>VXAC01000187.1:131176-211268 GCA_013399225.1 Rhipidura dahli | reverse complement strand
AGGGAAGGGAAGGGAAGGGAAGGGAAGGGAAGAGAAGGGAAGGGAAGGGCCAAATGTGGTGTAGGTTCTTCCACCTGAATCTATAAAGGCCTGCAGTTATTTACTCTGTACAAATACTTACATACACCCATACATACCATATACATACATGGCTCTTGTGTATGCTATATGTATTCTATAAACCCAGGATCATTTACATCATCTTTCACACAAATAAGGTGAAGCAAATTGCACTTCATTCCTCTTGTGCTTTGGTGATCAATTCAGTGATTTGCCCACAGAGTGAGAACCACTCTGCAGAACCACGGCAGATTTCCCTCAGGGGCCCCAGGGGAGAGGGGAGCCTGGAGAAATTTGTCATTCTCCTTTTCTTGAACATGCTCTTTTATTCTGATGGGGGCCAGCAACATTTTTGAGCTGCTGCTGTGCTCCTGCCGTGGCTTGATATGCAGCTGCTTTTGGCTTTGAAGGAACATTTTAACAGTGACAGCCCAAAGGGCCAGAAGAATCATGTGCTCAGTTGCATAAGCTTCCCCCAAAGAAAGGACAGATTTGGACACCTTCTCCACATCACAAAGACTGGAAAGGGTGTAAATAGGTGACTGAACTACCTGGACAAATTTTCCCAGAGGAAACAACCCATGCATTATTCTGGAAAGCAAACCACATTTGCTTTCTCAGCCTAAAATGGGAACCTGAACTATCTGAGGATGACTGTTTGACAAAGAAAACACAGAAATATTCTAGTTTCGAAAATATCCTGTTTGCAGAAACAAAAAATGAAAAAAGCAAGGAAAACAAGAATAAGAATATGCAGTTATAGAAGTCTACTGAAATTTCTGTTTTAGCTGCTCTCATTTGAAAAAAAACATTATGAATTCCCAGACCCGATTTTTTGATGTTTCTCAATAGAAAGGATTATATAATTGTGTACATGTTATTATCAATGACACCACTATGCTATGGAACCACTGACATTTTAAACTTAATTACAGATGGCAGCTTATGAAATAATTATAAAGAAAAGACTGGACAACAACCACAGTGATTTCATACTTCCTCTTCATGTGTTTAGCACAATATTGTCGAGTCCCTCAACTTTAAAAAACAATGTGAATTATCAACCAGATCATACTGCTGGCCACTGGGAGGTTGACTCAGTGTTGTAGGAAATGATACCATGTCACGTTTGGCATTCCAAGCCCAGATCTCTGCAGAAGGTGTCCCCACAGCCTACAAGGCTGGCTGGTGGCCACACAGTGATCACTGCCAAAGTACTGAATAGCACACCAGGTTCACAGACTACTCAGGCAGGGCCATACACACACTGAACAATGGATTTGCAGACCACAGAGTATTCCTTCAGACCTACAAATCTCAATTGAAAAAGTGAAATTTGGCTATGAGGATCTCACACCTGCCTGATTTCATTCTATGACATTCATTTTCAGCCCCTGTGAAATTCCCTCCCCTCCATGAACCCACTAATTAAATTGCCAGTGGCTTTGATACTGATGCTACCTCACTCCAGGGAGAATTTTGTCTGGCTCTCCAGAGATTATTTTAATGTGTTCCATGTTAAATTGGTAGGCACTTTTTAACCTGTTCCTTCCTGATTCCATCTCACCTCTCTGTTATTACTAATAGCACATTAAGCCTTTAACTACTATCTTTTTAGTAAAGGGCTAAGGCACAATAGCTATTAAGCTTTTCAGCTCCCTGCATACCTTTTTTAGTCTACTTACGTTTCTCTTAAGCAGAAGACTGACAATTCTTTTGGTTATTCCCTGGCTTCTTACACATTTTAAAAGCATGCTCTTCCTGCCTTTTACATAGTTTGCTAATGGTACCTCTTTAGAGCCTTTACCTTTCTGACTCTTCCTTCAGATCCATCCCTTACACCTAGTCCTCCCTCCTGTAATTTTACTCTCTTCTAATGCAGCTCCAGCTTTATTATTCCAAAGCTGCTGAAAAATTTTCTTGTGGCTTCTTATTTATGGGATTTTGTGGTGGGATTTTTTGTTTCTGCCTTTTGGTGGAGAGAAGAATAAGGGAGGCCATTTAGTAGGATTTAAGTACAATACACTGATTCTGTGCACACCTATCCTACATACAGCTTCTTTCTTTTTCTCTCCTGTAGCTGTTGAAGCTCAGTAGTGAAAAGCATTAATTACAAATGTATCCTTCTTTTGTGACTCTCATAAATTGCTTACGATTTTCCAAACTACGCATGCTTGCTTTTCAATTGCCAGTCACTGCTCTTACATGATTAGGTTTTTTTTAAAGCATGTGATCAAATAATAAATAGCCTAAGTTCATGGCTGCTGTACACTTTCAGATTAGTAACTACGCTAAAATTTAGGGTGCTTTTAGGATCAGGAGACCTTTTTCATCAAACATGAGAAGTATTTGGGAACATCTGTACACATTAATATACACACAGCAATACTGCAGTTTGTATCTCAGACAGAATTTGTGAATTAATCACTAGATTTTCATTATGTACTCAGCTCTTCAGTGGGACGTTGCACCTTAATAATTATGTTGCCTGTAGAAATGGGCAACAGAGGCTGATTACAAGCCTCTGCACCATATACAGAATAATTAAGGCTACAAAGAACCTCTGGAAATCATCTGGCTGAGACCTTCAGTGAAAGCAAGGCCAGCCTCAAGGGTAAATTCAAGTTCAATACAAGGTAACCTGATCCTTCAGGACTTCAAAGTCATGTGTGAATGAAGCATCAATATAAAACCTGTTCTGCTACTGGCAAGCTGAATAAAGGACTAAACGGTGCTGTCTACTACAGTACTGACCTGCTCCCACTCCTTCACTCTTTGGTAAGCTGGACAAGTATTAATGTGTACACAGAGGCTTTGGGGCTTCTCTCCAGAATAATCTATCATGACTTCAAAAGGACAATTTTCCAACACACTTTCCATGTGACTGCTATTTCTCAGGCTTTCTGCCACAGCTGTAGATCACATCCACCCACCAACTATAAACATTTTTGCTTCTCCTTTAGGGAAAGTGTGCAATAGTTTAATTATTTATCCACAAATGTAATATTTACATTTTGCACCAGCTTCAGAATCTTAAGATTCTGAAGAATCTGTCCCTGTTGAGAAAACTCATTGTTTCAGAAAGGTACAATTCAATTCTTATTTAACTATATTTGTAATACATTTTATATTTTCCAGTGTATTAGACCACAACTTTTAAAGTTCCCAACTCTACTCTCATCAATCAGAATGCCTGATGTATATTGAGAATCAAAGTATTTGCTCAAAGAATATTAAAAATATATATTAAAAATCTCAAGTCTTACAGGAAACAGAAAAGATGAAGACCAAATCATATCATAAAGAAACAACCAGAAAAAAGAAACACCACTCTGGTATAATGGATAATATTTTAGTTAGTTTAAATATGTTATTATGATTTGAATGATATGTAGATCAACATTAAAAATACAAATTATGTATTTTAGACTGATAAAACACAAGCTGAATCACATACAATGGTATAGTTTAAGAAAGTTATTTTCCCCTACATTACACTGATATAAATGAAGAGCGATTCTGTGAAACCAGTGGAGATATGGCACATGAGAAATGAATCAAGTCCAACATTTCTTTAATCTAGTCAGCATTTCTTCCCCCATTACCAGACTTCCCCTGCTTTATCCCCAAACAGAAGGGACAAAGCAGAAAATAATCACCTGTCGGTGACAATGGTGACTAATAACATCCCCATCATACCAATTATTTAAAATATTTTAATGTAATCCTTCATAAGTCACTACATATAATTAACAGATGGAGAGAAAAAAAAAAACCTTACAGGCAAAGTGCTGAGAAGAAATACATACAGAGAGCCACTGTTGAATTTGTTTGACCCAATATGACACTTCTTGTTAAAAGAACAAAGTAATCCCAGAAAGACTTGGTAAAGAATCTTCCATGAATCCAGGGAAAGGATCATACGAGAATATAACACAAAGAAGAGGAAAACAACAGAGAGGCAGAGATATTTAGAAGAAAGCAAGAATGACTCCAAGTGATGCCTTTTGACTAAATCATGTGCTTGTTCCCTGTTCTGGGAGCTTTGCTGGGTCCTTGGCTTAGTCACAGACTCCTTAGATGAGCTCAAGCAAAGTACAACTAAAATTGTCCATAAACCAGTCAGAAGATAAAAAACCTGTACATTTTTTGCAATAAGAAAAATGCAAGATTTGTCTGTTTTTGTGCTTTCATCTCTGCAACATGCAAAACCAGCATAGAAGACACTGATTGTGCTTACAGGGCTGTTAAAGAACTGGAATCTTTGGGTTTAGCACATGGAGACAAATCATGCAGTCTTCCCACAGACCACTGATGACAGCTGTGCTGGTGTGTTGTGTCTGTCCAGTTCCTTTGCTGTACAGGGCCAGCAACTGCTGTAGGTCTCCAGAAAAATCAGATTTTTCTTGCCTCACTCTCTGTTTGAACTAAAATAACTGTTCTGGGAAGTTGCTACATAAATTCAGAAAATAGCATCTTTCTGGGAACGACACTGAACTAATGTCCTCAGAGTATTAGAGGTATTTGTCATTAGAGATTACATCTTGTGTAGGTGCAAAGTGTCCATGCTAACACTGCCATAATTAAAAAACATGGCCTCATCTCCTTTGTTTTGCTGCAGAAAAGCTCACCTGCTACTCATGCCATCCAGTTAAATCCTGCTGATATATCCTTCACTTTATTTTTCTTCTATATTGCCATTTTATTGCTGCTAAATAGAGCACAACTTGCCCTCTGCCTTTATTTCAATATTCTACAGAAGAAAATGGAAAATAGAATATTAAACCTCTAGACATTTTTTGTAAAGCCTTAATAAATTGCTTTAATAATATTACAGAAATATGTCTTGTGGTTTAAAAAGTTAAAAATTATTCTGTTGCTTTCTACAGGTGTTACAAATATTTCTAGAAAACTAACAAATGCATTTTTTCATATTCTATTTGATTAAGAAGTGTTAATTTCTATTGGATAGGAAGAATAAACTTGTCTGCTGGTGTAGCATCTCTTAATCAGTGGCACCTTGACTTACCCCTGGGCTGCTAACAAAGCACCACCAGCCTGTCGAGTTCAGCTCCTGGGCTGCTTTCACACCCCAGACCCTGTGCTTGGGGTTGTGAAGCTTCTCTAACCCAAGAACTGGAACAGAGCAGTTTAAAGCATCTTGCTGCTGACAACTGTACACACTAAGCACACATGCAAAAAGTCTTTTTTGTCTCCTTGGATTGGTTTGAACTCTGCTCTCAGGAGTGACAGGAAATGAATTAATCTCTCTCTCCCCTATTTGACTTTGTGCCAGTTTCACTGGCCCATTCCTACACAGGCAACTTTAAAATAAACCAATTCACTGGGCCTTTTAAAGGCATATTCCCATCCTCCCTTCATTTTAGTTACCCCACTTGTGCAAGTGGATTATAAACTGAAGGAAGAGTGAAAAAGAAAGCCAAAAGGAGATTGATACAGCACCTGCCTCTATGGGAGCAGAGCCTTGAAGATTGCTCATCCCCATTCCTTGATGTAATGTTATAAGATGTTTTGACCTAACACACCACATTATTTATAAATTATACTGAATATGCACTATGATATATTTGAAAGGATGCCATTAAAAGAACTTCACACATGGGAAGGGCATATAGGCTTTTTGATCAAAAGAGAGGACATTTGCATTAAAATAAAAGACTCAAATCTTAGTTGGAGATATAAAAAAAAAATTAGTTCTCTTATGAATAAGAGAAGCTGCATTTTCATAAGGTTCTTCTTCCAGTATCATGATCAGAATTTTATAGGTGGCCTGGACCATGTGTTCATATTTCTGATTAGGTACCCATACTTTTGACAAAGGCAGTTTTCCTTGTGGTCTCTCTGAGCTTTTGAATTTTCCACATTAGAAAGTCCAATATAAATGTAGTAGAACCTTGATATTATCAATTATAATTCTTAGTGATTTTGAAAACACTTTGCATTATATGATTCTTCTCACTCATGAAACTAAAATTATTAAAATGAATAAAGCAATAAATGTAAGCTTTAAGAGGTTAATGGTGTAATAGCAAAGGGAAAGAGAATTCAGAGGAAAAATAATTAAAGCAGTTCTACAAAAATACTACAAATGCAAAGCTTCCAGGAGCTTTGTAATATACTGGGGTAGGAAGGAAATAAAGCACTGCCAACAAGTCACAGGTATACAGCTTGACAGAGACTGAAAATGCTGCCAAGAGGAAGTGATAATGGTTTTGTATCCATAATTCATTCATCTCAAGGGATGCAAGATTACGTAATGTAGTGGCACTGCTGTATCCTGATTCATTAGTGAGTCCTGCAGAGTATTTTCTGCATTCATAAGTTGGGGAAGTGCATGAGACACAAAGCCACTTTGTAAATTACCTCCTCCCATTCTCCTGACAGTGCTGGATCTCTCGGGGTTTGAAGTTCAATCTCATGCCAGTGGTAAGACAGGGTGCAAGTCTGAGCGACAGCTCAATCATCAGTACTCAGACCAATCAGAAAGACCAGGATTAATCACACTGGTGTTGAAAGATGGAAAAACGAAAGAGCAGATACACTTCCCACGTGATCGTTCGTTTGCAGCAACACAAAGGGTGCTGGAAGCTTGAAGGAGACACAGATAAAAGTGGCATTAAGAAAAATTGGCGCAGATGAAATATGGGACTCGGAATAGGGAGGTGAGAATTGGAAGAGTTCAGAAGGAATAGCAATTAAACAAGGTGAGAGTGTGAGTGTGAGCATGAACACGTTAAAGAACAGTGAGCATAGACATGGCAAGTGAAGGAAAAAAGGATGGTGAGAAACCAAAAATACGGTCAATGAAGTAACAGTGTTGCACTGTAACGAAAGAAGAAGAAAGAAAAAACAATTTGGAAAATGGCAGATTGTTGGAGGGGCTGGTAGTACTTCAGGATAGAGAATGAATCCTAAAAATTTATACAGGGAAGTTCAACGTGAGTGAGAAAGCAGGAAATGAAGTACCAAGTGGCCAAGAGAAATTAGCAATACCTAATCCAAATCAAAACACATCTTTGATTTCCACTGAGCATAAAGCCTTAGAAGTTTTTTTTTTTTTTCCCTATGCATATTTTCATATTTTCCAGCTAGAAAAGTGCAAATATAATTTGTCATGGAAGCCACTGTGGCATACCTTCCCTTCATCCCAACCACAAGAAAACATGTGGGACACCCCAATACTTCTGAGACATATCTATATGACTTTTATGCCACAACAACAACTCTAAAATGCATGATCTCTGGCTTTGAGAGCTGGGTTGGGTCCAGGCTGTGCAATCAGGAATGCCTCCTGAAAGAGCTGCTCTTCAGATCCTTGGGGTGGGACTCCAGGGAGAAGATATTTGTGTTGTCCCTGGCTTTCCTGCCTCTCAGGATAAACTACAATGGGTCAGAGAAGGTACAGTGGCCATGTGCTCTTTGGCAGTTTGGCATCATGACTTGACTTTCACTCAACTCCCAATTCACCCAAACCCACGGGTGCAGCCATGAGGCTCCACAAGGGCACTCCAGAAACCTCAGGGCAAGAGGGTTGATGGCCTCAGAAAGCCTTGGGGCCACCAGGGAGGCCCAGAGAGGGCTCAGGGCAGCTGTGCTGGGGTACCATGGCACTGGAGAAGGTGCTGAGCTGAAACCCTTCATGCCAATCTCAATTTGTCACTGCAGCACTGTACAGAACAGTCAGCAGACAGCACACATTTCACATGCACATATTTGGAAATTACCAAAATCAAAGCAATGCTAATATTTTGATGAGCTAAACAAGTACATGTAGATGCTTGAAGGCTTTTATTTTTATTCATTTTATTTTTAACAGTGCCAAGAAAAGTGACTTTCTTCAAGTTCCATGTACTTTCTAGTAACAAATGCTACTGAAGTGAGTCTGTGCCACCCACATAAAAAGCAGTTAGTGGTTCTCCCCAGTGTGAGGTAAGAAGAGTTACTCAGAAACCAGGAAAAAAAAAATCTATTCAGTGCTTTGAAAATAACTCGAACTGGGATTAATTCATTCTAAATACTCTGTTTCTCCCATCCAAGTATGGCAAGCTATGTGCATGTACTTTATAATATAGAATCTGGGAAAAAAAAAAACCTATGTATCAACCAGGTATCTAGTGGGATGTTGGCTCAGATATCAGGTGATGAACACCTCCAAAAAAGCATGGAAAGAAAATGCATTCTTAAAAACATAAAGAAGACAGTTGCACTGTGTTAACATCTCATGGCCAGCCAAAGGTCTGGGAAAGCTCCTTCCCCCATCAATCTGAGACTGCCTTCAAACTGCTTCCAGCTTTGCTTAATTGCTCTCTTCCTGTAAGTGCTTGACAGTTCGACAGAGACTGCATTCCTGAGTAATCCGTCCTTTTGGTCCAGTTAGAATTAGGTTTAGGGTGTGGTCAATAAAGGGAAATTAGGAAGGAATATTTTTGCATTGAAATTCAGGTACACAATGACACAGAAAGGGATTATTAATTAGTACAAATAGCTGACATGAATTCTTAGTGGCAGCACTTTGTAGCTGTGTCCATGAAATTGAAATCCTGAAATTTGCCCTCACAGAAAAATAACATGGTTTGCACAGTGGGCTTGAACCTAATGGAAAGAAAAAAAAAATCCTTTGCTATCATCGTTTATCATGGACAAAAGGGGAGATAGAAAAGACTGAACTAAAACCTAAGGACAAAGCACTTGGCTCCATCTCATTCTCTTCTATTTAACTATGGGCATCCAGTTGTCTCTCTGACCCACTGAAGTGCCTGACATATTCACAGCACTTCAGGCTTCCCCTCTCCCTGCCCGTCACTGTCCCAGCCACGGCCCAGCCAGAGTCCCACCAGAGACACACCAGTGCACCCAGCGTTCCTTGTTACACCCCTCATGATCTGATTCATGAACACCAGGCCTGAAAAGTCCTGCAGAAATACTGTGCTGAAAGCACAGGAGGCCTAGCAGGTGCCACCACCAGGAGTGAGACACTGCTAATTGAGCACTTCCCAATAACTTATTGATGTTAATCAAGTCTCCCCGAAGAAGGATGTCAGCAGCAACACTGACAGCTACGTACACAAGAAACAACAAGCGGTAACAGAGCAGCGGAGTTGGGACAAATATAAATGACACTGCTTTTCACTGAACTGCTCTGAATACAAACCATGCACAGCATTTGTCCAAGTGCATGGATGACAAGACGACACCTTAAATTACAAGAAGGAGAATCTGATTTCTCAAATTGCTATGATTTGAACCATCTGGTGCTATTAAAAATAAGCAAGGCTCAAGGAAACCCATTACTAAATGTCCATGTATTGGGGTCAATGATAAGCTCTCATAGGAAAACTAAGCTACCAGTTTCCCTTTAGACAGAGAGTTTTAACATAAGAATTCTTGAAGAGTTTTTTGATCAAATATATCCTCTCAGATAAGGGAAAGCTACACAGAACCATTATCTTCATTGACATGATAAGATAATATGCAACAGTCAAAAATGAGATCTTTCAGAAAGTCCTGTATTATACAGAAATAGATCATTATAACAAACTTTGGCTGGTGAATTTCTAATAATTTTAAATTCACCTCTAGCACCTACTAGAGTATTTTCCTGTGTGTATTTCCAGCATGTGATGAAGCAAGGAGCCTTGGATACATGATGACTGGTGGTATAAAAACAAAAACTCTCTATGCAAGAGACCCTCTTAAAAGCAGAGCACTGAAGTACTACACTGGATTTTAGAACTGACACTCTTTTTTGTTTGTAACTGGGTCTATGATTCTGGTATGTTCAAATATGCTCTTTTGTCTCAGAGCAAGTGATCTAAATTGCCTTTAACTGAGTTTCTGGAGAAAGTGTTGCTGTCACCCTGGAGTTTTTGCCCATCTTGGAATGAAGGACAGTTTTTGTAAAGCTGCTGCCATCTTGACTGGTGGGTTCAATTGTTATTTCCTGGAAATCCTTATGGATTTGTTTGATTATTATAATTCTTGGCTGTAGTTCTCTTTTAGAGAGTGCCTATTCACTGTTTGCTTAGTAAAATTTGGAAACTGCCCAAAAGTCCAGAGATGCCACCATGAGCCTGTTGCATGCAAGTCCTAAGGTTTTATAAAGTCAGGTATCTTCTCTAAGAGTCAGTGGCTAGAAATGGATAGAATAATCCAAATATCAGAAATATCAAAGAATTCTTTTTAACATCTTTATCAATCAGTGGTAGTGACTACGCTGTTTTTAAGTGGAATGACTCAGTCTTGTCAGCCTGGGCATGTTATTTTGGGATCACAGCACTGCCCAGAGTCTTTCCAGAAGTCACGTTGGTTTTCATCAATGTTGTCTTCACACAAGTAGCAAATCAAAATAACTTTGCAGTACAATACAATAGCACTGGTACCCTCTCAGTAACTGCTGGAGCCTGAATGTCCACCAGGTGCAGTCCAGAAACTGCTCATCATGCCTGCCTTTGCAGCCAGTCTGTGTTCTAAGCTGCTGCATTATGTATTCAGTGCAAAGCACATTCATGGTTATCCTGACCACACATTTGGATTACAAAGGATGTTCCCTTGCCATGCTTGGATTACTTCAATTTACCAGTGAATTTACCCAACTCAAGCTTTTGAATATATAACCTGCAAGCACACAGCCTGCAAGAGCAGGCTGCCTGGCGCTGGTCAAGATGACCACGATTCAACATTTCCAAGTTGTTACTGCACATAATCTCGTGCTCTTTTACAACCAGATGCTCAGCACCCTGAAATGCAGATGCCAGGGCAAAGGCACAGTCGAGGCTCATGGAGGGGCTGGAGCTGGAGCCAAGCAGCTGCTCCAGGCTCCCACTGCAGCCAGGGGATGATGCTGATCCACTTACCACCCTACTTCTGAGTGAGGCAGCATTTCTCACACCTGCTAAATGTCCTTAGCAGCACACTTCATGTTTGGGAAAGAAAGCCATGCTCTGGTGGCTGGAAACCCCATTTGGCTGCAGCACCTGCCAGGGGGCTCCTCAGTGATCCAGGCAGTGAGACTGCAGACCTGAGGACTTTTGTTTACTGACTCTCCTGCCTACTGTGGATAGCCAGAAAGGAGCATGGAGTTGTTCCCTGCCTGGTGAAGGGTCTGAGATCTATCAGTTTTGTCACAAATCTCTCCGTTTAGGTATTGGGGACCAACAGGATTAAGGTCTTAAGTATCAATAGTTACCATACTATTTAATTTCTTTTCTTAGTATAAATGAATAATACTGGTTATACAGCCATGTCATCATTTTAGTAAGGCATTAGTGCTGTAGCTGTACTGGCTCTTTTATTGCTGCTTCAGATTTCATTGTAATTCTGAACTAAATTTTAAAAGCCTTCCATCTGCTAAGAAAACCTGGCATGGGGGTACATCTCATGACACTCTTGCCACCCTCTCTCTTTCCCAAAATTCTCATCATCTCCAAATCCTCTCAGCCCTTCACTCCTTGCATTTACTGTCATACCACAGAGTGAAGAGGTGTCAGCACACAGTGTTTAGCCATCGTTTTCTGAGTCAGTAGCCCAGAAGAACATTTTCTCACATGAAAGCCATGCTGACTTGTGTCACACGACCGCAGCCCCTCACCTCTCATTCCACTGCCACCAGGGCCACATTTAGAAAAGTAAAGCAAGCTAGAGTTGCAAAAATCAGTGTCAAGCAAAGTGTGTGGCTTATCACATCCACTCATGCCAGCCAGCAAAACCAGCAGCGGCAGCAGCGCAGGCTATAATTGATTCATGAGGTTCAGTCTACACTGCAAGAAGGTGTTGCCTAAGCAAACACCAATCCTACACACACCAAATGCACTTTTTTTCAAGTACAGGCAAATATAGACTGTAACTGAGCCAGTGCTAAGGAAAGAAAAACATTAAATAAGCCTGTAAGCCTGAAGGAGAATTAGGCAGAACTGTAAAGAACACTTGGGAATTCTTTCTTCCACAAAAAACCCCAACGTGTTTATGTCATCTAGACACTAAGTAGATTTCTTTAAGGAAAAACTGTTACTTTATCTGAGTAAACATGTCAGTCAAAAACAACAACCAGCAATTTACAAAAATGATGCTCGATTATTTAACACTGAAAGAGTTACACTCCATGGGGAGAAGTGTTTTTATTTACACACTGTATCTAGAGCAGGTTTAGGCTGAGATGGAATAACCATAACAAATACTATGGGTTCTGCTAATTCAGCAAAACTCCCCAAGCCTGGGACTGCATTTTAAAGTTTAATGTTTGGCTGCAGTTTCACTGTGTGGCTCATTGCCAGATCCAACTCCTCACTCAGGGTATCTTCCAAGACATCTTCTAAAGAGCAAGAGGTTTCCTCAAAGGAGAAGAGAGATTCCCCCTTTTTTATGGAATAAGGCAAATCCTTAGAGTAAGCTAGGCTTTAGCATTACACATCCTTGAGAACTCCTATTTATTTCACAGTGCTCAGCACATCACCTGATTAGGCTTCAAGTCATTAAAAATAGCAGCACACAAAAGGAAACGAAGGAATTACACATTGCTCCCCTGTTATTGAGGTTTTGATTACTGCAGGCTAATTTTCTCATTGTATTTTCGTGGGGTTCCTCCTAACTTAACATTCTTTTAAGGTAGCCTGTGTTGAGGGAATTATCTTGTTTTTCAAAGCAAATTTCAGCTGATTACTAAGTATTTACATACTGTAATTTGAATGTCTAATTATACAATTAGTGTAAATACATGTAATATGGTTTATTTTTCACAAAAGCTGATAAGGTACATTGCTTTTTGCATTCCTGTGTTACGAGATTTTCATTGCTTGTAATACACAATCCAGAAAGTCACATGGAAAGCTTCCAGTAAAAGGTGTTTATTTATCAGTTAACAGTTTCCAAGTGATTTGAAACATGCTTCATACCATAAACCTTTGTGGTTCCTTCATACCATAAACCAAGAAAAGATATCTGTCTTCTTCCTTCCTAGGGCTCACAACCACACCTTCCATTCCTAAATGTAAGAGTTGCCCTAAGTCTCTCTCTATATTTTCCTTGCAGGATTTCACAGCACATTTCTGTCCACCTTAAACTGTGTGAGAATTCACCTTTCAACTGCAGTGCCACAGCACTGCTGGCCCAGCAGTGCTGTACTGACATTTATGATGATACCCTTGATGAAATAAAGAAAAGTGCACTTGGGAAGATGAAGGGAGACAATGTCCCTCCCATCCCAGAGCTGCTCCCCTTTTAAGCAGCTATAGATAATAACTTCCTAATGAGAGGGCAGCAAAGTGCTCCTTTACTCTCAGCTGCTGAGGCAACAATGCATTGGCTCTGAGCTGCAGAAAGCTGCCAGCCTCCTTTGCTCCTCCTCAAGAATCTCTAACATCTTTCCTCAACTAAAGCTGACAAAATCCAGGCCTCAAACGTAATGGTATTTCCTTAAGTTTTGTAAAATTTAATCTATTAGCAGACAAAAAATTAAGTCAGTGTGTTTGTGAACAGACATTTGCACTCCATTGGCACAACCATTCCCCATGTCCAAGCAGAACACACTTTGATTTTTTTTTTTTCCCAGAATTTGACTTTATTTTAATTAAGCATAAGGAGATCATATTTAAACAATGTGGAAAGATCAATTATGTAAGAAATATTTTTGAATTATATGTTATAAGAAAGATTTCTTTATCTATATTTTTTAACTTAGTATTTACCTCACAGTGGAAAATTACTTCAGTAGAATATTGGATTTTACAGTACTTTAGAAAGTAGCATCAAGATTTCATGAGGCCAAGTTTCATGATGCCAAAGTGAAGTTTCAGCTTAAGCAGCCACTGCCATTCCCCCTGTGTATTTTATGGAAACTTCCTACACAGAAATTAATTTTAAAGGAAAATGAAACCCAAGGACCTGGGCACTGACCTCCACACCAGCACCAAGAGCTATGAGCCCTGCCCTGATATGAGCACTGGAGCAGCCTGTTTCTAAGGTAGAATAGCTAAAATTTTGCAAGCACACTGCGTGTTCCTAATGTAAAGACCAGATTTTGCTATCCTTGATTACACTGAAAAATATCTTATCCTGAAAGTAAGAAAAATGACAGGACTACTTTACATTTACTTTCTATTATTAAAAACCAGGCACCATTAAACCACAGTAAAAAACTCAGTCTTTCATACATACTGCTAAATCTAACCTGTGAAATGAGTATATTGTGGAAAAAAAAAAAAAAAGAGGAAAAAGAAAAAGAAAGGATGTTTATTTCATGAATACACTGCACCACATCTGAATAATTTCAAAAATACATTCCATAAAATTCTGGGCCCAGCAATAGCATATAGTCAAGTTATTAAAGATACTGAACATATACTTAATTTTCAGTTTACTTTTATGCCCCCCTGGCATCAGTGAGATTTAAGGACACGTTTAAATTTTCTTTTTAATCAAGACCTCATTTATGAGGATAATAATGCCTTTACAGCGTGTATTTTTCTACTGTAAGATGCAACACACAAACCAAATGTGAGGAATATCATCTTTGGCAGCATTCCCTAAGGGAGTCTGGATCTATAAACACATGGATGTAATGCGTTTGTTAAGGCAATTCTTCTTCTATTCTCTGACAGTTATAATATAAATAACATTTTCTCCTTAGGAAGCAATCCAAATACAATCAAACCAGTGTATTAATATCAGTTAAAGTAATCTTCAATTCTGTAACTGGTTTAGAAGTCTGTTCTGTGGGAGACTGTGAGGAGCTGGACACAGACATGAGGTAGGAGGCACACATCCCACCCCACCCCACCCCATCCCATCCCATCCCATCGACCTCGCAGCACTGGGACAGCTCTGTTAGATCTCGAGTTCCCTTGCCATGGAAGGCAGAGACATCCCTCTGACAGTCTGTGACAGATGCTTGCATGTTATTCTTTAACTCTAACCTGCTCTTTGCTCTTTCAGTTTACTCTCAAACAGCCCTCACCAGTTCGGAGTCTGATCTCACAGCCTGGCCAGAGGGGGAAGCAGGATGCAGCTCCTGGTCTGTACTCTGAGCTGCTCTCCAGGGGATTGCATTGCAGGGAACGTGGAAGAGGGGCCACATCCAGCTCAGGTGTGAAAGTCACATCAGCTTCCCTTGTCTGCCACTTAGAAACACTTCATTCCCTCAGAAAATCTAAATCAGCCTCTCAGGTCTAGTTAAGTGAAGCTGGAAAAATCTCTTGTATATCAGCCGGAATGAATTGATTCCGTCTGTATCGAAGTGAAATAACTCACAGATAAACAAACTCCTACCAGTCACTCATTTGTATGTGCTGGACTAACAAGCAGATATTCAAAAGTGTGTGACAAAAGAGCCAGAACTCAGCATGGGTTCAGAGGAACCCAAGGAATCCCTAAGACAGCTTTTTTCAAAAACTTGCCAGTTAATCAGGAAATACACAGAAACACAGAATCAACAGATTGGAAAATTCAGCAAAAGATACAGAAGTTGGAAAAAATGTGGGTTGTGAATATTTTGTTCAAATTAATATTCTGGCAGCTACATTTTGAACAAGATGTAATTTGTATAAGGCACCTTCTGTTCAATTTGTGGCACAGAATTACAAGGACCAATCCAACTTGAAATCAAACCATGGATTTGCATCAGTACGTGTATTTACCCTAACTCCCAGGCCTAAACTACTGAGAATGAAATTTTCAAAATTAAAGAATGCAGATAAATGCTTAAAAATATCTTTCCTGCAAAAATGAAAGATGTATTTTATCTCTCCAAAGAAACTAAAGTAAAAGGACCTGCTTAGTCTTGAACCATGCTCTGACAGACATTGTTCTACATATTAATTTTGTACAACACATAAATTCATAGCTAGAAATGAGGTTTTAGGAGCAGACTTAAGAAAAGAGCTAATCTATCAGATATATTGTCAACTTTATATTTAGAGAGATGAAGGCAAAGATATTAATCTATCAAAATCAAAGCCAAGGATGATGCTCACTTCTGCAGTGTGGAGGAATCAAAATTTTTCAGCCATGCATATTATTCTCGAGTCCTTACTACAAAGTTAAATCACTTTAAGAAGGGTGTGTAGCACAGCAGTGACAAAATAACCTGGTGGCAAAATACAGCTGGCAAACTATAAGTTAAAGGGAAATGAATGACTGACTCTTCTTGATGTAATATGAAAAATAATGGGAAAATAAGACACATTAAATTTTAAAACAAAACAGAAAAAAAACCAGCAAAATTATTTTCCCTTTATTGCAACACTTATGCACGGTACAAACATCATTTCAGTTCTGATCCAGTGTTTACATATCTCAATTTTTGCTCCTGTTCTCATCCCACCCCACCCCCACACTTGTTATGCTCAATACAAATGGTTATGCTCAATACAAATGGCCAACACCTGTCAATCTGAGCAGCTTTTTCCTTTCCCATCAGCGATGTTGACTTTTCAGAGCTATCCTCAACTGTTCCATGGAACAAACATCATTTTCCAAACACCACAAACCAGAATGGTTATTACAAGCAGTGATTTAGACAACAACCTTTGAAAAGTCAGGCAGGCTTTAGAGGCCACCCAGCATTAGCTGGAGTGCACGAACTCTGGAGAGCAACGCCTCTGACTCCAGCCACACCACCGGGCCACTTTACAGCTTAATCATCAGCACAGTTTGCCCAAACTCATATTTTATGTATTCACTGAGGTCATACCTTGGCAACTGGATGACACATAGTGGGCATAGACCTGCTCTATAATTCAAAACAGCAAAACACACTTCAGCTTTGATAGCAAGTGTGCTATACAGATGATATTTGCTTCTTTTCCCTCAAAATAAATAGCTTTGTTAACCAGTGCCACAGTACCACAATCCAAACAGCTTTTATATTTTAACAACCATAGAGTCTGACTAATATAATAAGATTAGAGAGAAAATATTTCCGGGTCACTGCAGCAGATGAATTTGGATAATCCTAAAGAGACCCCTGAAAGTTACACCAAAAGGATCAACAAGTCTGTAAGACTCGTGAAGAGTGTGTTGCAAACCAGGCTTTGGAAGAACCCTATTCAGCCTCCTCTGTTGCTTAACAGAAATTTAATCATTCTACAAGCAGTAGGAATTATCCACTTTAAGTGACTTTAAGTAGGGAAACGGTGCCCAGATCAGTTTGATTTTTACTAACTTTATCTAAAAAACTCCTGCCAGATTCATTGAATCTGTGCTGTAGTCAAACAAGATGTTCTATTTTCCAAGCATGTGGTTCCTTTTTACTACACGTGAAACCTTTTTCTATCTCATCAAGGAGAAGAAAGAAAAAAACGCTTATGGAAGATATATTGTGAAGGATATGAAATTGCATAAATGACTTTAGAAAAAATTGCTTTATATTGTTCTGTTTGACATATAATTCTTTTTCCTTCTCATGGGTAAATTGTAAAAGTATTTCTAAACAAAGTTTTATCCTGAGCTCATCAGTATGCATATTCTGTGCTCACATTTAGTATCTATTTATAAAATCAATTCTGTTCTGGGCTTTTACAAACACAACTGAAATGCAGCTGTGTGACATGTTGATAATTTTCATTAGTTCTAAAAAGCCTCAACAGAAATTACAATCTTACTTTTTCTGACCAAATAACCCCAGGGAACCCAATAACCCTGGGGAACCTACAAGAAAGGTGACTTTTCTGTATGATCTTATTAGTTAATGTGAATCAAAAAAGAAGGGGGAGGAAAGAAGCAGATAAAAATTGAAAGTCAAATGATGAAAGCTTAAAAATCACAGATGTACACACTTGAAGCTGTGCTGACTAGAGAATCTTCAGCATTGCCATCAGAGACAAATATATATTGAATTACCCTTGCATTATTTGCACATCCTTTATTACACTGAAGGAGTGTTTGCTCAAATTTTGAATAAGCTTGTTGCTTGAAAATATGAAAACCTCATTGTATTTAATATAAAAAAGCCAAAATTTAACAACTACATTTCTGACCACATGTATCCATAGCTGGTGTGTAAAAAACTTAAAAGGAAAAAAAGAGTTTACAATGATTCCTTTTTGAGAATTACATCGCAGTAAAGAACATCACAAATGCTTGGAAACTATCTTCAGGGTAAATGAAACAAATTAATTTCATCATTAAATTGTCTTTAAATAACAGTATATAAAGTAATAGAATAGAATCAATGTTTATATCCCCTTTTCCTATGTTTGATGGCCGTTCCACTTTTCTCTGACTAATATTTGGGGGTAAGGGCATGGTAATATTGTTGCCTTAGAATACAATGCTTTTTAAATTCTGCTGAAGATCTGCCTGCATTTCTTTGTTGCCTAGGAATATTTGTTGATTAAAAAAAGACCAGTCTGAAGTATTTCTAGGCATCATAATTACAGAAGAGCTGCCAAAAAAATCAATAATAAAAATATCCTAATTATACAGTCTTTCTAATTTAAATTATTAAATTTTCAGTCTTCTGGGAGGTTTTTTTAGGGTTTTTTTTTCATTAATTAAAATAGTCCCAGAGCAGACAAACACCAAATCCCCGAGTTCAAAAGAGCAGCAGTGGCTTTCTAAACAGGCATAGACCAGTTCTTTTTAAAGCCAGTTCTGAAAAGCAGACAATGGCAGCAGTAACCACACCACAGGTTCCAGGTGCATTGGTTTCAGAATATAAGAATGCTGAGAATCCACCAACCAATCTTTTATACAGTGTAGATATTTTTTTTACAGGAATCACTTTTGAAAATGAGACACAATTTCATAAAATAAATAAATATTTTTCCATTTTCTTTATTTTCTAAATCCAACAATATACAGGAAGTTGGTTGGCTTTTCCCTTTTTGATCCACTTTAAATGCCCCTTAAATATGTACAATTTTGTGAAAACTGCTATTTCTTTAATTCCCTAAGAGAGATAATGAGGACTGGTTTCTCTGTAATTCTAGTGTGATATTTTTCTGGATGGCTTTCAAAGTACACAGTATGTAATTAGGGATAATGCAGACAGTTCCTTTGTTTTCTGGAGAATAGTCTTTTTTTTTTTTTTTNTTTTTTTGGGGAATAGTTTTTTTTTTTTTTTTTTTTTTTTTATTAGGGGCTTAGATTTGTTGTTGGGTTATTTTTTTCCCCCCCAAGTAAACACTGTGTGATTGGACATGTAGAGTGAATTGATACTTTTTCACCTGAGAGTGTTTACCTTTTAACAACTCTGCCAATATCTAATTTTAAACCAAGTCCTGCAGAGTATTTAAAGAGAACAAAGATTTCTTCAGCTCAGATGCAAAGGATTTAGAGAAGAGTGGCAATTAGGAAACCAATCACTGCTCAGATCTTCCTTTAGGACAGCTGACATAAGCCAGTAAGAGCCACTTATGAACTGCAAAAATCAAAATCTGAGTAAAAATCTCACTCTTGTCCAACAGGATCACTGTTCAACTGTGCCTGTTCAACCATACTTTTGAAGATAATGAAAACAGAGAATTCTCTTCAGTTTCAGTGAAAAAATGACTGTTCAGCAGCTCTGAAAATCAGGATAATGCTAAATGAATGCTTTTGACATATTTATTGGGTATAAAAAGCCTACACTGAAAAGCAAAATGCTTTTGTGAAAAAAATCACACCACGCTCATGTGATTTCCCTTTGCACAACAGAATGGCAACAAGTGCCTACAAGCAACTCTGTGAAGTGTAGACCCAAGCATTGTGCTGCTAATGATTTCAGTGCATTCTTACCAAATAGGTACAATCCTTAAATGTTTGTACTCAGCAGCAGAAAGCAGAGTACATGATAAGTGGAATTACTATCTCCTTCTAACTGCAGTTGTACTTAAAGATCTACTATGAAGAAAAAGTACCAGAAAATTCCAACCCTCTTAATTTTGTGTAAATCATTATATGAACATTTAATCAGGAAATGTGGGAGAAGACTGTAAAAAACTGTTCCTGTTACTACTTAAAATTAACATGTACTCAGTTATTTGGGAAACATCCCCCAGATCATCCATCCCACAAGGACCCATGGTCCACTTTTTTCATTCCATTCTCCTTCCTTTGCCTCAGTTTGCTTTGCTTTGTGTTTGCTGATAATTTTATTCAAACTGAGAAAACTAAAGCCCTTATCAATGTTCTCCAGAGATGTAAAATCCTATTGATGAGCATCCCTTTCCAGTCCTGGAGACAAATTACCTTCCAATACACAGAGAACAGTGAGCTCTACAGTCCACTGCTTGGATGCATTAGCATTGCCATTTTTCCCCATGACATTTAGTTATTTTAATTTTATTTAATATCAGGAATAGAAATATCTAAACATCGCTCTCATGGGAGCTTGCATATACACTGGATTTGAGAAAAAATATTGTTATCCTCAGGAGTAATACAAATTTAGCTGGCAGGTAATACCAATGTAATTAATGTTGAAACAAATTCTTTAACAGTTGATATTAATAAAATAACATATAGTGATTACTAATAATAAATTGTTAGATTCCCTTGTTGAAATTTAAAAATAACCCTTTGCTTGTTCATTGTTGTTTTGGTTTAAAAAAGCCAAGTAAAAGGTTCTGTTTCCTGTACATGCTATATTATGAATATTTTTAGTGGAAAATTAATAAAAATATTAACAAAGTCCCAAAGTTTTATTCTAAGGTCATTGTTAAAGGGATTTAGGCTACTAAAGGACCAGACGTTTTCTCATTACTTTTATACTGAGTATTTTTGCCTTGATCAGTCATGGCATGAAGACTCAATTTACAAAATTATTTCAATGTCAACAATACTGAATGACAACTGTAAATTTAGTGGAAAGTCAGTATCATTGGTGCATTTACCAAACTACCAGCAAAAAAATGTACTGCTAGGACTTAATGTTTTAAAAAGACCTTGCAGAAAATTTCAGACTTCTCTTAAAACATCTGTAGGATGAATATTCCTTTAACCACTACTTTCTTGTTTTACTACAATCTGAGATCCTGTCCCTGTCATTCAGAAAAAAAAAAAAAACTTTCTCCAAAGCCTGGAATTTTTTTTTCCCACAAATTTTACAGTATCTGCAATGGAGAAGACCTGCTGAACCATATCTACACAAAAGGCAGGAATAACTTAATATCAAATCTATTTCAGAAAGGTAAAAATACAACTCAGTTTGCTGCCTTCTTGCTTGAAATTTATGTTCAGTTACTCTCCAAGCACACAATAAAGGAACTTCTCTGATCAGGAAATGAAGAGTCAAGCACCATCTGAGAACAGCCTCCTAGAGACTTCCTGCACAGTACCCGTGACTCTGCAAATGCTGACATTTCAGCCTACAAGTTTCTCAAGTTAAATTACCAGATAAAAAAAAAAGGAGCTTTCAACATTGGACCAGTGACTCATTCTCTTAAATGAAATGTAATCAAATCAAATCAAATTTTCGTAATTCATCCACCATCTAGATTAAAAATTCACTTCCACAGGCTTAAACTGCTGCCATGGATCAGATCACTGGGAAAAAAACCATGTGCTTTTAACTACTGCTGATTGTTATTTTTAAAAAGTTTGCCAAAGGTTTTTTTCCATTTTCCAGTAGTCCCACAGTACTACAGATTCCCATCCCCACATTTATTATCAGTATATTTTCCCTAAATAATAAATCTTCCTCTTTAAAAAGGTTTATCACCTATTTGGGCACAGGTTATATAGTACAACACTCATTCAGAAGAAAGGAGTTGAGATTTTTTAGCATTAAAACAAAGCACCTACAGGTCCATATTTTACACCTGTACATTTTACACAAGCAGATGTTGGTTCTAACTTCTAGGGAAAGGGTCTGAAAGCCAGAGCTGGACCCAAGATTGTGGGAACAGGGCCTGAAGCTGACTCTGGCCAGGTGCTGCCTCAGACCATCGAGGTAATTCCACAAAATAAATCAAAGGCCAAGCAATTGATCAAGAGACTGAAATTAATGATATACTGTTCAAACTTGTCATAAAAATGGAAGGATCCTCAAAAGGGATAAATGGCTCATGATCAGGAATGGGGGCACTGGTGCCTACACATGTTATTTCTCTGGACAAGAGGCACACTGTACAACAGAGGGCTGGCAATAGCAGGGCTGCTGACATGGAACAGGGTTTACCTAAAATAAAGTTTGTAGCAAGCAGACTGAGCTGAAACCAAGTCCTCTTGTATTTAAGGCAGGAGCAAATAAACCTCCTGGCCATCAGAGAAGCCATGAAGCCCTGTGATTTTTGCCATACAAATCTCCTGTTTGTCATCCCAACATTAACAATTTGGCACATGCAGTTTGGTTTATGGTACTTTTTAGATGGGATGTCACAGTGTCAACACGAGATAAGAAATTAAAACAATGACCTATGCTATGCACTTTCACCATGTGGCCCACAGCTGGTAAATCCAAAGCTAAAAACAAACATCCAATACCTTGCTAAGTTCTTTAGGCTTACAGGACACCAACACTGGAAATGCAGCGAGAGAGATTTAACTTGCAATTGAGGTAGCCATGCAGGATGAAATACAGATTTTGGAAGGAGTTTGACAGAGCTGGCTATGAGCAGAACACATGTATTTCAGAGAGCAACAATCAAAATGCTGTGTGCCTGAATTAATTGCTTTGGGGCCAGGACATCACTCACAGGTCGAAACAAGAGTCAGATAATGCATTGAGAATATCATCAATGGAGAAGAGACTCAAGTCCCTCAGGAATATATTCAGTGAAATACATGGTTTTCTATTCCAAAATTCAGGCTAACTTCAAGTCAGTTATTAACAGAGTACTGCAGATAAAAAAAAAAAAAAAAAAAACCACACCAAAACCCAAGGTTTGCTTCATTGTAAGGAAAGTTGTTTAACTTTTCCAATCAGTTCACAGTACAGGTTTCTGTTCTGTGGTCACCCTTATCATACTGACAACGACAAAAAAAAGAAAATTTCAGAAATTCAAGGAAGGGTACTGTTTCTGGAAAGGCAAAAACAAAATAGGAAAAGGAGAAGATAAAAAGAGGGGTGGAAGTAAAAAGGGAAGAAGGAAAAGGAAAAAAGGAAAAGAAATAAAATGAAATGAAGTGGGAACTATCCTGATATAATAAAATTAAAAAAAAGCTCGTATTCATGTTAATGCCCTCAACAAATTCACAGTCCTGTCAGAGGTTTGTGACTTGAAGTTGTCTTATACACAACAGCTAGGAAGCTCACAGAAAAACAAATCAGACAAGCAGCAAAGGGCAAAAGTGTGCAGTTGTCTCAGCTACTGAGAAACAGAGGGACTGGCCATTAGTGCAAGTATTTGGGTGAAAGAAATAGACATGCACGTAGATACTCTGAGCAGAACAATTAGATAAGGCTCCAACTGATATGAGAGCTGTAAACCACTAGGAAAACACTTTGCTGAGATGAAGTGTCATCACCACACACAGCTCCATGGCTGGCTGATTTTGGAGAGGCTGAATCTTGTTGAGCTGCTGCTCTCCTGAGCTGTCTATCTGTTATACGCCAGACAGTGCTGAGGGCTCTGAAATTTGCACACCTCAGGGGAAACAGAGCAGAGCCAGTCATATCAGAAGATGAAAGTATACAGAGGTGGTTAGCCAAACTGAAGTAATTAATGCTGAATATGAAATAAATATAATATATTTAAACCAACATCTGCTTAAATTTCTGTAATACTTTCACTTGTGCTCACTTAGTGGCATTAGAACAATGAGATTCAGGTATGGTGAAGGCAAAGAAAGGGGAATTGTATAAAATACAAATAGAAGAAAGCACTCAAACCTACTTTTCAGCATTGGTTTGACTGATATTTTTTGTAACTCAGAGAAACATAAATATTGATTTCTTCCCCAATATTATTTGATTTGCAAACTCCAAAGACATTTGTTTGTATTTTAAGAGATCAGTGTATTTCAGTACTATCTGTGTGAAAAGACAGCAAACAGAAAGAGCAAATGGTAAAAAATGTACCACCTGGAATACAAACCAGATTTAAAAGGACTTAGAGAGAGGCTTAATGGGTGTGTATATAGAAATCTAGTGAACAATTTCTGGTCCTGGAAACTACATAAACTCTCTGCAGAGACATCATACTTTCCCAGAGAGAGCTGCAAACTCACTCCTCACAGCTCCTGCTGCAGATGCCACAGAGACTCAGGAGCTTCATCACCTGCTCTGCCCACAAACACCCAGAGACCTCGGAACTGGGTTAACCAGCTGGAGGGTCGATGCCTTCACATTCCCCCCTCATTCTGCAAAGGAGCACATTCAACTCCTTGTAACACAACCCACATTCCATAGAAACCATCAGCGCACTGGGTAGCCCGGCATAAATCACTGGAGCATCTGTGGGCTCACTTAGCATGACTGAAATGTAAATAAAATATATTACTTTGAAGCATCCAACACAAAGGTGTGTTAGGTGAGGCAGCAAAACAATTGGAGAAGGCTTCCCAAAATGTAAACAATAGTAGATTAATGAAAAATCTCTTTCCTCAGTATTAATGAAAAAGAATATTTTATATTAATGAAAGTATTTTGGGATTTGGACTACATTACTAAACTCTGCCAGAATAAGAATACCACAAGGAGAAAAAAAAAGAAAAATCTTATGTTTATTCATCTTTAGGAGATGCCGATATATTGACAAAAACATGAATAATCACAAAACTCACCATCCAGTATCAGAATTAGAATACCATATACTGCTGATGGACTAATTATATTTTTCCCAAGCTATTCAGATAATTAGACATACTAAGTTCACAGCTATTTTTGCAATGATAATGGACTTGTTTTGTTGTGGTCTATTTAACAAACTGTTGGATGCTTTTTCTAAAGCTTGTTTACATTCCTGTACATCCTAGCTTGACTGATATTCTGTCCTTTGGATTATAGTGTCATGCCAGCAACACCATTGAAATAGCTCAAGACAATATAAACCTCGTTTTTCAGAGCCACTACAATAAATCAGACTACAGTAATGCTTTAGATCCTTGCTAAATTGAAATGCAGCACACTGTGCCAAAGAACTTTCTTTTTAATTTCATACACACACACCCCCTCATGTGTGAGAGAACTCCAGACACAAAGGATTCCATTCAGCAAAGTGTTTCAGAGCTTCTACTTCAGAGCAGTTAGACTTGTTCAAAGCTGTATGCAACCCTAATGTAGAGAACACTCACCAAATGCACCAAGAAACAGAACAAAATTTAGATGTTTTCAGTTTCAGCTCTTGTAAGAAGCACATTTAAACTTAGGCACAGATGTGTATGAAGAACCCTGACCGTACTGGGCAAGTCCTTACCCTTTTACTGAGTCAGCTTTTTCAGGTGCAGTGTTTAGCAGACAGAAGTCCTGCCAATCTCAACAATCCAGCTTCTATCACATCAGTCACATCAGTCTTTGCATTTATGCTACCAAAGAAGGAGCCTCAGCACAGGCTGAACACCATTCTGTACTTCCTCAAATATTGCAGTGAAGGCACTTAGCCAGCACTGGCTGTTCTGAAATATGGGAAGCTTTACAGAGAAGCATTCATACAGCTTCAAACTTTGGACTTGTTCAAAATCTGCTTAAACCAAAGATCGACTCCATCTGTATCAAGGAATCTTACCTGCCACAGAGAGCTCATGCACAACACATATGTATATGCAGGCACAATTTTGTTTAAAGCACACACATATATTTGTAGTAATTTGTGTTGTCTGGCTGCAGCAAAACTAAACAAAAATTGCAACCAATTTTTGAGAGACCAGAAACACTTACCACCAGTATTCTACAAAGTGAAAGTGCCTATTAGCCCACACATATCTCAAAACATGGGTTTGTAGTTAACATGTTGCAAATGGATAGAGTCAAAATATTAAAGTTAGCAAAAAGAATTCTAGAATTATATAATTAAGCACTGCTTCGTTCCTTCTGGGTACCATGACTCATGATGTGCAAATGTATTATGCAAAATAAGATTAAAACAAAATCTACATTTTACCCTTGGGTTCATTTAATAGTCAAGAGTAGTTAGAGAAGAAGAAGTTAATTTAGGATGAAAATAAAGCATTTAAAAATCATTTTTTTTCATATTGTCCTTCAGAGATCAATCCACATAGAGACTTAAAAGCAAAGTATGTCTCTTGCAGTGGAGGGACATTTAAACCTACACTTTCATTTGTATCACGTTTCCCTAGAGTCCTGCAAAGACTGTTTTCTTGCTTTGTTTTTTTTTTTTTTCAAAATGAAAAAAAAAAGAAAAAGAAAAGAGGACTTAACCATACTCTCAATTAAATGCATTACTGGAACATATATAAGAGATCTGAATATTAACTTGTGTATCTTGGCCCTGTGAGTGTGGTATTTCCACAGTTATGATTATGTGGGTTGGAAGGGATTACACAGCACTGAATCACCTTATGCAAGCAAAATTTTAGATGAATATCCATCGTGTATTTTATTTTATAATCCCAAGATAAAAAATTGCATCTATGCCTCATCTTTTTTAAGTTGTTTGTTTTTTTTTATTAATCCCTCATGCAAATTAGAAATGAATATTTATTTAATTATTTATAACATTCACCCAAATCAGCTTTGCTGGTTTATTCTTGTAGCTTACAGTTTAGCCTGAGATTCATTTTCTCAGGGGATTCGTGTTCTCTGTCCGTAACAGCTTTGCTTCTCTAAGCAATGTACTCACTATGCTCAAGACTGGGACTGCAGTTCATTCCTGGGCTCTTTATTGGAAAATGTTAATCTGCAGGTGGTAATTAAACATTGGATAGTGTGAAATGATATTCAGCTCCTTAAGGGGCAAACCTCAGCTCTGTCCTTGCATTACCCTTGAGTCTCCAAGAAAGAATTGTGCTGATGCATATGAGGACTGACATGCTGAGCATGAGATTGCACTGTGGTTTTGGTCAATTTAAGCGAGGATTCCACCAGAACACCCTCCCTGACTGTTTGTGCCCTTCCCTTGGGCTACTTCTGTGCTTTTACAAACAGACAGTGATCTAGTTCATCCTCCTCATCACACAGCCTCTCTCACCAGCAATTCTTTCATTATATCCATGCCCTAAATTCTCTCCACATCCAGTCACTACATTGTTACTATACAGAAAAGGTAAAAAAAGGAGTTTAAAGGCAGAAAAAAAGTAAGGCATGACTGTTCCAGGCCTGGGCACCCTAAGAATCACTTAATCTAAGCTGGTGAGTGCTGGGATCCAGAGCCAACATTTGAGATAGTCCCCTTGCTCACAAGGGAGCCACGGCTCTGGCAGCAGGTGACAGTCCTGCCAGGGGCCTGCAGAGAACACCAGGGATGGCTCACAGCCACAGGGTCTCAATCCCCAACACAGACAGAGAAGGCTGAAGCAGGTAATGGTACTAAAGCCATGCCTGAAGCTGATGTGCTCAGAAAGTGTCTCAAACCATGGCCCAGTGATAGACCCTGTTAAAGCCAGCTTGTGTATCCAGGTTCCTTTGTTGTTTCCCATTTTGGCTTGTCTTTGTGTGAATCCTCCAGTGCTAGGCAGTAAAACACAGCTCTGAGTCAACTCACATTTACACTGTTCCATCTTCAAGTAATTCAACTGCAGAGAGCAATTAAAAATAGTAAATATTTCCAGTGTTTTTCTCTCCCCTTCTTAGAGGAATTAAACCACTGCTGACACAGGAGGACATGAATTGCTCTTGACTGGAGCTAACACTTCATAAGTGCTTGGAACACTTCTGGTGATTGTGACCTTCAGATAGAATGTCCAGTGTGAATGGGCAGCTACTACTCTGTAAACAAGCCACAAAAATGTCTTCATTATTTATTAGAATAGAATGCTTCATCACCCTTGGCATCTGGATTTCTCACCTCAAAAGACTTTTTTAAACTCAAACCTCCAGTCAAAAATAATTCATATCACAAAACAGTCTAAATGGATAGCAAGAATAGATGTATTTGTTCCAAGTTTCTCAAAAGTCACTGATGATGGAATATCAAGTAATCTTTATGCTCCAGGTCCCTGTATCTCTAGGTAAAATGCATTAAAAAAAAAAAACAAATCAATCAAGGTTATTACACTATGTACACCTGTGTGTGGTATTTTCCTTCATACCAATCTTCCACCTCCCCAGAGCAATGGACTCCGGAAAACAATATGATAGGAAAAATTTCTCTTGCTTTCAATAACATAATTCCAGAAGTGATTCATTGAAATTAGTGTAGAACGGAAAAGAGTTGGGATAAAAGATGAAAATGGCCATTCTATTTGCTTTGTATTGATTCTGCTTTAATCTCTGTGTAGAGATTATGCATTTCTAGGTGTGGGGAATGGCAAGTAAGTGGAATGAATGGGACATCAAAATTACATAGCAGTACTTAAAGTCTTCTTTTCTTTGTTCTATAGACTGCTGCATATATATCTGTGAGGTGCTCTCCACATCTAATTCCAGGAAAAGAACACACTGCTGCTGTTACTCCCTTTTTTCCCTCCCCATTTTCAGAAATTGTTTTAATGAGGCAGTTGATTTACAAATTTCACAAAATCAAATTCAGACAAATTTTCTATTCATATAAGCATCTAACAGAGGAGTAACTTGACTAAGTGGAGTCTTCTCTGTCCCTGTATTCTTATAAATTGAACTGGCTTGCTGACAGCCATCGGAAACTTGAGGGGTTTTTTCCCCACTTATGAGAACAAAAGAGAAATAAATCAAAATTCAGATGCTTACCTCTCAACACACAAATGAGGCACTGACCTCAACATCACTGCTGGGGTGAATCCCTTAGGGACAGGGGGGCTAACAGTCTGCACAATTTCTCCACTGAGCCAACATGCTATGCCCATAAGTGGATTAGTAAAAGCCCAGTAAATGTTTCTAAATGAGCCTGACGTTACTTTTAAATAAACTCTGTTCTCCTTTTCTCTCATGTTGTTTACTCCATTTAAAAATGATTGAATTCATAAAATGCTCAAGGATCAAAAAGACAGCAAATATCCTACTCACCTATAATACAAACTGTAAAGATGCAGGGGCACGAAATAAAAGCCCAACAGTTGTTTAAAGGCAAACAAACTGCAGATGTCCTCAGAAAGCAGCACAGTCACAGTCACACTACAGAGCACAACAGCACATCATATTCTGAATCAAAAGCCTCAATGAGCCAACAGAACAAGCCAGGCTCCTGTCACTGCCCAGGTCAGCACGAGGCCACCTCTGCTGCAGCTGCTCCTGGACCACAGCAGCGACCTAATGCTGCCTCTCAGAGCCTCGTACCTGAGCTGCTCCCACAGACACTCAGAACCTCAGGTGCCACTCTGCATGTTCACATCAGAGTTTTCCCAGTTTTATTATTCCCATTTCCCATCACACAGTTGAGTCCTCAGCTTTCCTGGGCTCCAGGTCAGACATGGGGGATGGCAGAGGAGACTGGACTGTGAGATTTGCACGACTCTGAGGAGGACTGAGCTCCAGCCCAGCCCACTCCTGGTGCAGTGACTGATGGCTGCAAGGGCCCTCTCTGGCTCTGGGGATTACTGAGTGGGGCACTACCATAATCACTCTTCTCCTGCTTGAAGAATGCTTTCTGCTCCAGGGCTTGCACAGAACTTCTATAACAAAAAACCCTTCAGTTGCTCAACATTCAAAGGGTTGTTTTCTGTGCCACTGCACCCAGACAGCTGGGAGAAACTGGGCTCTGTGTGTGTTCTTGTAATGCACACACACAGAAAAGACAACCACTCTTTAGTCAAAGTGTCATCATGCAGGCAGTTTAAGTCCTGTTAGTTCTTCAAATATTTAAAAGATTAAATGTATTAATTTGTATTTTTAAAACTACAGTCCTGATATCTTATTTAGTGGGAAGAGCTGCTTCCTTTCTACTAAGCAAAATGACAGTTAGAAAGATTTAAATATCAAAACCTTTATTTGCTAAAAATTCAGTCTTCGAGACTTTACGTCTGCGCAATTTCTTTGAAATTAATACAGCCTTTTACTTTAAAAAGGACCAATATTTAGCAACAACTTTTACCTTCTTAACTGCATTCAAAGGATGCAGGCAGCTTTTTCTTTGCTTTTCATGAAAAGTCTCAAACACAGATTTAGGATAGTTGCTCCTAAAGTTTCATATGAAGCTTCAGAACAACCACCATCTGCTGTAGTGGAGAGTCAGTTACTCTTCTGAAGTCGCTATCACAGCACCTGACAAACAACCAGACAGAAAAGAACAGAAATAGTTCTTGCTAACTTTTGTTTTGCTATAAAGCACTAGAAGTGAAAACACCATTCAGTCTTTACTGGCTTTGTGATTCATTTTATAAAAGAGGTAAGAAGACTGAGGCCTGCTTCAGTAGATAAAACATTCATCCTTTCACCTCTAGGACAGATGCTTTGTCGAACACAAGCTCCTAAACAAACAGAATTTGGTATTCTGCTTTGTGATAGCAGGTCATATCAGAAACCCAATCACCACACACAGTCAGAGCAATCATCAGTCTTTGGAAGAGACTCAGCCTGAAGCTCTGACAGGCTGTGAATACTCTCTTAGCCTGGGAAGGGTGTTTAGCAGGAGAAGGACACAGGTTAATAGCAATGCAACGTAGTAACAGCGCATGTTTGTGACCAGATACACTGGGTCTGGTTAAAGGAATAAAAAGTCACAACTCTTTATTTTCACCATTACTCTGACCTTCACTGTCCTACTTACTCCAGCAATGGAAGGAACAAATGAAAAAAAAAGAGAAAATTAAAATGTTGAGGCAACTACAGTCCCATATATGGCCTTTAGAAATTTAGATTTCAAGTAGTGAGTGAGGTTGCATGCATAAAGGCCCCACAGATGCAGAGACAAGCATTTTAAATATACCAAAACTATAATATACTTGTGGAAATCTTTCCAATGAAATCTTAACCGCAAGCTGCCTCTGCACATTTTGAACTCTCTGTCAGCAACAGAAAAGTCAGTATTTTGATCAGTGCTTAGCTTTTTGAAGACATTTACTCTGCACCATTCTCAATTCCATAAGCTATATGCCTTGTTTGTCAATGAGTCAGCTCCTGTTAATAAGTCATGCAAAATGATGCAGATTGAAGTTATGCAAAGAAAATTATCTTTCTTGAAACTACTGTGTTAGCTGATTTGCCTACTTAACATGTTATGACAGCTTCAAGATCTTGAAACTGTCTAGAGATATATACAAACCATTAAAAAATCCAAGAAAAGCTGCATTTGAAATAATAGCAAGTGTCAAAATATCTTGGAAAACGTAAGGCAATAAAATATTAATAACAAAACAGCTGTTTAACGGCAGCCTACCAAACACTCACAACATGTTGATGTTATTTAGAAGTGAGGGTATGTCATATTTGGAAAATTATGTCCTATGGCTCTCCAGGATGCTTTAAGCACATATTTGAAAACTAAAAAAAAAAAAAAAAAAAAGAGGGGAAAAAACCCTACTTAACTATATTTAAATTTAACCAGTGAAGAAGCAAAAAAGACAACTTACTTAGCTAGAAAGCTTTCCTTGTACACTGACTTGTGACAGCCTTCATGAAAATAAGAAGAAATAATGCCTTATTCTGTTGTTAACATCTTTGTTACCTGTCAGTGATTTTTGTTTGTTGATTGCTTCATTTTAAAACACCAAACACATAACAGCAGGCAGAGGAGACCCCTACTATCCACATGGGCTGAATGAGCTTAAATAGGTATCTGTGACCTCCAGGTCAATAACACTGAAAGAAAATATAAACTTCAGATGATACCCTGAACATCTAGATTACTCTGTGGGATAAAGGGTCATCAGAATAAATGAATTTTTTTAATGGTCTTTGATTTTGGAAATATCGTAAATATGTAAAACCTTTTTAACAATCTACACAACAGGTTTAAACACTTCAGACTGAGCTGTAGTTAAAAAGCTTACAGGACATAGAGTACTTCACTTTCTGAGAAAGGTTACCTCATCCTGGGTTTTACAGTCTGATTTTCTGGACTTAAAAGAAAAAAAAAGACAAAGCTATACCCCTTTTATTTTTTTTTTTTGAGTGCCATTTTCTTAATGAGAAATTGATGAATGATGACATCTGGCAAGAGAAAAAAAGCATATGGCCTAACTAGCTGTTTCTAGAGAGGTTAAAAACAGCTTTGCAATTTTCTGTGGTTGCCATTATGATTGACAGATCATCAAATAAATCACTCTTCTCCCCCTCTGTGCTGGTCCTCTGTACCATCAAAGACACCAGGGGGTAAATTTGCACTGTACTATATGAGGAATTAGACACGCAAGATCCATTAACATAAATGGGATTTTTGCACCTAATTCCCCACACATCATGCTGAAAAATGTCGCCGTAGGATATAATAGTCATGTTTTCTTCTTTATTCTATTTATAATTTTTAATTATTAATTTCTAGCATAATTGGGTTCTTCTAAAGAAAATTAAATGCTTAGTATGTTGCCTAAAGTATTGTTTAAGACCCCTTGGGCTTGATATGGAAGATGACAGGGAGTGTGTATGCAGGCGAATCCGAACCTCAAGGAAACGAGGGTGGAAAGGATTGTTGATCACACATTCAAATTGGCTCCTCAACAGCCATAACCCAAACCTTACCCCATCTTATCCTTCCCTCTTTCAAATATAATTTAAATGGATATCATAACTGAAAACTATAAGAAAGTAAAGGGTGTTTAAAGCTAACTAGAGCATCTCTGGATCAATGGAATGGGACAAAAGGGGAATTTGAGACTTTTTCCTTCATGATCCCTCACACTGTTAGATAAAGGCAGGCTTTCTGGATGACTTAAATGCAGTCTGCTGCCATTCCTTTGCTTTCATTGGAAATTCTGAAACTGATTTATCCAATTTTGATCTGCGTAAATTTTAAAGATTTCATTTGGATAAATGCACAAATGATCAATTTGGGTTGTTCTACACTTTTTTTTTCCCCCCATAGGGGCTTAATTGCTACACCGAAAAAGTTAAATTCCACTGCATTGGCATAGGAATGAGATATGAAAAGTTGGTGTGCAGGACGTGATTTGCTATCCCAAAACACTTCTGTACAGAACAGAGAACCTTTCTATAAGGAAACATTGTCCTTCCTCACTTTTCTGTCCTAAACTGGCAAAGGTACCAGGCTGTTGAGACTGGAATTGTTGATACTCAATCGTTTATCTTCATTAAATCTGGGTAGTATCATCCAAAGATTCAGAAAGAAGTGGTGCTTTCTACTTAGGGGCTCGAAAAGAGAAGATAATGGACAGAACTTCAGAAACAAACAGAACTAACAAAGAGAAAGCTTCATGCAGGAAGGTGGAGCAGGTTCAAGGGAAAAAAAAAATACATGAACAACACAGAATTGAGGCTGGGTTTGCTATCACACAGCTTAAGAGCTTAATAACTGAGATAATGTTAATAAATTTCCAGGTCAGACAAGTAATTTGTTACATTTATTAGAGACTGAAGAGAAACCAAGTCAAAGAGTGCTGTATCAGTAAAGCTGATATCAATGAAGATAAAGCAAATCAGGAAGATATTTTATTGAGGGAGATACTGTGAGATTTTAACATAATAGACAAAAAGTCAAGTCCCAAAGTGGCTTGCAGAGCTGGACATGGATTGCCTTTTTGAAAGGAGTGATGAAGAAGAGGGAGGAGTGCTGAGATATTAACTGCTTTATTTCTTTTGGCTATGATTGATACTGAAAAAAGAATTCAATGAAACACACCAGAGACAGAAAACACTAGGTGAAAGAAGAAAGGTCAGACTGGAATTGTTAGTTCTACAACCCATTCAACACATTTCAATGTGAAAGATACAATTTAAAACTATGAAATCCTATTTGCATCTTTATTTCCAGTGTTTGCTACCAGCTTTTCTTCTCTACTATCAGAATTCATATTTTAAAAAGTGTAAATTCAAACTCTAGACAAAGCTGTTCCTATAAGAATAGTGTGAACACAGAGCTTATTTGCTATCTTGGTCCTTTTCTGACAAAGCCTGACAAACAGTCCCTCTGTTCCTAACAAATCTGTTTTATATAACAAGCTTGTTTTGAACAAGTATTTTTGTAAGAAGCACCTATGTCTGCAATGATTTCTATAAACTGTTCTGCTTACTGGTTAATCCTACAGCTTTACACATCACTTCAGCAAACAGAGAAGGGAAACCTGTGCCCTTTTTGCTACTTGTCTGACAAGTTTTTATACAAGAATATATTTTCACATAGTATAATGGGGCTTTTCATACTTTCTGTTTCTTAAGATTTTCATTTCCTTTTACTTTTCAAGAGCATTGATTGAGGAAAAAAAAAAATCAAAGGTATAATTCATGCTTACAGCATCTTGTATATACGGTCCCCTCATATCTGACATAACCAATTATCCAAACAATGCTGCCACCACCTTCATTTCTGCTGAACTATACATACTTTTTTCAATCACTCCTGGAATTACTGAGTGGGAGCTTTTTTGGATGACTTCTAAAATGAATATACTCGTATTTGTCAACATTTTTCTCCATTTCATTAGTCTGCATTTTTCTGTGATGAACAGAACTTGAATTGACAGCTACATTTTTAATGTTTCCTGAACTCTATTGTTTTCATTTACCTAACAGCTTATGGTACTCCAGCTGAAGCTGAATTCCCTGTAAATATGCTTTCTGTTTTCTACTGCTGGATTACAATGAACATAATTAACAAAACAGCACTAGGCAACTCAAACACTGTATGTTAAACACGGGACATGACAAACTGAGTCAAATAGATACACTTTTATATCTATTGCTTGATGAAATGCTCAACAAGTTACCAGAGATGGTGCCAAGAGATTAAATTTTCTTGTTAATAGCATAGAAAAATCAATGTTACCTTCAAGAGATTGCTGATAAAAGATTATAGAAATATTTTCTTTTCTGGGTAACAACTATGCCTGTTTTCCTTATCTTTTACGTTCTTTATTAGGAGATTCAAAATACTCTCAGTGATGTAATTACTATAATATTTTTATGGATCCAAGTTTAAGAATTTGTTTGTGCCTATTCCTTTGAGGGTTATAGTTGCCTGGCACTTTGAAAAATTTAATTTCCAACAAGGGCGCTAAAAACATATCACATGTAGGAAGAGTGATTGTTAGTTTAACATGTGTGAAAAATATATATGTGTGTGTGTGTGTGTGTGATCTGAGTTGCCTTCATTGTGGTTTCCATTTGCTTTCTTCTGAAAAAAACAGGTAATTTGCCCAGATAGTCAACATTAATTGAATGTTTAGTCCCTTTTGAAATGCAAAAGGAAAACTGTGAAGATACTTGTGCATGTAACTGCACTCTGAGGGCACTGCATGGAAATGGAATACATCATGCAGCTCATCTTGTGCATCTCAAAGAAACTGTCTGCCTATAAAGTTTAGAAAAACCTGGCCTTCAGCATCTTCATGCTGTAATAACAAAGCTTGTCATTTTATTGCAGTGTAGTTGAGTAGATGAACAATACATCCCTTAAAATGTCAAATGAAACTGCTATTTCCCAAGCATTGTTGTTCTTTAAATCTGATTCTAGCTCCCTTATCTACCATGCTTTTCTCTAAGCAGATTATAATTGATCAGACTTATCAGTAATGTGGTATCTTGAGTTTATTATTTCATGAGCTCATGCTGAAAGGGTTCTTCCCCTGCCCCAAACTGAGAACGCTTTCTATGTGCTGCTTATGGTAGCAGTGACCACTTCTCAGCTATCTCAGTGCAGATTAACATCTCCTTTGTTCCCCCACTATCACCTCAAGGTCTCTCAGTGCTGTTACTCCACAGTCATTTCCTCTCAGTTGCATGAGTTTTCATTTTCCCCTGATGAACTGTTCTATGTTCATTATGAAATTTTACTACGATAATCTTTTGACAAGATAAACAAATGCTGAAAAGGAAGAGCCTTAAAATCACCACGTGAACGCTGCAATAGTGTTTCTTTCTCTTTATCAGAGGAGGCACATTTTTGACAAGCTGCTTAAGTAGTTTCATAAATATTTTTGTCATAATTTATATTGGTAAAACACCCAAAACAATTTTCTTCAAATGAATTGCAGCCAATGCTGTAATTACAGCCAGTCAGAAGGGGCAAGTAGAATTTATTGTTGCTTTCATTGCAGTGACATGAGAGATACTGTTCCTCATTGTTCAGCATAATTTTGTCTCCATATTTAGATTTACACTGTAGAATATTCCTACCTCATAAAGAAACCTAAAGCCAAACTAATCCATTAAAAAGATATTTTTAAAAAAATCAAACAAATTGTTGGCATGATTACTGATGATTATGTGAATACCATGTGTATCTGCTTCTTTATTATGCTGAAGAAGCTTGACATAGCTGATGTAGATATCTAAAGATCCAAAATCTGTTAATTGCTAATGGACATTAATTCACCTATTTCCTACAAATGGTGTTACTGACTAATGAAAGAAGCAATCTTCCCACATGCTATGGGCAGCAATCCCACAGCAAATACACAGTCCCTCCTATCCTTGCTTTAAGGCTTGCATAGGAAGGATGCCAAGTTACAGGCTTTAATTATTATGACTTTTTGCAAGAAAACTGTGGAAGAAACCTACCATGCAGTTAAAATTATTGGGGAAATAATTCCCAAGAGAAGCTTGGGAAAGCATCTCTTTCATCGTTTGTTGCTATATTCCACAACAGAATACACAGAAAACAGTATCATATATAGACCTAAAAATTTAAATGCATCAAATTTAGCTTAAAATGGGCATTTTGAATAGTTATCAAGGATGCTGAAATCCAACCAATCATCAAAAACAACCCCAACAAAACCAAGCTAAAAAGTAACCAGTAGTAATAGACTTTAAACTGATCTTTAAAGGTGGGATATTTAAATTAAGGAGCCTACTTAATCATAGATTATTTCTTTCCAAACCAATAAACATAATAAATATGGCTAAATTATTTTAAATATTCAGGTTTCGCATAAATGTGTTACGCAAACAATAAGAATAATGTTGTGTTTGAGACTTTATAGTAGATATAATTTCTCTTCATTCACCATAATATTTCCACTTTCAAGCTGAATATAACACCCATAGATAATAAAAGAAGTATTTTTGTGCTTAATTTGTGAATAAATTATAATTTTAAAAAAAGAGTGAAAAACTGTCATTTGGTGTTGACCTAAACATGAGGTAAGTTTAGAATAAATGTACAAATTTACTCAAGACACTGATCTGCCTCTGTTAATTTTGTAAAACAAACAATATCCACAGCCTAGTAGAGAACAGAAGATGCTTGCTTTCCACACATGGTATTGAAAGTTCGCAAAGTGGATGGTTTTAAAAATATATATGTCCTACACAACAGCTGTACAAAAAACTTGCACGATAGAAAGAGAAGTTGTTTTGTTTTCATGATAGTGCAAACCGAATTGGAAATGTGTACATCTATGTCTCCAACAACTAAAAGGAAATAAACCCATAGTATTCAAGTCATCATTTCATACCTGTTACAGTTCACAGTCATTTGTTTCCTATTTGAGTACACAGGATCATCTGTGCTAAGGCAGCATCCATTTTTGTCTCACTAAATCCTGTACTAACAAAAGAGAAAAGAAGGAAAGATTCTGACCCCAAAATATGGAGACTATTACCTTAAATGTGTTAGTAGTCCCTGACCTTTCAGACTTGGTTAAGGAATGAACAAAATGTCAAGCAACATTTAAAGGAAGCTGAGAACTCCAGACAGGGCAGCTGGCAAGGATAAATCCAACATCAGTGATAAAGACAAAGGTCAGGGGGCAAATATATGAAAATTACTTTGTACAAGTGAGGACAGCAATACTGTCACATCTGTCAGTTCTTTAGAGCATCTGAATAATAATTTCCCTTGGATCAGGACCCAAATGAGCCTTATAATATGAGACTGTAATTCCCCTTTGGGTAAAAAGCTCTTTAAACACAATGATAGCCTAAAGATTACTGGAACAGGAATAAACAACATCACTTGGTCACACAGAGAAGCCGCACTGCACACAGCTCACCGTGGCGACAGACTCCTTGTTACCAGAATGCCCTCAAAATGAAACAGGCAATGCAGGACAGACAGACACAAAGAGCTTCAGCAAATAAATGATCCAAAGTCATCAGAATTGGAAGACTAAAGTGTTTCCTCTCTGAGTTTGGGTTTACACAGACAAGTTAAAAAGTTCTTTGCTGTGACAGAAGCTTTTAGCTCATGACTAAAGTGTGCATCCCCCTTCTCTGCAGCACACTGTAAGCACAAGAGAAGGGAGAGATGTGTAATCTGCATCTGTACTCAAAAGATAAAAAAAGCAGAAGCCTAGAAAGCTTAAAGTATTAGTGTTGTGCAGCTAACACGAAATCGATGGCAGCCAAACTCCACTCCGAGCTCCCGGGGACTCAGGAGCCCGGCTGAGGGAGAGGCCACCACAAGTTGGGAAAGGAAAGCACCTTTTGATGTGATACTTCTCCCTGTGAAAACAGCCCAGAACCCCTTGATCCTTCATGATATTATTGGGGTCTTTAGGAAAGGAAAGATGACTATCATGCTTTAAATACATGTCATTTAGAAAATTATGAACATGTTCAGTGCTCAGATGATAAAATTGGCCACTGACAGAAATGGAAATGTATCAAAATAAGGACATGAACTACAATAACAAAAACTTTTTTTTTTTTGAACTCCTTAGCAAGATAAAAGCTCTATGTCTGATAGATCTGACTTTCTACATTTGTTTTTGCATTTCCCATATCTGATGGCAAAGCACACACACGCAAAACAATTCATATTCATATCTGAGAATGCATTATGTTATCCTGTCTTCAGATAATATAATTGTAATGTGAAGTGAAAAGTACTGAATAAATTACTTATCCTGATAAGTGTTCTTCTGTAAATGAAAGTCTACCCACAACAGCAGGGGTAACATTCAGGCTAAAAGAGGAATTGGGATTGTATAGAGTAGTTTCACTGTCCTGGTGACATGAAATGGGACTGGTCAATGTACAGCACATTCCTTAATATTGTTTCCGAAAGAAAAAACCTGATAATCTAAGATTCCTGTGTGAGTGTTTAGTATTGAGGATTAATCACGACCATAACAGATGGTGAAATACTCACAATGACTCTGTTGTGAAACTCTAACTTCAGAGCCACTGCACTTCCCATGCAGTAGCAGTGCAATTCAGGAATTAGGGGAAAGCATTTGACATTCATTTGTTAAATAACCTGTTTCAGCAATGGAACAATGGGTCAAGATAAGTCAATTACTATTTACACATTTAACCAGCTGTAAGACATCTGTAGCCATAGGTAGAGCATACACTTGTATAAGGGAAAAAGGCTGCTGAGAGTGTAAAAATAACCTGAGAATTGCCACTGCCATCTCCCTTCCCAGCTTTGCTCTGTGCATTCTCCATCCTGCTACCCCAGCCTCCTCCCCAGTGCCAAGGAGCTTGAGCAGCATGGCAAAGAGTTATTATTTCATTGAGTAAAGCAGTGTACTGCTGAACTTACCCCTCTCCAGAGTGAGAGCCAGAGAGGCTGAGAAGAGGCTTGAGTTTACTGTAACTGCTACGTGCTGCCCTTGGCTCAGGTCGTAATGAGCTTTCCCTCTGGAGAAGGGCAAATCCCCACGGCTTGGGGCAGAAAAGCAAACAGAGAAGGATGTTGCTTCATTTTCATATTACATAGGGGTGTGTTTTGAGGAGAGGGCTGTAAAATTAAAAAGAAATCGAGAGGTAAAAGGGGAAAATTAAGAGAAGGGGGAAAGAAGAAGGCAAACTGTAAATCTGAGTGAGAAGCAATAGAAAAAAAACCTGTCAAGGAATGAAATACTTGCAGTATATCAAAGAAGCAACAGGATAAGAAAGTTACTCTTCAGTTACTGTTTTACGCAGTTCTGTTTATCCAAAGCACAGAGATGAAACATAAAATGATAAACAGCCAACAGGGTAAAGAATATTTATAGCCATCTATCAATGTGGAAAGTAAAGTCAAGTCCATGTAGTAAGAAACATCAAACTGTCTAGCATTTAAAAAGTCAAGGTTAGATTATTTTAAATTAAATTTTAAATTCAGGTGAAATTTATAATTTGTTGTACAGCTGCTGACATTTTTGTTTTTCCCCAGACTCCCAGAGAGGCTAGAAGGCTTTATCTCAAAGAAGAGAGGGAGGACAGGAATCAAATTCTTCCTGAAAAGATGAATACATAAAAACATTCAACCTGTAATGTCTCTTGGTTCTGATCTCAATCTTAGCCTTTAAATCAGCACAGCTCATTGTCACTGAGGAGAAGATAGGGAATAGGAAGACAAATCACACAGGTACGTGTGGGGAAGCAGCAAACCTAGCAAAGAACATCTCTAGATGAACTAACAACCCTTCATGAATAATAAACACCAGGATGCAGCCATACAGGTTATTTCTATCACCAGTTCCTCTGTGTAGTGCTTTATGTCAACAGAAAGTTATTTTTAAATGCTTGCACAGTGTTTCTTCTTTGGTGGTGTTTTACACACTGCACTGACGCAGGATTAAACAAATCATATAGGGAAAAGGACAAGGAAGTCACTGGTCTCTGGCCACAAATAGGTCTGGTGTTTTTAAATAGCATTTTAATTTGAATTATAGTAAGGTTAAAAGAGGGATTCTGAAAAGTTTATGATAAACAACTGTTAGAGTTGTGATCATTTCATCTTGATATCAGGGAGACTTTGTCTTAATTTTTCAAATTCCTTTTTGCTTTAGCACCTGTATGTTTCTTTAAGTCAAAGCATTGCTCAAAACCAGGCCTCTGACACCTGAGGTGAGGCTCTGAGAGGTTACCTCAAGATCACAGCAGACAAGACTTACATGAACATTGTTACGTTTGGAATGCATGAAAAAATCTATATTACAAATACCCAAAGACAGGCTAAAAATAAGTACCCATGGCCAAGTTTGTCACCCAACGTCAAAGTTGCTGTTCTTCCTCATTCTGCCCCCACTCACAGATATAATTGCAGGAAAAGTTTTATTGTCATGTTAACATTTCCTTTCCTTTATTTACCCAACAGAACAACTGACTGCCTCAGAAAAATCATGTTCAATAAAGATCCCTGGTCTTGTATCTCACATTAATACCCACAGAATGCCAGTGGATCAAACACCACCAAAAGTTTCCTACAAACTACTGATTAAATGTGAACTTTACAGGGGTATTACACTTGAAGCAAGGTAATTTTTTTGTTTGTTTCTTCATTCTTCCACCCATCCTAAAGAGGAAGATCTGCTTAGGGCAAACTGTATGAGGCACCGACCCCATCTCCAACGCTGGCAGTCCCTGTTAATCACTCTAAGTGCATCCCTGATTTGTTTACCAGGGAAACTGCCACTTGTCAAACAGCTCCCAGTGCTGTTGTTTACACTCTGCAGATGTAAATCATGATGCAACCACGGCAATGTGACAGCAGCAAAATGTCCAAGCTCCTCTGAGAGGACAAGATGACAGGGAACAGAAGAGACCTGCTCAGTTGATAACTCCTGACACCAAACATAGGTTGCCGATTTTAGCCATTATTTTTTCAGTTTTACATAAAATCCCTTCAGCAATTTACAGAGATGATCAAAGAGGAGAACCTACCTCACTGCACAGAGCTGTGGGTCACACAGCAAAAGCTGTCAAAGGAGAGACAAAGAAAGAGGCCTTTGGAGATGACATTTTGTCCTGCCTGGTGATTTCATGAGTCCACTGTGCCTCTTGGCAGGGAAAAAATGCATTGCCATCATAATAGGGGGTGAACAAGAAGACAAAGATATCTTTTATTTCTCTTCACCTAGCCTTCATTAAGGAAAAATGAATTTCATTTAAAAGCAAACATACTGACTTGGATAGTTTCTCAAACTTGCACGCCATCAACCCTTCAAAATTTTGTAAGAACAAAGACTCCTACCTGGACCAGGCCCACTGCAAACAGGAAAAAGAAAGAGATGTGGAAGAACATAAAACTGGTATAATAATTTTGTCTGGGCTACATAATAAATTGACAAAAACTAGCAGTTAACATTAATTTTCACTCTGTAGAACTACCTTTTGTTACCACTTAAACAGCTTGTTAATACTGTGACAGCAGTTTGATCCAAACCTGTTGATGCAAATCAGAAAACCCTGTAATAGAAAGTCACTTCTGAGGTGTGGGGCACAGCTGGTTCTGAAACCCAGCAAAATCCCAGTGACTCCTCTGGGCTCCAGCTCGGCCTTCACAGAAAATGTACAGCTGGGGAAAAGGAAGAGTGGGAGGTGATGACCTTTTAGTCCCCATTTTGAACAACATCTAATCTGCAGAGATCAAAGGAAGAAGCATTTCTAATATTTTGCATTCTTCTGCTGTGTTTCAAAGCCTGTTGACTTTTTCTACTTTTTTAAGAGACTTTGCATACATGCTAAATTCAGCATACAAACGAGAATGCTAGGAATAAGCTTAATGGCTTTTTCCCTACTGCCCAGTGTTTCATTACTAATTACAAGTTAGTCTAACTTCCAATGGAAAGTGTCCTTGCCCAAGGCAGAGGGGTTGGAACTAGATTATTTTTAAAGTCTTTTGCAACTCAAACCAATCTATGATTTTAATCCACCATTCCAATTTCAATCAAACAAAACCCAAAAAAGTATATGCTTTTAAAACTCCTTAAAATTGCTACTAGTCTCCATCCAGAAACTTGACACTCACACATAAATAGAAAACACAGCCATGAAACCACACTATGAGTTCATTTTATTTCCTTCAGTCCTCTTAAAATGAGATCATCAGCAGAAGAAGGTTTAACACAGATGCTCAAACTGCACCTAGATTGGATAGTAGATTATGAAAATCTCCAACAAATCTTAAACTTTCCACTGCTGAGAGGGTCAGAAAAGACAATGCTTGAGAAGTCACCTGAGGTACCAAAGGCAAGTCTAAAATAGTGTTCACTGGGGTTTTTGTTGGTGTTGTCCTGGTCCCCTCATCCCACTACCACAGGCATTTTCTGGCTGTGCTCAGCCACTTTGTGCTGATTTCATTAGCACACGCACAGAGCACAGGCATGGGTACCTACACTCCATTAGGGCTTAGGAACACTTTGTGTTCATTCTGTGTTGGTTACACCCAGAGAAGGCAGAAGGAAACTGGACACATTTGGTGTTCTCTGATGCTTAAGCCAATCACCAACAAGCAGATCACTAACATAATATCAGAGATGCGGCTGCAAATGTTACCGTCTGGAGAGTCAGATATTCACCACTCTTGCTGCCTGTCCCAGAGCAGTTAAAAGTCAGCCAGGAGGACTGCTTCTCCCAGCTTCTGGCACTGTTCAGATCATGAACTGAGCTGCTGGGATAAGCATTGCAATCAGAAACAGATATCAAAGACTACATTTTTTCACCAAGTCTCTGAGGGAGGAATGGTTGCCTGCAGAACATCTCCTTCCACATGAGTAATGCAGCAGGGAGGAAAACAAAGAACAGACGGCAACCTCTCACTCTCTGAACGGGGGCACTGTGTTTTCATTAATGACTAACACCAGAAAGTGTCTAGAAAAGCTGCAACAATAAGCATAAGGGAAACTGAAGCAATAACATCACACTTTCACAGTTATAACATCTCTCTGACATGCTTGGCAAGGAAGTTTAGTGTGAAGGGACTGGTATATGCAGGATGTAGTAGCAGCAGAAAAAGAATGAAAAAAAAGCTTCTGCATTTGCTGATTAATCACAAGGGTGTCCTTGAGTTACCTTCAAACTTTTGACCACGACATAAAAAAAAAAAAGAAAAGGAGAAAAAAAAAAAAATCATCCAAGGAAAGAGAATGACACCATGTTTTGAGAGCAAAACATCAATGAGGCACCATCACATTTGTCAAATCTATAGCAATATACTGTGCATTGGCCTACATGACTGGATGAAATTAGGGGCTGTAAAAGTTGGTAGAAGTTGAGTAGCATTTTGAGACAGATGAAACTTGTGGAGAAAAACGTGAGCATCCTCAAGATACTCTCCTTTATCCATGAGTTTCTTCCAACAGTTAGGTTGCTGTAACTGGGAGCATAGATTAAAAAAATGGAAGAAACTTTCATTTGAGGAAGCTGCAAGCCTTAACTAAAAGCCTGGAATCTCAAATGCAACACTCTTTTTGCTTCAAACATGTAAAAATGTTGGTACCTATGGATAAAACCTGACATTCTCCATGAGCATCGTGTCACTTTTGTATGGCGTGGCCCATAATTTTCAGCCTTGGAATTCTAGAATTTCACCTAAAAGAAAGCCATTCTCCACATAAAACCATATTTTGTAAAGACTACTTAAGGCCCATGAAGTAACCTTTGTTAGCAGCTGGACAAATTTCCATGAAGAATATAGATATTCTGGGTAACTGATGAAATTGAAAGAAAGACCAGAGCAGAAACTCGCAGTACATTAATAGGGTGCATCAGGCAGGCTAAAGCCTTGTTTCTGTTTGCTTTGCCCCTCACACAAGCAATTTGGGCAAAATTATCAAGAAATTAAGTGGTTTTTTCCCTTTTACTTTTTTTCTTTTCTGTACTGCAGTTTGTTTAGAAAAACATTTTCTAAGGTATGCCCTAAAATTTCTCAGAGCTATCAGGGAGTAATTTCCTCAGCCTAATCTCCTCCACAAGATTGTAAAAACTGTAGGATAAAAGGGGAACTGTGGCGATTTACCTACTAATTAGTTGCTCTTATTAAGAAAAGCGAGATAATTGATTTTAGGATGCACTACCCCTTATTAAGACCTAATTTAACTGTATATCAAAGACTAATTAAATGGCATTACTCCATCTCACTGATGAGTTTTGATGCTTGGTGAATAGATTTGAGTGAAAAATGAACACTCAGTAATAGATTTCTAATTCACATAGATAACTATGAACTAAGAAGCTGAGCAAAGGGAATTCTGGATTATCTGAAACTAACACATTTTTTGGTATTCCTTTACACTGATAGTCTGAAGTGAAAAAAATAAAACATTTAAACACCTGCTGAGAGCTACAGGGAAAGGGAATGACAATGAAAAGGCTCTCTGTATAAACTGTTTATTTAAACATTTAGGTAATTTTCTTACAGTGAGGAATTAAATTTGTGAAAAGGCTATGGGCTTTCATGTGCATTTATCTGTTTATTCTGCAGAGCTGTGTAGCTACAAAAAGGAATGACAAATAATAAATACTATTTATTTGTGCTATTTGTCAAAAGCATTTAAAGAAAGCAGACTTAAGAATCATTTGAATTCCTGATTATTTCAATACCTTGCAGCATTCCAAGTTTATTTAGCACTGAAAAGGAATGAAAAGACAGAATTACATGCCTCCAATTCTTCTAAATAGTCTGCAAGTTAAAATAAACATGAAATAAGAAAAGTTTAAGCTGCTTTTGAGCAAAGGAATGGCAGGGACTGACTGTACTAATAAATTCTTAGGGTTTTGATCCTTCAGTATTCATTTAAATGAAATCATCTGTCTTAAAATAATTCCTTTAGCAATCCAGAGTCTGCTTTAATAAAAAACAATTTACAATAAATTTGAGTGTGTAAAGGAAATAAACGCCAAGCTTTAATCCCATCAATCTACCCTCTAAATAAAATGTTTTGTCCTCTAGACAGAATTGCTCTGACAATACAAACTCATCGTTCTATTTAATCTGTTAGGTCATGGCCCCAGAGATTATGATGAGCTGTCTCTCAAAGCCACACTGTGCTGCAGTACAACATCTCCTGGTTAAATCACAAGATCTTCACCCTAAAAAACAATGACTTTGCTACAGCTCTGGGGTGTATTTCCCTGTTTCTATCAGTTTCTTTCACTGGCAAGAATACAACTGCAAATGGGAGCATCAGTCATGTATCATTTTTCCACTCATTTTTGGCCAAGGTGTAACCATACCAAAGCAAAAATCTATAGCTTTTAAGCATTTAAAGAAACCACATCGACTGAAGGTTATTCATTTGAAACTAAAATTTGAAAGTATAAAGTTATACTGTATTAGCTGAAGGATATTTACGCATTAATTATTCTTCTACTAATCCAAATAGAAATAGTAGTACTGTAAGGGAAAACAAATATTTATTTCAGCATTTGCACAAATCGTATTTATAAATACATATGTGAGTAAGTTATTTATGTAAACATTCCCTAAAAAACCGTGGGTATGACCAGCCTTGCAGTCAAGATATACATAGAAGATTTTTGAGCAAATAATTACAGCAGAGTTTACTCTTCAGTTTGTAGAAAGTAGGGAGGATTTTATATATTAAGATACTTATATCCAAATATGTAATTGCTGCTAGAGAAAACTTGCAACTTTCTAAAAAAGAAGAATTAAAATACAAATAACCTCAAATATTACATTAAGAATATAATCCTTTTCCTTTTTATTTGACACATGTCCTTTCTAAGCACATGAAAGTTGCTGGCTGGATTTAGAAATACACATTCCCCTGCCCTTCTCTACATTTATGCACCTTCACAAATGCAGATGCACACCGGATGCAAAAACACTCACACTGAAGTTGCTGCAAAACTAACCATTAATTTATTCATGTTTTTCCTAGAACTCAGTCTCACTGTCATAGATATTTGCTACATCAGCAGATGAAGAAAGGGTGTGTTCAGTAACATGGAGCCAAAATGCAGAGGTACAGCAAGTGATCCAGCATAACGGGCAAAGCAATGGTGCTTTAAGACCTTTTCCCAAAAATCTACCTGGAACTTAAAATAGGAACATAAAATATCCCACAACCCTCTGGTACTTTTACACAACTCTCTCTATTTTCTTTATTTGCATTTTGATCTTTCAAGATTTCTGCTGGCACTTTCTGATTAACACCTTGAGAGATTATAGTACCATCACAGGACTTTCACATTCTACTTCAGGTCTCTCTCTTTATACTTAAAACAGAGACTAATATTAAGTGAATGCAACCTTTGATCATAAAGTTCCCATTCTACTGACATGAAAAAGATACTTCACTATTGCACAAGAAAACTACAGGAAGAAAAGTGAACAGTTTGGAGACTCCACTTTAATGTGAGAACGCTGTCTCTTAATGGAGTACTTGCTGTGATAACCATTGCAGGCTTTGGTACAGAAGTCACAGAGATTCTGCTCCTAAAAACATTTTTAAGATGTCCATTGGCTTAATGGCAAAAAATAACATTAATGCTCAATATCCTGCTACAAGGACAGACCCCTTTTCTGTTTTGCTGAAGACATTGGCACAAGGATGTATCTGGCATTAAAATACAGGATGTAATACTGGAGAGAAGAACAACTATTCAAATTAATTTCCCTGAACTGATGAAAAGGTTACAATAGGGAAAATTAAAATATCAAGTTGGATTTTTTGTTGTTTACTCAGTGAGCAAGAGGAACACTAGCCAACTAAATAAAAAAACCCAAAACGCCATACCCTGTTCAATTAACATTTGCAAAAAGGAAAATCTGACAGTATTCAACAGCCAAATCTTAGCAATTACTAAAAAGCACAACTCAAGCACTCGAGCAAGTCACACATTACTGAAGAAAGAACCAATGCTAGAACGTGCTAAATGGCCAGACAAGTTTCACAGAAACAAGAATTGTAGAATGCCAGTAACAATGTATGGCAATAAGTTAGCTCCAATTAGTTACACAAGCCTTAAAATATCTCCATCCTCCCAGGTTTGCTGTACCCTGGATGTGATAAAACCTTTTTTTTTTTTTTTTTCCCAGTGTAGCTAAAATGGTAATTGAAAGCTGATTTATGATCAAAGACAACCTCAAGTTTATAAATAGTTGTAGCTGGCCGTGAAGTATTCTTGTCAAAATTTCTTGAAAGTGGATGCCCTGCTACAATGGTAGTAAATTTGGAGGAACTAAACTGAAATAAGATATTTTCTGAAAGACTTATAGACAGGAAAAAAGCTTTGAGGAGGGGAAAAAAAACCCCACAAATGCTTTATCATAGAATCTACACCACAAAGCACTGTTAGAAGATCATTATAAAACAGTCTATTTGATGTATCTGAAGAAAACAAAAACCAAAAACCACTACAAAATGAAAAAACAAGCCCCAACACCACTAGTGAGCAAATATTGATTATCACTGAGAAGCCTGAATTACGTTACTAATTCTTTATTCTTTCCATCCAGTGTTTTCACAGGACACCGGCAATTACAGGAGCTTTGTTTTTTATTCATGATTGGCAAAATCCTAGTTTATAATCCCTCTAGGTACCAACTTCAATATTTGCATTTGTATTTAAATTATTTTCTGCTCTTTTACAATAGTTTCTGAAACAATATACTTTAAGTTTCTAAAGAAGTTCCACAAATACACACTTTTGGAAGCGTTCTTTTTTGCATTATATGAGGCAGCAAAGCAAGACAGAAATAGTGGAAACTTTCAGAGACAAAAGAAACTGGCTACCCAATATCCCTTCATCAAGTGACCTCCAAGGTGGTTTGTGGACCTAAACAACCTAAATAACTCTGGGATTGAAAAAATAAGGCATCAGTTCCAAACTGAACTGATCTCATTTAGCGATACTCAGGATGCAGAGAAAGAATTCCCAAGAAGAAGAAAGGTATGAAGTAACAATTTTGCATAAACCATGAGCTCGCCTATTACCTGCATCTCAACAAAAAACTCACAGAGAATGTGGATTTGAATTGCTGAAATTTATGCTACATTTTCATTAAATATAATTACTGTCTCATGAGAAACTGGATTAATACACCTCATCCATACAAAGTGGGTAAAAATATCCCCTGTGAATTGCTACTATATATTCTAATCCAGTTGTTTGGGGTACATCTTCTGGTTTACCTTCCTTTTAGTACATTTATTATTGAAAAACTAGTAGAACTCTTTATTCCAAATTTTTGTCTGCTTGAGCAACCTTACCAATTCATTTAGGGATCTGAAGGAATAAATATAATTAATACAATTGAAAGGATGACCTATGATTCAAACATCCATTTCCCAGGTTGTTTTTCTCCCCTTCTTATCAGTGCTGAATAATTAACACATGCACAGAACCCAAGTTCATAGCTGAAAAGTGCACTTGAATATTTGAAACCTGCTTAGAGACTGATGACCTTTCAGGTAAGAAAGTGAGAGATCAGATCCAACAACCTGCTTACAGGTTGTGGTGCATTAGCATTACAAATTCCAAAGCCTTTGGGACAAGAGGCTGGCAGACATCGGGATAAGGGGACAGGGCAACATACAATGACAAAATGAAATGTGCCAGGTGAAAGGATTAGGAATTTCCCCTGTCAATTAGTGTAACTTTTATGTTTCTCTAGGTGTCTGACTTGATCTTCCCCCTGACACATAGGTTCATTTTCTCTAATTTGACTACTACTTTTCTGGAATCATCAGTCTAAATTTTTCAGCCTTCTAACACAACATTTGGCCTGGCTGTGCCACATATGTGCTGCAGAATTTTCATCTGGCAGTTCTGTATAATCTGTATGTACTATCATCTGTAACTATCCAAACAGTGAAATCATGGAAGTAGCATCCTTGAGTGTTGCTTTGCTGACTCTCAAAACTCAGAAATAAGTCTTTCAGTACATCTCTGACTTGCAAGTGGAAAGGGAAGCTGTAGACAGACACAACCCCTCATGTCACCAGTGCCATGATCTTCTGCTGACAAGATCATTCTGCTGTGAAAAAGAACCATATTGTAAAACAGGCCTCTAAACACCTAGAGAAATAAATAATTATAAACTGCTAGGGTAGCCACAGGAAGAGATAAAGCCCTCCTCACAACAGCAGACTACAAACCAGTGAGGCAGGGTGAGAAAATGACCATCTTGCTGCACCCAAACCTAAGCAAGACAGCAACAGCAATCAATGCAAGCACTTGAAAAGACTTCTGGCTACATCCTGGGTCTTGAATTTTCACCAGAGACCAAAGCACTGGGAATAACATATATATATATTTATTTTCTCAAATAATAGGACTTGCTGATAAAAGAAGCCCAAGAAGAGGGAAGCAGAGTGCTGCACGTGTCAGTAAGAATCTCAAAACCCCACGCCTGCAGCCTGTAATAGAACAGATATTGTTCATTCTGCAGAGCACAAAACTATCACCACAGCTCAGGAAGGAGATCAATAGATTATAAGGAATCTTACAGTCATCACAACATCCTCTCTTCTCAGAAGAGAATCTCACTCAGTGATACAGGCATTTATATAGTTTTGAAGGTCGCAGGTGTAGATATACGAGCATGGATACATACACACATTTTTACATATGCATACAGAAGTGGGTGTGCAGATGCATTCACATGTTACATGCACAGACACAATCTTAAAGATTCAAACATGTCAACCTTCCACTAAAGAACCCAAAAGGAACCATTGCACTGGAAATCCTTTCGAAATCCACACAGTGAGTTAATATAAAAACCACACTGGAAATAAATTGAGACCTATTTCAGAAATAAAGTGCACAAGCTCATGACAATGAACACCAAATGTATTTTTAAGAGAGGAATGGACTAAATACTTGAGCAGATGTGGCAAAAAAATAAGAGCAGCTAAAGGCAATAACCAAGTTGACTGCTCAAAGAGAAAAATTCAAGCAGGATATTGAGATCAAGTGACTGCAAAGGAGGAAAAGATAGCACAGAGATATGAAACTGCAAAATTGGCACAATGGCATGGAAAGTGAAAGTATGATTTAAAAACTTAACCCAAAGTAATCAGAACCAAGGCAATTATAGATATTTAAGCAGCAAGACTGCTGCTGGTGCTGAGAGGAATAACGCAGACTATAGAATTCACAAGCTCTTTGGGGTTGAGCAAGAAACACTTTTCAAAAATTTGGTTACAAATGACAGCAGATGCATTGTAAACTATTACCTTGAGGAGACTTTCAGCAGGGGATAAACTCTGAGAACACTTCACAGAGAGGTGTTTGAATTTCTGCGTTGAGTCTGAAAAACAGAAAATCACTGGTTAAAGCCATCAGCTTATGACACAGAGGCAGTACTGGCAAATGTGTCAGAAAATATCCATATAAGAAATCTGCCCACTGAACAGAGAATGTGTCAAGGAGAGAGGTGGATTAGTGGCTTTATCTCAGAAGTGACAGATTTCTGCATTTCAGAAGTGCCGTGCTGGAGCAGGTGATGGAAGGACTTACATGATCAAGGAGAAACTGTGGTTCACCAATAGCCAAGGGTTTTGATTTGATCTAAACTCCTTTGTAAAATCCCAACATTAACCCCACACAGCCACTTTTCCCCATTGAATTTCAGGGAGGTGTATTCCAGGGAGATTGAACAACACTGGAAATATATCCCAGTAATATAACCTGAGGACAGGTTAGGAAAAAGTCTGCTTTTAACTTTCCTTCTACACTTCCCCACCCACCCAAGGAATACAAAACAATTTTGAGTGGCAATAAACTTGGTTGTATATGCAGCTAGAAGGCAGCATATTCTTTTCATTTATCATTTAAAGACAGATCATCAGGAAGTCATTACATTGTGAAGATTGGATCTCTTCACTGTTGTGGTGTAATTGAGCACTGCTGTACACAAATATGGTAGATAATAAAACATAAAAAGTTTTGCAGTATTGGACTTGTCCTTTTCCTACACAATGGTGATAGGTTTAATCCAGCCAGAAAAATAAAGGAAAGTTTTTTCAAAGCTTAAACAGACTTTGGTGGATTGGAATCTATTTTCTTAACTATTGTGAATTGTTTAAAAATTAAGATAACCTTGAACCCTAGCTATGATTCAGCCATTTTGTGGCTATGATCTGAAATCCACCTCTATCTGACAGAGGGTTGCAAGCAGGATGGGAGACTACTACCAGCACATAAAGAAGCAGTAGGGAAGGAGGAAAAGCAGGCAGCCTATTTTAATGGACGTGTCTCAATTCACAGGTCAGTAGTGCCTACGTTGCTTTTAAGTCAGTACCAATACCCTGATGAATTTTTTAAGCTGCTTCTTGCAACATCAGGATCACCATGGATGACAGACTTGCTGCAGGCTAAATTCAAGGAATATGCAGAGATCCTGTACTGGTTACAGATACTTCAAAATATCATATCTGTTTTGGCAGGGGATAATATTATTGCTATTGAGATAAAGGTACAGTAGTGGTGTTTGAAAATCTCTGTATCCTGCCTGCTGGGCTGTGATAAAGAGCCGCGTGTTTCAGGCACTGGTGAAGCAGTGACAGCCCCGTGCAGGCACTCGAGAGCACGAGGGAGACACAAAGAAGTTTGTGGTGTGCTGGGAGTAGGAGCAATTCTGCATAAGTGAACTTGTATTGCTTAACCTCTGTCTCATTTCAGCATCTCAGAAACTCAACTCAACTGCTACAGGGTTCAGGTTCTGATTAGAAAATATGATAAAGGCTTGAAGAGAAGGGGCAGAGAGGAAAAATTCAACACAGAAGAATGAAGCCAAGTGAAGACCACACAGCTACATTTACTCTGTGACAGAAGAGGACCAGACAGAATTACTCCATAAAAGTGTGAATACCACATTTTCATTCTACTTACACTGACAAAATAACATAACCACCACTTTGAAGAGTGTTGGTTCCTAATACAGAGCAAAGAACTCTCATCTCCTACAAAAGGTTCTTTTGTTTCAGTGACTTTTTGAAGAAAGGAGAATATTCAGCAGTTGCTTAAGATTGAAAAAAGAGCTAAGAAATAATATCTGCATTCAGAATATTTTTTTTTAATGCACACAACTAAACAGCTTTACAAAATTCCACTAATTTCTTTTTTTTTTTCCTTCTCCTTACTACATTCCTATCCTTGTGGTCAAATAATACCTCCAAACTTTCCAAACATTCTTTTCTGCCTTTTGAAAGGACAGCTGCTTATCTATAAGTGGCTTTGCTAAGCTGAGTGCGTGGGCCAAAAGCAAATGCTTGAGTCAGATCATAAAAGTGTTCTGAACCACTAGGATTTGTTTCAGGCATAGAAGAAAAAACTCTGAAATTTCCAACATTAATTAAATTTCTGGAAATCTTACTCCCCGGTAATGTGAGGGTAAACAGTTTCAGCTCTGGCAACTTTAGAATTATTTTTTTAAGAAAGTTAAGTTGTAAGAGGTTCTCATAGACTTCTAGTCATGGAGGAGGGTTGCTCCTGTAAATTCACTTCTGAACTCCTTATGAATTATTTGAAGAAGATAGAAAGAATATTTCCTTCACAAGACTCTCTCTACGAACAATAAGAGTAACTACCTGAAAGCAATTTCCTCTCCTACACTATATCTTAATATTAACATAATCATAAACACTTAAGACAGCATTCCCCTCACATCTCCATTATTAATCTCTTAAAGCTGAGTTATGAACAACATAAAACATTAATGCATCATGCCCTAATAATTGCTGTCTTATTAGAGCATTTGCCCCATATGGCTTGTTAGATGGTTTGTACTCATAAGAAAGATAAGTTTCCATTTACCAGAAGATATTAAAAAAACCCCAGCATCCAAAACAAAACAACACACCCTGTCAATATTACTTCCATCAACATCATTTTCCTAAATTAATAAAAAATTAATGGAGCAGACAAAATGTAGTAATCTGGTTAAATATTAATTTAAGAGCACGTCTGCTGAACTTTGAGCAGTATTTACTGACAGCACCTGAGCCCCCACCCTGTCCTGCTCAGAGCAGCTCCCTTTGCTCACACAGGAGCAGAATCTCCCTCACCCAGCTCCAGCCATCACACTCAGCAGTGGGTGACCAGAGAAGCCAGGGCACCACCAACTGCAGCATCTGCTCGCCAATCCCTGCTCGTGCTCTGCACCTGAGGAGCTGCTCGGGCAAATAGTCCCTCAAATGAGAGCAGTCCCTGAGCACTGCTATAGAATCAAAGAAATGCAGCCAAATGCTCATCAGCCTCTGAGAGGGTTAAAAACTACACCCCTAAAGGAGATGGGAGAGTTCTCAACTACACCTGGAACTTCTGGCTGTTCTCTGGACTTTCAAAACTTAAGCCTTCTAGTGTGTAGATTATTTCATTACAGCATCAGCGTAAATTTGCATGTTTTTAGGTCCAACTGTATGACAGTAAGTAGTTTGATAAACAAACCACTAAATTCAGACTAGAGGAATGAGGCTTGTTTTCCAATTCCTGCTTCCTGCCTAAACACCACAATTGCTTGATCTTTAATTTTGAACTTTGCAGTCAGCAGATGGTGATCCTACAGGAGAGATTTGTCTTTTGACGCACTTGGACCAGCCAGAAAATATTGCAGAAGATGGATTTCAAAAGATAATAGTCTGTCTGACTATAAATACATTTCCCATCAAAGCCATTCCTAACAAGGTTTCATTAACAGAAACTACATAACCAATACCTATAGGTACATTTCTCAAGAGAGGAATGGTGGGGCAGTTCAGCCAGAGAACCTGGACACACAGGTCTGGGCATTGTAATTCCATCTCTGTCACAAACTGTCTCAGTGATCAGGAGCTACTCACAAAGTGTTTGCTTCAGCTCCTCCATCTGTATAATGGCAATGATATCTAATTCAGAGGGATGCTGTGAGGATTAATTAGTTAATGTTGGTAAGTGCTTTGAAGATGAAAAGAGCTACAGAAGAGATAATCAGTTTTACAGTCTCTAAAAGCTTTTACCATGTCTGCAGAATTATTTTGGAGTACCACAGGAATATCATTGGAGAGAATCTGTCATTTATCATGTACATCCAGAAAAGGGGAGGGGGCGGGGGCTGGAGGGTTGGAAGGAGCAGGTGTGAAAATATTTCAGTGTTAAATCACATATCCTGTTCTGAAATCTGCAGACACAGCACAAAGCTCAGACCTCCTTTGTACAATCTACCTGTACATTGCTACCTCTTTCTTGAGAAAAGCACCAAATGGCTTTGTTGATTTAACACTTCCCTTTGTCCTAATTTGAAATTCAGAAACTACAGTGACTTTTAGGGTTCTTTTCTGTGTGTTTGAATACCCTGGCTTTTTCTCAGTATATATATTATAAATGACTACAAGATGGCATCCCATTCTCTAAAGAAATGTCTTTAGGGTAAACTATATATATTTAGCTTTGGAAGATTTACTTTTGGTTGCCTAGAAAGTCTTCAAGATCTACAGCCCAGCTGCATTTCCTGCCTTAATTGGTTTTCATTCCCAATAATCAAAATAGAAGTTTGTAATGAAATAGTCAGAGCCCTCAAACTTTGCTAAGTCAGACAGAACACAGGAGCATACATGGTTGAAAATTTCAGAATTTTTTTTTTTTTAAAGTCGGTATTAACTTTACATTACTCAGATACTTTTATATTCCACATAAGAATAACCATATCTTCTCTTTGATTTTTAAGTAGACCATTTTTCATGGATGATTTGAAACACATTAAAAGAATATCAACTACTGACGCAACTGCTTCATAGCTTGTGGGTCTTCCTGGACAAATTGCTTCCAAGCATAATTATTATATACAGCATTTTGATTAAAAAGGTATTCTTGAATACACATTTTTCAAATGACCATCAGAAAAAAGAAAAATAATTTGATTTGATCTGAAAGATGCTCTCTACATAGAGCACAATCAGACTTGAGTACAGGCGAGTGATGTGTTAGTGTGCAAAGGTGACAGGGTGTATAACTGTGATTACTACAAGGTAAATGCTGACTGGTACTGGCCTCAGATAAAATTTTTACAACAAAAAAAATTCATTAATCCATACTTTCCTATTTTAAAACAGTGTCCAGTGGCTGTCCTACTGATTCTCAATAGTTAAAGTACCAGTAACATATGGGGAGAAAATCCACATTCAACATTGTTGTGCAATGAAATATATTTTGCTGCTGCTAATAATCATTACGTTTTGGTCACAGCCCTTTCCCTACCTTATGTCAAATGTCAACATTGAGAGGGCTGGAATTAATAAAAGGAAATATTTCAGTTCACTCTTCTTTCTTAAGTCCTTTGAGCTTCACCAGGCAGTAATGATTATTTATAGCCCCTCTCTGCTCCTAAAGATGCCACCCACTACACTCCCACCACATTTAATTGTGCAAGACTACACTTCTGTTTTGTGAAAGGAAGTAGAATGTCTTGAGTTAAATGCAAGGGAAAAGATGAAACAATCTGGAAAAGATTCTGGATAACTGGAAAACCCTTTGCTATTGCAATTATCCCCATTCTTACAGTCTTTGCCAACTGCCATCACTCTGCCTTGAAATAAAACAGTTTTGCTGACCCCATGGAACTTCTCAAAGACGAATCTCAATCCCTGGTAAACTGGACAGATCACTTTGATCATGGCCAGATGGTACCTTCCAGGTTTTTTATCCACATTTTCCTTCAGGTTAAATAGTCCTTTTCCCTTTCCCAGTATTTATTCTTAATGCATTTATAACAAGTAGTTATAAATTCAGATCCTTTCTCCTGCGGGCCCAATGATTAAAGGCCTTTTAGACTCATTTACATGACAGGTTACCCATTATCCTAATTGTCATTGTACAGCATCTGACCCATCCTTTCCCCCCCCACAATTTATTTAACATGAAAGAGCAGATTTTAAACACTACTCCAGTGCAAGGTCATTTTAACACTTCCCTGTGTATAGCAGATCCACTGCCAGCTGCACATGCTGGGCAGGTTGCTGTGGTGGGGAGCAGCCCCAGACCAGCCCCCGTGCCCCATGCCCTGTGTCCAGCTGGTAAGCTTCAAACTCACAGTGCAATCTCATGATCCTCAAGTACATACACCTGAGTTCACATTACTGATCCAAAATTTCATTTTTGTTGTTGCTGCTGCCCTCATGGCCACCCAGCCATTCTGTATGTACCCCAGAATGACAACACCAGCAAATGTCCCCTTGCTGGTGTGTTCTTTCCAGTGAACACAGGAGGAGGTGCTGTGGGTACCAAGCCAGAGACTGCCCCACATCCCAGAAGGGCCTGAGAGAGGAGACACGGTGGGTTTCTTTTCAAAAACCACCAAACTTGTGTATACCATGTGCATCAAGACTCAGCGACATGCTCGGGGGCTTATTTTTTTCCTGTCACAAGAATAAATTCCTCAAAACATTTCCATTATTCCATATGCTGCACTGCCTCCTGTACTTCCTGCTTACCAATACATGATTTCCACTGAGTATCCAGAATCTCCCTCTGAATGCCCAAGACTTGGTGGACCAACAACACAAACAGCAATCAATAATTTCATGTTGCTACAGAGTAACCAATACTAGGAAAAAAAAAAAGCCAAATGTGAAAAATTAAACAACTGCTAACTGCTGGGGAAATTGCTGCAGGCCAGTACTGAGCCCTCAAGGAGTGCTGCTGTGAGCTCACAGGACTCCTGCTCCTGCCTCAATTTTCCATGGAGTAATCGAACCTGACAGGAAACAATCTTGATACAATTAGAAATGCACATATTGCCAACACAGCTCTATCAGCCATTATGCCACATACCCCAGCAATATTCCCAAGCCCTCCACAAAGACACAACCTGAAGTTATAAATTTAAACTCATCCAAATTCAGAGAGTCAATGGAAGGGCAACTATCCTCTTAAAAGAATCATCATCTCTGACCTCTCACTGTTGACAATCAAGAAGCAACACACCTTCATTCTGGGGAATTAACAACAGGTCATCTTTTCCTTTACAGATGTTTCTATTCTGTTCTGTATGCACCAACTTTGCTTTGTGTGACATCAAACTTCAAAAATGGAAAGTTTATCTTAGGTTGCCTACCTGACTAAAATCATCAGAGCACATACTGATCTATTACAGGTTCAGAAAAAAAAAAATCTGTTTTGTATTCATACTGGTCTTGATGGACTGTTTGCATGCCATCTGCACTCAGCCTTTCTAGGGCCCAATAAAATGTTACACAACTAAGAAGGATAAGACCATGCTGGTATGTTTGAGATTTTCATACTGCAGAACTGGGGAAGATAGACTGTTATGGGCGTTTCTGCTGCCACCTTTTATCCTTCTTTCTATTTTATGTTCTACTTTAGCTCCAAAACTAGACATTTTATAAAACAACTCATATTATATTGTCTGAGTTCAGAAGAGAAAGATTTAATTTAGCTGGATTTGCCTCTTTAAGAGATAATCAGCAATACCTGCTCACGAGGCTACGTGATTAAACACAGGGAGGAAAGAAAGCAAAAGAGAGGAAATGTATACTTCATAAAGCAAAATATATTGGCACATTCTTCCCACAAGAACTTTTGAAGACAGACAGAACGCATTTTAGATTGATTTCCTATTCTTGTCTGTTTAATAAACAAAATTTTCAGAATTGTATTGATAGTCTTTCTTGCTCTGAGAATGCTCTAAGTGTTTACAAGAGATGAGCTAAGAAACAAGTGAATTAGCGTTCCCTCTTCTTAATTTCACATTATTTAGTTTTTCAAAATACCTTTTAAACTACATATATTTCTTTCTTTACTGAATTCCAGAAAGTGCATCTGTGTGAGTGGGACATAGAGACATCACTTCTAATTAAGCAGCTCAAGCACTACTAAAATGAACACAGCAGCTACACACAAAGGTGTAGAAAAGGACAGAAAAGAACAACAACAAAACCCCAAACAACCAGGGCAGATACTCAGATAGTTGACGGTCCTGAAGTGCAGAGTGCAGGGGTTAGGAACAGTGAACTACTCTGACTGCATTGTAACAAAGATTTGTCACTGCAGCAATGTAGACACAGTTTGGCTTAACAACAATAAGTGCAAAAAACCCACAAAAGATAAATTAGAATAAAATAAAAAGAAAAGAGACATTTTACTTAATTAAATTTTGTTTGTTCTATGTATAAAAATCACCTTACCTGATCAAAACCCAGAAATATCTTCCATCTCGCTTCGGATCTACTAAGGAAATAACAACGCTCACAGCAGCGATTCATTAGCTGCAGCTAGCTCAGCTGTAGCTAATTTAAAGAATCACAAACACAGCAGTACAGAATCAAGTGAACTTGGGCAGCTGAAAGTACTTTAACTGTGCAAGAAGTCAGGTACCTCCTAGTTTCACCTGTGTTGTGTGTTCCAGCTGTGAAGCAGTAGCTAGAAGGACTGTTATAACGTAGCCCCACAAAGTTTAATTAGAAACCCCATGTATTTCCAGAATCCAGGAATTACTTATTTCATTTCAGAATAGATGCTATTTTATACCTAAAATAAAATCACTTTAGTCCCTTTCAAGTCACTTTGTTTCTTATACAGGAGAAAAATATTACAAGAGTTCTTATCTCCTGAATCACAACCTACTAAGCCACAAGTTTTGTTTTAACCATGGAATATGGAGAGTAACTGAGTAAAACTTTGAGGAATACAGCTGAGTCTAAAGCAGAATTAAGTTTGCACGCCATAACAGAGCTGTACAACACAAGATATTTTTGCTACATCAAGTTAAGCTGAGCTGGACTATCATCTCTTACTGGCAGGCTGCTGACTTGATGAAGTTGTTACCAACATCCACAGACTCTCTGCCAACCAAATTTTTCTGCCTTACTCTCCTCTCAGGCTCTCAGTGCACTATGGACATGGTCCCCAAGCTCTTTCCTCCCAGAACATGTTCCTCCTTGAGTCACAGCTCCTCTCATGGTATAAAGATGCAATAGTGCAAGAACTATGTTATAGTATTTTAAAGCAATATGTAAACATTACCTACTGAAATGCAAACTGTGGCAATTCTTGTGGTGGCAATATAAACATACAGCAGATATTTCAGAAGTAGACCTGCTGCTTTGCAGAAATTACCTCCTGCTCAGGTCAGCCTAATTGGTCATGCCGGGCACCTGGGATTGAAATCACAGCAGGTGAGAGGGGTTTTCAGCCTCCCTCTGTCACCTGCTCTGCCACAGAGGCACACAGTGTGTCTCAACACATGATCATGACTGGATAATTGTCAATCTCTCCATTACATAAGAGGGATTTAGTTCTGAGGAAAAGGGTTGTTCCCTAACTGCTGCCCTATGAAGAGTGGTTGTTTCTCTCAAATACTTCAATCACTAGAGCATTTTCAAGAATTAAGTGGTCCTTGAGATCCTACTCCCAGGCATGATCTGCCTAATAAGAACAATAATGGTAAAATTATTACACTGAAAAGACAGTTCTGCTGCAGCCAAGTTGGAGAATTTTACATGGCTATTGTATCTTCACATTAGGCTGAAAATCAGAAAGAATGTGCGTTCAGGAGCTGATCTTGGGAATGGATTGCTCAGAGTGGGGTCAAAGTGCATCTTTCATCGAGGAACTGGATCTGGGCTGCCAGTGCTTTAGCCAATTAACAAAGCTCAAAATAAGCTCAACTTCACACAAGTATTCTTTTTATCTATTACATCACAAGTATATACCACATTCCTAGTGGTATAAAAGCCCCAAGTATCAGACTGTGTTCAAAACTCAGAGGCTGCTTTATATTAAGTCTTTGTACCAAGGCAACTTTCCACGAGTGGCTTTGGCACAATCAATCATATCTCAAACTAAGCTGAAGTGCTTCAGAAAGCTGCCCATCATGGGCTGTTGGCTAAAGAGGCTGAAGAACCGCCCTGACAAGCCTCTGACTTCAGCATAATAAATGTGTGCTATCCCAATGAGGTGGTAGAGGTTTATTTGATTTCAAATGCTGTGTTGGTTGCTTGGTACTAATACCACAAACTGGAAATGAAAACCATCTAGCACTATTGCCACTAAATAATTTATGCAGACCTTAATGTTGTCTATACAACATTACTCCAAACAGCCTTGTTGCAGTGCCAGCAAGTATTGAAATATTCCCAATAGGAACTGATCATATCAATCTGACCTTGCTCTTTATAAAAAGTCAATGTAAAGACAGGAAGGAGAACAATCTAAACAGTGTTTAGCACCTTCAGCATCTGTTTGAAAACAAAAAGACCAGCATTTTCCTAGATAACTCATTCCCTGTTTATCTTAATGAAGGCAAAACAAGCAACAGAACAACTGTTGAATGGAATTATAATAAAATACAATCTTTTTTCAGACAAAAGGGCAGAAAATCAGTTTTCATTTGGCTCAGTGACTATCCTGTGTTTTAAAAGAATGTTACATATTCATTTCATTTATCATTTAAAGTCAGATAATCAGGAAGTCATTATGTGGCCTACACTGGGCAGCTATTCGATTAGAGCATAATTGAACACTCTGTAAGGCAGCCAAAGCTGACAGGTTGGGAATGCATAATATCCTTCCCATGGTATTTTGAAGCAGGGGATAACGGTAGGAAAATCATTGTCAATCAAAACCTGACAACCAAGAGAGGCTGTAATCTCTGCTGCTATGAAAACAGGAACCCAGCTTTATTTCTTAAGCTCTTGAGGCATGTTATGCTTTCTGTGTTTATAAGGCATTGTTTTAAAAGATCATAACTGAAACCAGAAAACTTTATTTGGCCCCCTTGTCTTTGTCATTTATCTGCAGGAAAACAGTGATCACATATGAAAACAAGAGGAAAAGCTGGACTTGCTTGCCCAGTGTTTTAAAGCTGGCTTTGAAATGTGCTGATTGCTGAAAACAACTATTAACCACTGACAGACCCTCACACAAACCCCACACAGCTTGCAAAAACATTGGCCTTCCAGTTATTGAGTATTTAAATTACTGTTTAATACTGTGAAAGGCTTGAGATTAAAAAGTTATTTTTACTAAGAGACTTGCAACTCTATTTTACATTAGTAGCAAAGCAAGTTTTATAATTAAAAGCCTGTTTGTTTCCCACCATTATCAGTATGTATTTTAGTAGAAGCTTACGACTCCTTTGGCAAGCACCTATACATTCTTCTGAGTTTCTCAAATGTGCCCACACACATAGATCAGTAATGTGCACATTACTACTCTTTCAAAGACCAGGGAAAAGCCTTACAGTTGTAGCTTTTACTTGTATAAATATATTTTTTTTTATCACTAGCAAGCAGAATAATAGGGCTAGAAGATGATGTCCAGTACCACTGAAGTGCATCAACACGTGTTCCAGCTACTCATGGGAGATTAAAAACTCTTTTCAGACGCCAGAATCTTTGAGCAGCTGTAGTTGATATCATGGAAAGCAGAAGTCTTAAGTCCTTGAAGGCTGTGCTTCTCAGTCTCACTGTCTTCACAGCAGCACATGCCAGAAGATGTCAGAAGGTGGTCATGAGGTGATTAAATATATACATACATACATACATATATATATATATATATATATATGTACACACCTGCAGTATATTTCTACATGTGCCTGGTTAAACAAAATGGAGGCAAATAACAACTGACCACTGAAAGATTACTCCCATTTCCACCAGGTTGCCACAATGGATTTCCCTTTTCTTTCTTTCCTGAAAGCTCAGTCTATATGCCCTGCAGATAAAAGGTTGAGAAAACTACATGAGTGGGAAACAGAAGCAGAAATCTCCTCACATTATCCAGACAACACAATAACCTCTGATAGCCTCCATCCTAAATCATCCAGCCCAAGCCACTAACAAAGCCTGGGAATATAATGGAGCATTTCAGCATGAGCTGCAAATCACTTGAGGTAATTCCAAGCCCAAGGGGAGCTGTATTCCAGGCTGGGATAAATCCAAGCATTAGATGGCCTCCTTTAAAACAAAAGCAACATCTTGAGCTCTTTTGTGGGTACAGTGTCAGGACCTGGAAGGCAGGAAAGTCCTGCTTCAGTCTATACTCCATTCATTCCTCATCACTCCAAAGCCCCTGGGCTTGACAGTGAAATTTCCATGTGAAATTTCCTCATTTCACTCAATGGAATTTGTCTATCCAGCATCTCACTCACTGGACACGGGCACAGGAACCAGAGGGGCTGGCATCCTGGGAAAGCCCCTTGTTCCAGTGAGGAAAAGCTCCAATGTGAAACAGAAAGGAAAAAAAAGAAAAAACTGAGGAAAAAAATTACTAGGAATGACAACATTCTGATCTGTGTTCTCCCAAGTTGTCTAACACTAAAACATTAACAAATACTAACTATATGTTGTTCATGAGATTTCTCCAGAGTTATTTACAGAAGATCAGCACCTGATTTACTGAAGAAAGAGATACTGTAATTAGCCTGCAATATAATTATAATTCATAATTATTTTAGTATGTGTATTTATACCAATTAATTTGTAAACTTGCAGATTTTATAATCTAATAAGGAGGTCTTAAAATTACTACAACCTTCCTGAGCATTTACCTTTATTTGACTTTCCTCACTTTTTTTTTTCTCCTTGCTGTCTGGTTTTTTGCCTTCTAACGCTAACAAGCACAAACAGGAGTAAATCCAGTGGAGCAGCACTAAATTGCATTATTCTTCCAGAGGTCATCTCTATCCTCTTTTTAAGAAACAGCCTAGGGTTTGCGCTCTGCTGCATTATCCCAGCTTTGTTACCTGATACTACAAATCTCCAGAGCTGCTGGGGATTATATCCAATAAGAAAAGAGTGGAGAAAATTAAATGAAGAAAACAAGAATTACTTGTCAGACATTTCAGCCTTTTATACATTTTGGGTTCTACAACCAAGCTAAAATATTAAATCATGGGAATTTTAATTTTCTTTTTTTTTTATGGGGGACAGGACTGTACTATAACTAAATTTGGTGGAAACGTCTTTATTATTCAAAATAAAAGTTTGAATGCAGAGAATTCTTTTGCCATCTGACACAGTATTATTCAACAGAAAGAATTTACTGGCTTCCAAAAAAATCAGCCCTTGGTTTCTTAGAAGCTAAAATAAGAGAGGCATAGGATGGTCCTATGATGATGACTAAAACAGTATGAACAGTATGAAAAACAGTGATACATTTGTTATAGTAATTTCAGTAGGAGGTCTCTTCTTTCTATTTAAGAGATTTCACAATTTCCTTTCATGAGGTTGTATTATTCATCTGGATTCCTGAGACCAGCCCAGAGCATCTCTGTCCCTCAGTTTAGATTAAACTAATGTATTTGTAAGGGATGAATGTCTCTTTTTCTGTTGACACCATCTCTCTACCTCATGTTATCTTGGCATATTTCTCTATATTTTATCAGAAAGCTTATTATTGAACACCTACTCAAAATGAGACCCTGGGGCCTGGGGAAAATAGAAGGTTCCAAGTTCTTAAGGGGCTACAAATCTTTTCAATGTTTCTGCTTCTGGAATGGGCTGACTCAACCCCAAATGCACACCGGAGTGCAATGAAATCTTTGGGTAGTTTTTCAGTTAGTGATGCCACTTTCAGCCCAAATTCATTTCCATCTGGAATTTAATCATACATTTCTCAAAAATCATGAAGAACCAGTGAGCTACACACCATTTATTTTAATTCCCTCCCTCAAGCTCTCCAAACAGGATAATATTTCTAAAACCAAATTTATTTCAGCTGCTCTACAGCATCAAGTTTTATAACTGAACTGGACATTGTTACCAATTCCAGAGGGTTGCTACTGTCTTTCTTTGTTTTTGTACAGCATAAATGTGTGTATTGCAATTATATTTATTGCTCATGTATTGTATACTTAGAACGTGCACACAAGATTTACAGGGAGCAAAATTAATTTCTCCACAGTGTGTGTCAGGTGAAAATAAATTTGTGTTAAAAGTACTACTAGAATGGAGACATCAGAATGCTGATAAATGTATCTGGATGCAGTTGAAAAGTTTTAAATAAGTTCCACGGTATTCTGGCAAAAATTTAACCCTTCCACTGGTCACATTGTGGTTGTAAAAACAGAGCTACATTTCCCATCAGACTTGTGCACCACTCAAAAACGTGATGTATTCAATTTGAGGGTGTAAAATGGGAAGTTCTAATTTAAGTAAGAGTCAAAGAGCACTCCAACCTGTGACTTTATAGGATTTTCAGTTATAACCAAAATAACTGAAGATGTAAACAGAGACAGAAATTACTGTACCATCAAACATCTGCTTCATAATTGTTTGAACAACAGATTGCTTAGAAATCTCCCATCTATTTATAAACCTGGCATATATTGATACCTCTCAATTTGTTCTAGTTACTTAGAGGGTTACTGTTCAGTTAAAATATTAATTCCCATACTGATATGTGGTGTTTGTGAGATAGCAGCCTACTCTTTGAGACTTAGTTACACACTGTTTGAAGTTGGGATTTCAAGAAATTATGTAAGGAACCACATCTGGCAGTGACCTACATTATTGGATAGCAAAGGTTTTACAGCACTGCACAGCAATACAGATGTTCATCATAAAATGAAGAACATCTTTTATCTTGTTATCTGAAGATAAAATGGAGGCCAAGTCTGTTGTTCCCAAACATGTCTCTAAGAATAAGATATAAAATTCTGAGTGCCACACAGAAATGTATTTTAAAGTGCAACAATGCTCTGCATTTTTTCCCATAACTCATAAAATTATAAAATAAGTTGGAAGTGACTCCTTATTACAGGTCTTTATTATAATAAACTTCATCTAAAGAAATGTTCTTACATACAGAGTTAACCCTAGCAATTAAGTCCCTCCAACTAAAAGGGGAAATATGAAATTGTAAAAAACTATTGAAATTTAAAACCTTACAATGAATTACTGGGAGACTGAAAACATCTGAGATGGTCAAAGAATACACAAGCACAAGACCACACCTTTAAAGGCAGCACTGTTTCACCAGATGGTTTTATAGTGGCTTAAGGAAAGATTTCTACCTTTTAGTTTTGAATGTGAGGCAAACCCTTGCCCTCTAACCTCATCCCTCTTTCCATAAAGCGTGTATGTAAAATTTTCATTTAGCATCTTTAGCAATCTTCCATTGGGTTTGAATAGTACATTTTCATTTCATTCATCATTTAAAGACAGATAATCAGAAAGTCATTACATGGGCTGACACCGGGCCCCGCGCTCGATTGTATCGTAATTGAGCACTGCAGAGCGTGTGCCAGATCTAATGGATAATGAATATATTATGTCAGCAGAACCGCCTCAGCAAAGCTCCTGGGGAATCACAGGGGGTACTGCAGTGACATGGAGGGTCACAGATGTTGTGCTGATTTACTGATGGAGTGATTGTGTAATTAGGTAATCAATGGTGGGTAGAGGACTATATGTGGCCAGCTAATTTTATACAAATAAAGACCATGCAAGTAGGAGGCTCATATTTAGGACAGTGTGAGATGATATTTTGGTTTGGCTTAATAATTCATAAGTTCTTAATGATACATCCAAATGTCTGATGGTAAAAGGCTAGCAACAGAGGTCCGACTCCAATTCAAACACTACAGTAACCTATTTTCACAAACTTTTTACAATATTATTTCTGTAATTGAGAAAGCTCAAATTTTCTACCTTGATTAAAATAAAATTCACCTTGCTTTGTGTCAGAGATGTACTATAAATATTAACATTTCGTGCAGAGGTAAAAAGCAGTCATGATAAAATCATTAAATGTCTCTAAACATTTGCTCTACATTTACCCTGCTCTCACTAAGAGCATTTAGTAATATTTACTTTATTCTAAGTGACAGCATGTTTAAACAAAAAATGTAGAGGCAGAATGTTCACATCCTAAATTTTTGTTATAAACATGTATATTTGTAATAGAAATGGATTTCAATAGAAAAACATGTTGCTTTTTTAAAAAGTCAAATGATTGAACTTTTTACTTAAGATGATGAACAGTAATTCATATTTATATTCTTTTCCTAATTATGACTGGCTGTATAACAGCAGCTTCTTTCTCATCTGCCCCTCTCTCCCTGGTTCCATCTTAGTGTAATTCTGACACTTGGCTTCATGTCCTGTGCTCAGCAAAGGACTGATCCAAGCCCTCTCTGATGCAGGAATACACCTGTCTGGTTTCCAGTCATGTCAGTGACAGTGTCTCAGTTGGGGTTTTGGCATCCACAGGAACTTCCCCACTGTGTCTGTGACAACAACTTCCAGTCAGGGTTTGGCATCTGTGAGGGTGTCCTCCCAGGAGCCTATGGTGGGTTGGCAGTGACTTGAATCTTCAGGGAAAATTGTTATTTACTCATTACTCAAAAATATAAATGTAAATTAGGGAGACAAAAGGTATGAGCAGGCAAAGGCCAGCAAGGATGGTTATCACTGACACCACTTTGTTCCATCCATGGCAAAGGGCAGCAGATGGCTTCAGTTCATTTTCTGCCTTTCTCCCTCTCTGAGCCTTTGCCAAACTGTCAGATTTCTACTGACACCCTGGGCAGTCATTTACTCAATTCACTCAGATCCCCTATCTCTACTATGGACATAGGCTGCTCTTTGATGCCAGGCTTTAACCTGGAAAGAATAATCCATTCTAGCCAGAGGGAATCCAAAGAGAGAACATGCCTTAACACAGCAGGATAAATCCTTTTTTTCCTCTTCCCTACTACAAGCCTTTAATATTTCTTTTGGGGCAAATCCCTAGTAGGTAGGGCACAATAAAGAAGCAAATGGAAAAGCAAGGCATTTTCATAACTAGTAAAAGATCCTCCTCAGTTGACCACAATCAGAAAATTCAGGAGGAATTACATAATTTGGATTCTAACATGCTTTTTCCTGTACCCTCTTTGGAGATATACAAACTTCTGGACGGTGCTGCAACTATTTGCAACTATACACTGCTACACAAAAACATTTCTATCCTGTTTAAGGATGCATATACAGAGCATGCTGTGTTTAGATCAACCTAAACTTCACTATAAGATGGTTTAATATCTCCTCCCTCTCTTCCCACCTCTGGCTTTGTGCATCTCTCGCTAGCAGCTGTACATAAGTACACAGAATAAAAACAGGCTACCACTTTTCATTATGTTTTTCCATCTATTTGCCCATTTTCTGCACCCTACAATGAAATAAATATTCTTAAGAACCTAGTGCTACAAATCCTTTGCTGCTACGAATTTTGGCAAATAAGTATAAAGCATTTTAAAGCTTTTTGCTAGGTCCTTGATTACTTTTCCCTAAGTTTGATTACTTAAGGTTCTACTGGGCTTTCTGGATGGTGAATTTTTCTTTCTTCATCTCCTACTTTAACAGAAAAGTATTCCTCCTCTCAAATAATCTCTCCTTCCCCTGAGTCCTGAGCAGTAGAACAGGTACATCTGCTACTTGGCAGGACCAGAGCAAGAATTGCTGAAGCAGGCTCCCAGCACAGGACAGCAATTCTCCAGCCTGGGCAATACCTATCAAACGTGCATCAGCTTAGAGTTTTTTTCCTGACTGAATTTCACAGTTCACGGACTCTGAAGAGCCAGCACTGACAACCTCTTTCTGAAATTAGGACTATCTTTCTGTTACAGAGTACTGTAATTTTGACGGAGATTCTACTGTAATTTCAGAGAAAAACTAAAGGAAAGCTTAAGTTTCAAAATAAACTGCCTATTTTTATTCACAAATGTGACTAGGAGATATCAACCGGTTTTGTTTAAAAAGCCCTTAAATCTCTTTAGGACTATCCAAGTATTGAGCATGGACAGCTTAAAGAAAACAATTCAAAAGTCACCATATACAAGGAGGATTTGCTGGCAAACACAGACTAAAGTAAAGCTTTCCTTAGAATTCCAGCACATTCCAGTTGCAGGGAACTCCTCAGGCTATCCTCAAAAGTGGTAATGCCATTATGAAGGGGAGGTAATGGTTTGCATGGTCCTTGGTAATTCTGCAGTGTATTTATGATGATAATGAGATAAAACACTCCTTTCTAAAAGATACTAGGAAATAAAAATATGTATTTATTGAAGTAATAAAGAACAAGTAGAGTCTAACTGCCTCCCAAACCTGCCTATCTCACGTCCTCATATAATGACATTCTGAATAATAGTTTTACTGATCTTTAAAGTTCTTGCAGTGTTTTGCCCTTTAAAAAGTACATAAGAGCAAAAGGATGGAAATTCTTGGAGATATAAAGAGGCATGGCTGGAGCAGAGTGTGCTCTGAGGCTTTACAAAATCTTGAGAAAGGCGGTGAAAGACGTTCAGACCTGCCAGAGGAGGAGGAGGGGGTAAACAAAAGAAATGCTTGGATGAAAGAGGGGAATATTTCATAAGAGTTCCTCAATTTTTAACTGAGAACAGAGAGAACAGTCTTCATGCACAAGAATCTGTTCAAAGCACAGAGAAGGAAGGCAGAAGAGGGAAAAAAGAACACACTAAGTAGATAAAAATGAAAGGAAAATGAAACTGGGGTGGATGTGGATAGAATGAGTATAAAAATGTTAACCCTGGCTGCTACTATTTCTAGTGAAGTTTGCTGTTTTTAAAGTACAGACCTTGCAAAGCCTTAGCTTAAATGACATGCAATGGTCTTGGCCAGATCTTTATTATCATGTTACTTTATTATTTGCAACGCCCATACTGCTTAGTGTGGATTTTATGACTAAACCATTGGCAGTATTTTTGCAAGCACCATAGAAAATCAGGTTTAAATCAACTTTATTAAAGGATTCAAATGCTTGAGCAGGAGTAACTTGGACGTATTATAAAATAAGACACATAATATTAAATAAACAATTATATGTAAACCAAAATTATTAAAAATTTAAAAGTAAAAGAGATTTAATACTGAAATTAAACAGAACCTAAGTTATTCAGATTCATAGTTCCCTTTCAAAATGCCACAAAAAAGTTACTCAGTATAAAGCAATAAATTATGTCAAAACCAGCATTTTAAAAGAATTTTATTAACTTTAAGATTCCTTGAGTTCAATATAATTAAAAAACTTCTTAGTCTTCATTTCTTTTGTATGACCACAGGGCTTCTATACTTTTAATCATCTCCACTGGTCAATATAAATCTTGTTCTCTTTCCACAAAAATAAGAACCCTTGCTCATCCTTAAATTTAGAGCCCTTTTTATATGCAAAAGAGGATGTAGCATTTTACTTCTGAAAGAACTCCATGTTTCTGTAAGGCTTTTCTAAGTTTTATTGGAAGTATCAACACCTGAGGTGTGCATGCTCACCTTCAGTTTCTATGGTTTCATGACAGATTATTCCTGGTATTGCAGCTTGTTGCTGTTTAACGGGACCTTTAATGATAATTACAGCTCAGTATTAATGTCCTTCCTTCAGCCTTTGTGTCACCCATCCCAAGAGCTCAGGATCACCCTGGGGCTGTGTTGGGCAGCTGCTGACGTGGTGCTGCCAATCCTGGAGCAGGCTGACTGCACTCACACCACTGCAACGCTGCCTTGGTGCTTCCTTGAGGCCATCTATTGTATCCCTTGTGGACAGCTGGAGAAAAACTATACAAATCCATAAAAAATTCCAGATCTAAGGCATTGCATAATTTGTACTTGTTTTTCCTCAAGTCTGCCTCTATTGCATCAGAAATGGAAAATGGACTATTTTATCTCCTACTCATGTCCGAACTTCGTCTGAAAAACAGAGGCCATTAATCCTGAAGGATTAACCAGAAGAGAGGAATGGATATTCTACACTTTCTCTCTCAGTTTGGTATCTCTGCTAAGCAATAGCATGCACTGTACACATAAAATTTTTCCTTCAACTCATGTACCCTAAAGAGTTCTGTCCTTGCCAGCAAGGAAGAAGTTACGACAAAGTGTGTGATAGGGATTATTTTTAATGGAATTTTTCATTGCTAAGGAAGTAAGGATACAGCAGCCTCACAACACAATGTCTTATTCTAGAGATGAACTGTCATTTTATTCATGTCATTCAACCAGCAAACTTTCCTTCCTTTTTCTGTAAAACCAAACATTAAGTGTTCTCATCATTTGAGAAGTATAACATCTCCAAAGAGGCCTAAGGAAGCACTACTGCATGCCACAAATCTCTCTTGCAAGTTCAAATGATCAAATGCCAAATATTAAACACTCATTTTTTCTTGTCAAATTTACATTTTTCTACTGTATGTTTAAGGTACAACTTATATACCTTCCAGTAACTTGCTGGATTTCTTGGGGGAAAAAAGGAGTTACTGTTAGGTATTTTTTAAATGCCAAAGGAAAAAATTTTAGAAAATTTCCTTCTGCAAATTCTCTCAGTATAGATTTTGAAAGACAAGCCACTGCACACAATGTCCACAATAGCTCCCTTCTCTAATGCTTACAACTGTTTAGGGTCTCTAAATTTCTGAACTTTGTTTTGAAAAATCTGCTTGGGAAAATTCCTCACCTTTATGCCTTTAAAATCTCATGACACTCCTGATGGGGTGATAAGTTGTGATGGGGTGATAAGATGAAGCACAACAGGGATAAATAACTTGTGTTATTCAAGGCTCCAACTCAAGGATTAACTTCATTGAGGATTTCATGTACTATTTCCATTAAACTGTTAAAATATTGAACACAACAAATGCACGATCACCAGAGGTTTTCAACCAACAATTCCAACAAAAATACATGTATACAGAACACTACATAGGCATAAATATAATTGATGTTAACTTATTTGCAGGATCTTTGCAACAAGATTCCACTGCTATTTTTAAGCCCCAAAGGAGCAAAGCACTCCACAACACCTCTGATTTAAGTGGGTATGATACAGTCCCTTGCACCTGAAGTTAAGACAGGCCATAATTGCTTTGCTGAGACATAACATAATGCTTAAAAATAGACTTATGCATTGAAACCATTTATAATGCAACCTCAAACAAGCCTCTGTTCCTAAGGCTCATATATTAACTGATCTACAAAGACTGTGGCCTGAAATTTGCCTCTTTAGCTTTTTGTTGGTATGAATATATGGAATGGTTTGTAGTCCTCTTAGTTTCTGTCTTAGAGAATGTGGTGAATACTTAAGAAAATCTATTTTTTCTCCCTAACCTCCATTAGAACATACATGCTAGATTTGTGCTTTATTTCTTCCTTAATTTCTGATTTACATGGTGGGCTAAAAGCATTTCACAGGTGTTTGCTGGAACTCATTAGACTATTTGGAACTCCTTCATGCTCTCTAAAAGGCAATTAAAATGTGTCTGCAAATTACCTCATGTGGTCTGAGGCACAGCTGCCTCTTAGCCCCCTGTTACCACACGGTGTGTCCAAACAGAATAGAAAAACTCCTTTGATACCTGCCGTTTACAAAGGCAAATCATGCCTTCATGAGTGACAAAAATCCTCTATTTGCCTCTTAAGCCTTCAATGCAATTGCCTTTGTTGCCACAAAAAAAAAAAAAAAAAAAAGTTTATAACAAGCTAAGAGACACAACTAGTTAATTAAGTAGATAACAGAAGTAATGAGAAATCAGCAAGTACTTCCATAATTCAAAGAGCAGTTTTTTCATACACAGAAAACGTAGGTGTGTGCAGGTAAACCACCTCTGATTCTAAATTGCTAAGATGCCTGGGCTAGTATTTCTATTTCTTCTTTCTACATAAAAAGGAGGGGTGAAAGAATCCATTATTCCAGCAGGTGTACTTACAGAATTTATCCTTATTCTGCAAATATCTGGCAATTAAAGGCACAGTTTGAGTTTATATTTTAGCTACTTCTCAGAGAGATCAAATTTGCTAAGTAAAGACATTTGTTATCTCTCAATCCTTACTCAACTCCCCACTTCACTGGATATTCTGCTTGAGCAAAGACTGAATGAATTTTAAGCTTTTGTGTTTTAGCTGTTTTGTCCAGTCTACTTTATTGTTAAAAATAATGCGTATGAACTGAACATTTATCTTTTGCCATCAAATGCTGTCAAAATAAAATTCAACAAGGCTTTTAACAATTTGCTTTACTATTTGTATTTTCCAGTTCCAGTTCCGTGTCTAGCGCTGAAAGGTCCAGCTCCAACATTTCCTTTCTGGCCAGCAGCATCAACAAAAGGACACATCTGGCCTTTTATACTCTGGAGTGATGCAGAGTCTAGAACAGCTTCCACACTATGGCCCCATCCTTTTCATCTCCCCTCTGTTCCAAAATCACTAATATAAATGGCAGCAAAAAACCTTCCTTGTATCTTCAGCACACATCAGTTGTAATTTACTTTGAGTTCTAAGGATTACTTTGGCCCTTTTCAGCTAGAGCTGATCCCCCATCTCACCCCACACATAATATTTTTCCACTTTTTCTCACCACTCAGCCAGGATCTCCATTGAAGCCTCTGTGGTCACAACACTCCACTACACCCAGCTGAAAGAATGCTGAACAACACACCTGTATTTATTCCAAACAAACTTTCATCTCTCCTCTTTCTCAGATTACTCTCTTTCCTTTTACTCTTCTCTTGGTCCTTAATGCCCATTCTTTTTTTGTTACTTTCTTCCAGTAAGCCATAAAAGATTGTGTTAGTTTTGCAGGGCCTGGTTTTTGGCACTGGGGAGGGGGGCATAGAGGTGGCTTCTGTGAGAAGCTGCTGGAAGCTTCCACCATGTCCAGCAGAGCCAACCCCTGATGGCTCTGAAAGATGGACATGCTGCTGGCCAAAGCTGGGCCAATGAGAGAGGCTGGTAACACTTCTGTGATAACATATTTAAGAAGAAAATCAAAACAAAGTGGGGGCAGTCTTAATTACAGCCAGAGAAGAGGAGGAGGGGAAACAACATGGAGACACCAAGGTTAATGAAGAAGGAGGGGCAGGAGGTGCTCCAGGCTCTGGAGCCAAGATGCCTCTGCAGGCCGTGGTGATGACCATGGTGAAGCAGCTGTGCCCCTGCAGCCCCTGGGGATCCACGGGGGATGCAGAGATCCACCTGCAGCCCCTGGGGGAGGTGTCCATGCCGGAGTGGGGGGTGCCTGGAGGAGGCTGTGATCCAGTGGGAGACCCGGTGGAGAGATGGTGCCCTGCTTCCAGGCTGGAGCAGCCTGTCCTTGGAGGACTGCACCCTGGGGAAAGAGAGAGCCACGGTGCAGCAGTTTTGGGAGGCCTGTTTGCCCGTGGGAGGGACTCAGGTTGCAGCAGTTTTAGCAGGACTGCTGCTCGTGAGATTGGAACTGCGCTGGAGAAGTTCAGGAAAATCTGACTCCTGCGGGAGGGACCCCACGGTCTCCCCACAGTCAAGGACTCCTCTCCCAGGGCAGTGGAAGAAAACCTCGGGTGACAAACTGACCAAACCCCCAGGCACTGTCTCCTTGCACTGTCAGTAGGAAGGAGGGAGGGTCTGGGGGAACAGAAGGTGTTTTAAGGGCTTATTTTACTTCTCATTATCCTCCTCTAACTCTGTTAGTAATAAACTCACTTTGTAACTTTACGCTGGACCTGTTTTGCTCTTGGAGTGTTTTCTCCCAGTCCTTATCTCACCTTGGTTAAGTTTTTTCTCTTCTCTGCCCAGCTGTGGCAGGGGAGAGTGAGTGTGCATCTTTCATGGGTGCCTGGCATTTGGCCAGTGTCAAACCACGATAAAGATGAATAAGTAATTTCCATGCATTTTAAACAAAGCAGTGCCTAGTAGTTACAAAACAACATATTGATGCTGAACAGGAAACTTTACATGAGCCCTGCCAACTAAACTGTGGTCTCAGGAAGACTCCTGTGAAAGCAGCCATGGATCTGAAGGCAACCCTAAATATATTCCACTTTTTCAAATGCAGTCACACACCAGTAACAGGGAGTGCAGTTCCTGGGTTACACTGCAGTGGCTAACATGTACAGGAGACTTGCAGATTACAGCAAGAGCCATCGGAAGATATGGAGGAATAAATTGCAGTCTGGAATGGAGCATCCACAGCAAATGCACAAAACAGCAAAATCCTTTAGGTGTGATCCCACAAACTGTTATATGAACCATTTCAATAGTCAGTAGGTTTATATAGTCAAATATGAAGAAAAACCCAAACAACAAACATGGAACCCAAAAGAACACCATATTTCCTGTCCCTGAGACTTTACAGCACAAGTGAGAACAAACAGCACATTTTTCTCAAAACAAACTGGGGGATAACCTTGTCTTTTATATGAATACAAAGTTATTAGCTTTGTGAGAGTCTTACAAGACATCAAAGTAATTGTTTTGGTTCCTGATTTCACATCTTTTTTCAATGATCAGAAAAAGAACTGATCATATAATATTCAACCACCAGATTTACACAATGAAACCTCTAGTAAGCTAAACAATGCACTTATTTAAAAACTCCTAGAGATGCTGTCTTCTGAATTCCTACATCACCTTGTCTAACCTATATCCATCCTAGCTGCTTACTAAATGTATTGTTGTGGCTTATAATGTGATTATATGAAGTAAATATTATAGTTTTATCCAGCTTTCAGAATCAAAAGAGAAATTAAAAATTGTATTTCAGTTTTAGAAGGCTGAACACTTCTTCCTAGTATAAGAAAAGGATTAAAATTCTACCAATATAAATTATTTTCCTACATGATTGTTGAGTAAAAAGACCTTCCCAAAGCTTTGGAATATATCTAAGGAAAGTTCATTTAAAACAGAAATGTCCTGAAACAGTTGAATATCCTTCTGTGCTCAGCTGACATACAGTCAGGCCCAAGACAGATAGACACACACTGTTCATTACATTTACTAAACATATCTGTGATTTTGTGAATAAAATGCACCCACAATTAAATGCATGAAGTAGTGATATGACAAAGTAATTATACTCTTTTCAGAACTGCAGAAATTTTGGGCTGTCATCTTGTAAATTCTTACATGATTTACTCTAGTGGTGATGTCAGTGACTCTTCTGAATTCATTGCTTTGAAAGCAATTTAAGATCCTATTTTTATACTAATGGGAATTTCACAGTTTAACGGCCGAACATGTTGTGTCACAACAAGTAAAGCAGCATATTTAGTACTGCCAGTACTCTAAACTTTGACTTGTTTAACTTGTAGCAAAGTCATGTAGAAGTTTTACTGATTAAATCTAAAAGTTCTCTGTGTATGACTCAGTTAATTATCAGCTTCATCTGTAAAGGATGATTCATGTAAATGTCTTGCAGGACCTATTTCTCAATAAAGCAAAATTTCCATTTATTTTAGAAAGAAAAGATTAAAACGTGGACAAGAATTCAGGAAAACAGTGCCTATTTTCATTCCAATTTGTTTTGCTAAATTTTCAGCGGTGTACTGTTCATATTTTTTAGACTTAAAGGAAATACGTAAAAGAAAAAACTACTTTTGATGTTCAAAATGAGTAAGGAAAAGTTATGCCTTTATTATATTCCTACCTGTCTAGTTACTATTTTAATCTTAACTCCTTTGGGTTGTCAGTTTGCACTATTCTTCTCACCTTAACTGAACTTTTTGGGAAGTGTGCCATCTTTTATGTGTTTGTGTAGTAGCTGGAATAGTTGGAGGAACTGTAGCTCCTATGTACCACAAAATCCAGTGAGGCTGCTCATCTGCTTTCAATTATGTATTAAGTATGTGCTGAATCATGTTAAAAAGATCTTGCTCTTAATGTTGAATTAAATACATTTATTCCTCTTCATCCTACAGATGTATCGTTTTCATTTCACTGGAGACCGTTCCACATATCTCAGATACTGTTAGCTGTACATTCTCCTCTGCCCTCCCAAACTGGAACCACCTGTCAAACTGATTGACATAATTTAAATAACTTTATCAAATACAAATTTATAGGGGAAATGCTGAATGACTTACACAGAAAAATTCCAGGTTAAAAAAACCCACAGCCTGATTGCCTCTCCTCCAGAGTTCCTTTTTTTGTATAAAAGAGTATATAAACCAAATGTCTGCCGCCAATTTTGTACTTTTATAAGCACTAACATTTTAACAGCAGAAATGTTAAATATCAAAATAATAGATGAGCATTCCACTAGAAGGCAATTTCACTAAATACCACAGGTATTAATCTTTCTGAATCTTAATTACAGCCTTTTGACATATTATCCTTATCTGACCTTTCCTCCAGAGCTGCACGAGTAGATGAGAGGCTGGCATCAAGCTCAGCCCTGCCTGCCACCCAGCATGCATCAGTTTAATGCAAAGGATGAAGGGACAAACATGCAGCTCATGTGAAGCACAGGAAGTCATGAAGCCGCTGTTTCCTGAAAGTTGTCTTCCAAGTCCCAGCTTTTGTTCCTGGATTTTCTAACACCTTCCCTTTCCTTGCTTTGGTTATGCCTCAAAACATAGAATTTTAATGAATTATTAAGAGTATAGAACTATCAGAATTTGCCAAAGAACTAAACGTTTTGAACTAGAAGCATCCAAGGAACATTTAAAAACAATTAGTAATGGCAGGCCTTAATCGAAGAAGCTGAATTTCAGTTTAGATTAGTAAGGGCTGGCAGTTTCAAGATTAAAAAAGTAATGATTCTGCCAGTAAGCCACACTTACACCAATCAATACTGAAAAGTATCCATATTTTATTAGATCAACTAAATAAGCAAAAGTGGGTAACTTGAGCATATAAGATTTCTGAAGTGTTGTGTGAGAGGTGGAGCATAGAGATGGTGCATGGGGAGCCAAGTCCTTAAGCGAGTTACCTCATGTTCCTTGGTCACAGTTTTCACAGCACAGAGATGCTGGAGACATTCTTTCTTAGTGTAACCTACTTCTATCTGATGCTCACATTGCTCTTCTTGACACAAATCTAAGACAACTTTTTATCACGTTCTACAACTTGGTGCTCAAAATGAGGTTTTGCATTATAAATTCTCAGCTTGAAGAATGTGCAACTCTACACTGTGTGTATCCTACAACTGTTTTATGACAATCCCTGTTGTCCACATAGTTTCCAGAAAGGCCTGTTAGGCAGCAGCATTCCCTGCCTGTACCCTAAAGGCCTTTCACAAAACCTCTAAGAGACTCTAAAGTACCTGAAGGGAGGATGGCACTCTGTAAACCAAACCAAATGATTACAGTACTGCATTACAGATGAAAGTTAGAATATTAATTGTTGCTCCAAACTAGAGGAAAAGAAGAAAAGCTCAGGCAAATTTTTTGAGTCAAAAAGCTTGCCAAGTCAGTCTGAGACTTATGGTTAATTTTTTTAGATTTTTAAACTTTTTAATTACCTTGTCAGCAATTTTGGAGATGCATAATCACTCTCATGTGCATCATTAAGCTGAATATAGCCTTAAGATGAATTCTTACAGGCTTTATTGTGCACAATTCTACTTCAGTAAAACAAATTGAACAAATAATATTTGATAAATATTTACTTTGCAAACCTGCACTGATTGATTTTCCTTAATTTTCTGTTTAAATTTATATTGCATTAAGAATTGCTATTTTTTCTGGTGTTTTGTTCATTCAAAAAGGTTAATGATTATTAATTGTGACTAAGTAGCAGGGTAAGTGTCCTTGAAATCTATGATCGTTTGATTGGGGCTGTTGTTCCACTTTGTTGTATTCTTCACTTCCTCTCATGTTCCACTATCAAAGTGACTTTCATAGTTTATATCCATGCACTGAAGAGAATTAAGCAGAGAGCTCCAAAGCTCTGACTCAGTGCAAATCCTAAACAGCTTTAATAAGAGAATATAAAATTGTATCCCCACACACCTAAAGTATTCATAAATGGCATCTTTTTTCAGTATTAAACCCACTGGATTACATACAATCAGTGCATATGGTGATCCAAGTTTTTTTTTCTGTGTGTTTGGATGCCTATCATGCACTTCTGAGAATGGGGCTGGCACTTAAAATTTTGGGTGTCCAACACTGGACATTCAAATCTGTGGGACAGGTGAGAAACGGGAACAAGGTGACTGCTTGGCACACATATATGGGGATGATGGGGAGAAGAGCACTAAAGGATGGCCCAATTTCTCCAGCTCTGCTTAAATCTCTAAAGGTGTGGTTGTGAAAATGTCTCTCCTATTATTAATACCAAAAGCACACACGTTATTATAAATGTAATTACCTTGATTAATTAATTTAATGTGGATTGTGTCTGTACAGTTTGGATTTTATTGGCTGTGGAGGTAAAAGAAGATTTTCGATATTGATGTACAGCAATACTTACTATTGCTCCATGGATTAACTCTCATATTACTGGTGTCTTACCCAAAGGTATTGTACCTAGTGGATTAGGACTTCAAAAACTCTTTACAGTAAAATCCAAGACTCAAGTAATTATTATCCAAGTCTTTCAGTGATTTTTTGATGTATGGGTTGAGCTTTTGGCAAGAAGATTAAAAAAGAGAGAGAAAAAAATGGCAAAAAATATTTTCAGTTGATACAAGAGTCTTCAATGTCTCATCTATTGATTTTCTTCAGATCTTTAAATTCACAGTGTGACTTATATTCCATGAAATAGGGTCACTGACATCTGAAAACGTACTACAAAAAATATACACTTCATATCCCATGGACTGAAACACATAATTGTCTAATGAAAAGGTTATCCAGTGTGTTAAATCCATCACTTAGAGAAATTTTTTTCTTGCTTCTAAATGAACAGATTTTGCTGCATTTTCAGAGAGGAAAAGCTTCATGGTAACTGGAAAAGTCTGTGGGCACTGTACAGTTTGTGAGCTTGGAGCCTTGGTTCTAATTTTATTGAATGTAAGATTTTGTACAGTAATATTCCTAAATTTGCTACCACATTACACACTCCCCGACGTGAAAACTTTTATTTAAGTACTACCTACTTTTCTATTGCCTACATGAGTCAAAACAGAACATAAAGAAGGTCTAAGATTTAAAGAAAACCTTGAATTAGCTACTGATGAACAAAAGCAGTCAAAACCATTAGCAAGCTGTTTGACAACATGAAACTGTCTTTACAAAGTTCAACCTCTAAACAAGCCCTTTTTTTAATCTTATTTATTTCCCCTGTCTACAATATTTTGAGTTCATTTTCAAGCTTTTTTCTTCAGGCATCTGAAAGCTTTGATGCTCAATAATCAAATAATCTCCACAGCAGAAGCTTTAAGGAAACCATGGCATAATGTATGATTAACTTTTCTCTTGCCACTTGTATTGCTACTTCAGACTAAATAAAAACCTGCACTTTTCTAACCAACAAAATTACAAATAACTGAATATGGAAGGCATTCTGTAAACTATTAAAGTAACTAGTTTATATTTCAAAGCAATGAACAATTGTACATGTATTTAATATTTTATTAATCCCAATGAAGTCAAGTTACTAACTGTACTGTAATTTAACCATGCCTGTATTTATCCAATTAGATTTTAAATTTTCATTTTTTGAGGCAGACTGATAACTAAAAGAGGCTTTTTTTTTTTTTTTTTTT
>VXAC01000187.1:0-131157 GCA_013399225.1 Rhipidura dahli | reverse complement strand
TTTTATTTTCCAATAAATCTTACCTCTTCCTTATTTACATTTAATTAACTAAAAATGCACAATGGCTTCTTCTAAGATTCAGAGGCCTGTCAAAGGAAAGATTGCCCCAGCACTTCTCAGGAGTACCAAACAGTGAAACTACCTGAAAACAGTCACTGCTATTAAACATTATGAGGCAAAATACAAACAAATGTAGAAAGAGAGAAAAGGCCAAAACTGCCATCCCAAACACTTTTCCTAAGGTGTATGTGCTTCATGGTGATTATAAGGGTTACGATCACCACAAACACATACACCTAATAAAGCACGCTCTGGATTGCCCAAATCCTAGAATCTCTCCTCCACTTGTATAAAAAAACAACTTTGTTCTTTGAGGGGATTTACAACTTTAGAAACTGTTGCTTTTTGTGTCCTGACTGATAAAATAAAGTAGTAAAGTAGCTAAAATTACCGCTGCAGTCCCAACTTCAATTGATTGCTGCTACAGATAGACATTTTTCATTTTTTCATATGCTTGTAAGGCTCTGACTTTGAGAAAAGGAATGAGAGTGCCTTACATGAGGGCAAACTTCGCTGGAACCGTTCACACACTCGGACTTGGTAATGTTTATATCTCTTACTGAACATGAAATTCATGTTTCATGAAGTTTTTGGAGCAGTTTTGACTGATTTCAAATGATTTTAGGTCATACATTCAGAGACAGGTTGATAGTATCTCACTTCTATAGATAATGTGTTTATCTATGTCACACAAAGCGTCCAGTCCAAAGCAAATCGGTGTCTACTGAGGAAAGGAGAAGTTGAGTCAGTTCAAGGGAAAGGATGTTAAATCACAAAATATTATGTGTTCTCTGGAGTTTGAATGTTGTCAGTTTATAAAATGATCAATTTATTCAACAGTACTTTAGGAGTAACATTCTGATGGATCAAATCCTGATATCTGTAAATAATTAGGTGTTCTGTAAAGAGGAGCGGGAATCAGAGTTTTTACAGATTCCCTGGACTCTTGCCTTATAAAATAAAGACAGACCTAGAGTTCTTCTCTTAAGCAAGACTAACAGCCCTCATTTAAAGGGCTTATTGGGACCCACAACCACGCAAAATTAAATGAAGTTTAAATTGATCAAAGAGAATAATTTATACTGGTTTCAGCACGGCAAATATTGGGCTCCCTCTGTATTGGAAGATGGGCCCTTCTGTGGAAGGATGTTGAGCCAACTCACAGATGGTTTCCTCAACAACCCATAAACAAAGTCTCTTCATACCACTCTGTGAGGAACCAGCTTTTCCTAACTGGAAGAAGGTGAGCCTCAAGTACATTTGTACCAGGTACAAACAAGTCAAGGAATGGCTGTTTTCTTTGATGGGACAGTGGGAAATATCCTTTACTAGTTTTGGGTAGCAATACCTTAGATTATTGATAATGTTCAAATTGACACTAGAAGAAAAGCACTGCAGAAATTTATTAAAAATAGATTTATCAGTGAACAAGAATTCATGATGTTTAACCTCAAGGCAAAAGCAACCAGGGCAGTGTGAGTAACAGCTTCAAGTGGAGGATTAGCTAAGGGGATTCAACACTTAACAGCCAAAATAAATTAGTATAATTATTTTATTACCTATGCTAACTGATTTCATTGTTTTCATAGAAATAACAGCTCCCTAAGGAGTGGAACGTTGCTTCAAAGAATCCCAGCTACAAGCTTTGGTGTTCTCTCATGGCAATCAAAAACAACAACAAAAAGAGCTGTCATTAAAAACGCTATTAATAATTGTGCTACCACATCTTAGAGATATATTCTGGATTTGCCTGTACACCTGGACTTGAATATGAAGTTTTCTAGCCACTGGAGGGTTTTAGATAGAATTGAAATAAATCTGTAAAGCACTTATTAAAATAAACATGAATATTTATAGAGAACAATGGAATGCTTTAAATAGATTTTTAATAAATAAGTGTGTGATTAGTTGAGGAGCTTGAGAAATCTTTTAATTTGACCTCAGAAGAATTATTTAAAAGTCTATATATTTCTGCTTTTGCTCTCACTGTGAAGTGTTAACAATAGATACTCTACACAAGAATGATTTTCAAAGAACCTCAGTGAAACATATAGTGAATTTTTATAGAGTTCATCTCTATCACTTTCAAAATTCTACCCAGGTCTAACTTCGAGCTAATTTGTATTCCTACCAGTCTGTATTGCTGTTCAATACCTGCTGTACCCTCCCTTCCCCCCTCTGCAGGCTCCCACCTTACAACCTGCTACAAATTAGAACCTACTGGAAAAACTCCAGGTAGCTGCCAGGACTCCCACATGGGCTGTGTTTCCATCATCTCTTGCACCCTTATAGAAGCAGTAGTAGTACACAAATAGATACTGATGCCTCAAAATGCAGGCAGCGTTTCAGTGACCTGCACCAGCTCTGCCTCAGTCAGACACTCCTGGAATGTGCTCTGGCCGTTCCTGCAGTGGGTGCCCAGCTGAAGCTGTGATGCTCCAAGGCAGCAAGGACCAGAGAACCAAGTTCTCTATGTTACATAAAACAGAGCCAAAGAATTCTGGGACTGAATCCAGTAGTAAAAATGCACATCCTAGGGACACTGATGAACAGCATATTTTGACTGACTATGTCTATGTTCCCCTGCCTTCTAATGCCTTAACAAACAATCAGTCCCCCTGCACAGCTGGGGAAACTAATTATCATTCTACTTGGTGGGAATTTTTGTTATTTTGCATAATGTAATATTACCATACACACAATTGGACATAGAGATTTTCTCACTTCTTTCTTGTTGAGGCTTCACCATGTAATTTTGGACATAACAGATGTTACCCTGAATGAACAACTAGCTACGGTACAGCTCATCATCGCTGTCACAGGAGCTGGGACTGGAAATCAAAACAAGAGATGAAGGAGTCACAGCAGGAACATGAACTACAGAGAGGCCCACTGAGCCACAGCCGTTCTACTGGTGAGACTCAGCCTGTGACTCCATGGAAATCATCAGATGACCTTCACAGAAACATCAGGTCTGGAATCTGGCCTAAACACCATTTGGAAAGACAGTTCTCAAAGTGCTGATAAGCTTTAACATGGTATCATGAGGCCAATTAACTGATTGTAAAATTCAATGCATATCTCCTTAGTGGTGTAGAATCCAAAGAAAACAGCTTGATGAACTTCCAGCTAGTGTGCAAATGGTGGAGAACTTCCTCATGTTCTTTATTAGTGCTACCAGTGGTCCTAAAAACTATCAAAAAGGGTTTAGCATGATTCCATCTCTTTGGTTTGGCTTGGGGTTTTTTGTTTTGACAGGAAAAGTAAAATAATGAATGTAAAAAATACTTTCTAAAATTAAATGTCACTGTTATTTGACAACAATACTGGCAAAATTGCAGGCAATGCTGCAAAAGAAATTAGTACATATTCAGTAAGAGCTGGCATTAATTAAAACAAACTTAAAATTTTAACCTTCAAAATATGTTACGGCTTTTCAGTATCATTAAATCACTGTATGCATCTTCTGACATTTTCAAAGTTAATATTTGGACATCTAACACTGAAAAAAATAATATAATCCTCACAGCATTCTGAAAAAATAGTATTTGCATTAGTAGTCCCATTGTAACTGGGAATGGAGTAGTATAGCAGCTCAACAAACACCTGCACCAACCCAGCAAGGAGGTTGACAAGGATTAGCAGGGAGGGAGCCCTGAAAATACCACATGGTCTTCAGACTTGTAATACCATTTCTTAAATGTTAACTCTTGGATTTGTGTTTGCTCTTCCTCAGCACTGAAATTCAATTTCTTTGAATGTATCTATAAGTCAACGAAATACTCTGTAGTGAAGTTGTCAGCTAATTCAAGTTGGGTACAAATACTCTAAATCCTACTTCATCTCTTTAGGACAAATATATCCTAGGTACACAAATTGCCTTTTATCTTTTATATAGCATCACATTTGAATATTTTTTTCAGTCATTGCCTTCCATTTGTCTCTTTCAACAATTCTATTTGAAATTATTTCTTTTTGTCTATTCTCTTCTTTATTCACTTTTGATTTCTGAGTCCTCACATGTGCCTGTGCATCACAGAAGCAACTTCCCTCCTAATCACTGTCTGTTCCTTCTCAGCTACAGGCACAGGAAGAAAACAGTGATTCTGTGACATCAAACCCACTTATGCAGTAATGAACTGTGATGCTACAAATGCTTGATTGTGGCAACCTGGAATGAATCACAGCCAGGAAAGGATGATGAGCACAGAAATGCTTTTTCTTATGCACACATTTTGGTAATTAGCTGCAATGGCCAAAGGCATGGAGCAGCAAACACAGTGCTTCTTTAAAGTGCTTCTTGTTTTAAGCAACTTCATGAATTAAAATCTGTCTGGAAAAGCAAACAATCAATAACACTGTGGTCATTTGTCTGGATGTCACTGAAAACTTTACCCCAAAATTAGGATCCAAGGAGACTGTCAATTTAAAATATTTGTTATGTAAACCAGTGTGAAATAGTTGCAACATAAATTGTTTGGTTTTTAAATTTTAAGCCTGGAGGTAAACACTGAATCATAATATGTTGTAAATCAGTCAAACCCCTAGAATATTAAAGGCTGATTTACATCAGCTGAAGACCTACCTCCATTTATTAAATCACTCTTTGCACAGAGTGATCTCACAGAAGTCATGGAATCACAGGGATGAGAGAAAGAAGCCCAAGTTAAAGGAAAACAAACCAAGAATGGTGCAGGCACATTCAAAAGCTGTTTAACAGCTTTCACAAGAAAAAGGCAACGGGGAATGTCTTGCCCCTACTGCCACTCGTCTTGCAGTAACTAACACTCAAACAGTGTAAAACAGGAAAGCAACAAAACCCTTCTATTTGTAGTTACTGTTCAGTGCTCTCAGTGGCTGCCCAAAGGACATATCCCACTGCCAGCTCGGGTCTGCCCTTCCCAGGCAGATCCCTTTGCTTTCAACTTCCTCACATACCTGCTGTATGAAGAACAGAAGCACACAGGGGAAAGCTTCACACCAGGTTCCTGGCAAACACTTTGTTTAATGTAGCTAAACAGTGTCTACTTCAAGGCACAGAGAAATTCCTGTCTTGATTTTATGCAGTGATCCAAACCTCAGAAGAAATACAGGTATTCTTTATGTAAACGTTTGCCTAACTGATTGCTAAATCCAGGGAGGAGCAGCTTTTTCCATTATTTGTATCACTTACATCTACTTCTGCTCAGCAACTGAAAGGTGTACATCAAGAAAAAATCCAAATGTGACATAAACCAGGATATGACACCAATCATGAATCAGCCAAAAAAGGAGAGATAGAACTAAAGTACTAAATAAGGGAGAAAAACATTAAATTATTAAACCAAACATATAGTTAAGAATTTCTGTAATGTTTTTCTTGCCCCTTAGTCTTGTCACTGTGTATTCTGATGGTCTTACAGCCTTTCTCTGATTCTTCCTGAGTGTGAGTACAGAAGCAATTGTTTTTCATGGCCATGAGAAAATTATTTCTAACTATTTCTAGTTCCCTTCCCTCCCACCCCCAATAGGACAAATGTCCACTCCCCAGTTTTAAATGCAGATACTCAAGTAGGCTCTCTTCTGAGTAATTCTGGATGAATTTCAAAAAGCAGTATGGAAGCTGTCGCAGCATCACCTTCCCCCCGAGTAACAGCAGGTGAAGATGTGGACAGGCAGTTTATTTTGCTGCCGCCGTCAGTGACTCCCCCTCTACCGCCCCTCTCCAACCAAACATGCAGGACTAAAAATCTCAGAATATATAAACCATTTCAACCATTTCAGACCTGCTTCTCCTAGACATCTGCTATGGCCCTTTAACTGATTTTAAATTCACCAAAGAGTTGGTGTCAAACTATTTATCTTTACACGTCATTTACAAAGACATGCTCTGACCAGGCTTCAGTTGTTTAGATCACTGCTGGCTTTAGACATAGCACACACCTCTGGGAATTGCATAAACCATATTGCCATATTTAAAATTTCATGTGATACCAACACGACTATGTTTATGTCCAAAACAAATGTTTTCAGATAGACAAACAGAGAAAAGAAGAATGCCAAACCCAGTAAGTGGGAATGCTGCTATCTCCTAGCATAACACTAAAGATCCTGCAGTACAATTCCTTCTGCCTTTCTATTATTTAACAGTGATTTAAAAATACAAGAAAGAAAGGCAGAAAGGAAGCATGAAGAGGCCCAAAGTTTATACTGGAAAAGAAAAATTCTAGTTTCACATCTGACAATGAAAAAGAATGTACACACAGGTACACATGTTGCAATATATGTATGTACATACAGTTTCTTTAATTCAGCTCATCTACTAACTTCACATTTTCTAACTGCTCCAGAAGTAGAGCCCAACAGAGCTGTCAGGTACTTTCCGAGTTTCTCCTAGGTTATAACCACAAGGAATTTATATGTTTAAGTCTGTACACCAGAGTATTCTATGACATCCAGAGGGACTAACATATGTCAGGACATACTTCTAATGTCAGAACACTTAAGTTCTCTTTCCTGCCAAGGATCATGATGTATTTCAGGGACACATAACAAAGCTCGTATGCTCATGTGGCAGAGGGTTACAGATAACATTTTGGAAAGGAATTCTGCAAGGAACCACTGTGAAAGAATAAATTGTAATTGCTAGGAAAAACATGTCAAATCCTTTCATGATGTGGCCCATTGTAACTTTAGTGGAGACCCCTAGGTCTCAGAAAGAAAGAAAGGAAACACTAGGAATGGATGCTGCACTTAACAGCATGGATCTTGATATCGGGAGTCAAAGTCTAGTTTGGTTAACAGCACTATTCATGTGAGTCTGGTATCAAAGGAAAAACTTTTGGACCTCTTCACAAAATGTCTTAAGTGGAGAACTGGTTATAGAATTATTCTGGGAAGGATCTCCAGACTGTACCAGTCAAAGAACAAAGAATGGTACCTGTTGTGAACAGTTTCAAACACTTAAAGCAAAGTAGTGTTTATTTCTTCTAGGTTAGAAAATGACAACATACAGAGAGAAACCTAATAAATTTTCATATCCTATTTTTATTAAGATGGTTAAATTCTCTCTGATTAGCACTGCACAGAATTTACTTCAACAGCACAAAATATTACAATTCTCCTCAAGCCTTGTCTTCAAAGATCTTTTAATCTTATTAAGTGATCTTACTGTTCTAAGGCTTTGGCCTACTTGGAGCTACTTCTCTGCCTGTCCCTGTGTTGTGAACATGCCATGGTATTTTCAAGCTACAAAATTGCCATCAACAACATAATACAATAATATGTTTGGCCTGCACACCCATGTACTCTAACCAAACATCATTTAAGCTACACTGGTCAAGAATCTGTGGAAGCATCCAAGTACTTTTTAGTTTCCTGTTATCTCTTGCAAGAGATAAAGACAAGTAAAGACAGAACTCTTATTTACTGATTAATTACTTAAAATGTATTGATTTGCATTCTGTTTTATGCTGGGCCATGTTCTCAAGGAGTATTCAGTGCTATTTCCAAAAGCCCCACCAGTCACATTCCCTACTTGTGGCACCAGAGCCACCAGCCTCAGAGTGAGGGATCTCTGCAAGTGACACAGCAATGCAACCAAGGATTAAATGTTAAAAAGGTTCCTCTAATGGTTTCTAAAATAGCAGTGGAAGGCAGAAGATCTCGTCAGAGATAATATATGGCACTTACAGTAAGAAGGCATTTACATCTGGTATGTAACATAATAGGAAACACCGTATTTGTGGTGAGAAGGAAACACAGCACATCCTTGGTAACCTCAACTGCATCCTTGATGTGTAGACCAGGATTCTCCATCTCAGAGACTGCAAACTGGCCTAATTCCAGCAAGTGTTATAAGAATTACAGAATTCAAAGAAAGCTTCCTCATCGGAATGGTAACTGACCAACAAGTAACTGAGGAAGGGTGAAAACAAAGCATTTCTTACAATTTTAATGAACATCTGCTTTAATCAAAATACAGTAAGAACTCAGTGCCTTCCAGACAGCTCTGAGTGAGTCAGGGCCTGAATATCTACATGTTCATGAATTACTGTAGTACATTTGTATTGGCATTCAAAGGTCTAGTCCTGCTTTAAAAACTTTGTTTTTGCACACATGTGTTTTTCAAACGTAATATCAATAAGATGATACATGGACAGTGTCCTAAAACAGACATGGCATCATAACAAAAAATAACAAAATAACCATTTTTTAAAAAAAAATAACATCAAAGAATGGACCACTGAAAATGTACTTATCAATTTTACAGAAAATGCACCAAAATTCATATCACACTAAGCGAAAAAGTGTGATGCAATACCTGCATGCCTGGTTGTTATGAGCAGTGTACAGATTTCTCAGTGTTGCTGTCCTGGGTTATCAGATGGTTATGTGCTACTCCACAGCCTGGCAGGGGATAGCTCCACTGCAACCACTAAAATAATGGTTTGCAGCCAACTTAAAAAAAAAAATATATATATATATATATGTATCTGAGTCCCAGCTGTGATTAGAATGTCAGTTACAGCTGCTGCCTTGTTTTAACACCCCCACACTTCCCAGCTCACAAGGACACGTTCAATGAGAGAATGGTCTGCATTCCTTGTGTAATTACCAACCTCAAACACCTTGGAAACAGAGAAAGCTGCAACACGTGTATGACTAAAAACACCACCATGAGATTATGGGCTGGAACAATAAAACTATTTCCTACTGTACTTAATAGACTATTCTAATGGGTAAATAATGGGAATATAAAACCTTTTCTTTATCTTGACTTTTTATAGAAAGATTTATCATTGGAAAATTGCATGATTCAGATAAGATGAAAAAAACAAAAAGGAGTCAAATGCTGGAAGAGGAGGGCCAAGAGCTTGCTCGTGAGTTGGCAGGCTGCCGAAAGCACCTCTGCTGGGGAATATGCAACTTTAATCTTTATTATGGAATGATCACAAATGGACTGTTTCAGAATACCATCTGTTCTCACTGAAGCATTGGATCAGCAGGCTGCATGCTTCAGTCTGTCCTTCACCTTGTATCTGGGTTTTCAGCAAAGCTCCCATTTTGGAAAGGAAGGGTGTTTGAAAAGAACCCTTTTGAAAAGACTGGCATAGTATCTAATTTGAATTAAATTTATTTTTATTTTTATTTTTGCAGCGTCTCCATTTTGACTTCCCACATTTCTCTGAGGTAAGCTCCAAATAGAATACTCATAGAAAGAAAGTACTTCTGATTTCTATTTTCCCTTTGTGAAAAACTAAGTGTTTTTACCAGCTGTAGTGTCCAAACAAGCTCTTATCAGTCTAACATTCCTCCCAGCTCCCATTGCAGAACATCATACCAGTTAAATGTCTGTATCTGTGCATCTAAAGGGTATGTTTATGAGCAGATCTGAATTTACTACTAATTTCACATGTTAATATCTAAAACATGGCAAAGAAATTACTGTTAAGAATTATATGTAAAGGGACTTGGTTCAGCACTACCCAGCCCTGTGTAGGGGCACTCTGCTGCACAGCTGGCTAAGCCACTGCAAAGCCATTAGCCCACCAGCAATCAATCACCGATCCTGTTCCACATCTGGCTAGAGATGCAATATTGCAACTGAACAAGCTCCCAGGCTTTGAGCACTCCCAGGAGGGGGCAAACAGAGGAAAAAGGAACAAATCTTTTTGACTGAAATAAAGATTCAGAAAATCTTTGAAGGATTAAAAAACGGGAGAAAGGAGAAAAGATTTATCTGCAAAGTGACATGTAACAAACTTAAAAAATGCAGAGGATGTGAAGTTTAGCACAGCATGGCTAAGGTGTCATTTTCTCCTCTGAACACACCCAGGGGGTGTAAGGTGTGTGTGTGTACTGTGCCAAAGCCTGACCAGAGGGGGGATGTGTTTGTCTGTAAGGCCCAAACTCAATAAAGACAGAGAGAAGCCTCTTGAATTCAATCTTTGGATAAACATAGTTTAACTGCATGTCTTGCAAGTCCTAGCCAGCAGCTCTTTCAAAGATTTAGAGTCTCAAATTTTATAAATAATAACTTTACCTCAGTCTGTAGTAGGGGTGTTTTACCAGTAGAAACAAAACAACAGAAAATGAGACAGGCTACTGCTGTGTAAGCAGCAACCCTGAAGCACTGGATACCCAAACACTTCTAAAGAATATTCAAATAAACTCAGCATTACCAAAGTATTTTCCATTTAGCTCCACAAGCTACAATGCAGAGAGCAACGGAGGGGATTTGGGAAGAAGCACCTTCTGGAAAATCACTGCTAAATTATCACCCCAGATGCAGGAAGTTATTAGAAAAAGGGCTTAACCCACAGCAGGTTTGTGAGAAGCCTGGTGATGTCCAGCACATGTTCCCTTTTCACCCCTTTCGCTGCACTTTATGCAGTTGGAAAACATCCCTGTGGTGTTAAGGTCTAGTCCTGCCAACTTTGATCCACACGTACACGAAGAAAGCTATTGCTCTGGAGAATGATACCAATTAAAACTGTCAGCTGATAAATCCTCTTACCTTGTTTAAGAAACTAGATCTGGCTGTGCAAACTGACAGGCAGTTTTCGGAGAAACTTTTATACTGCAGGGAGGAGAAGAAAAAAGGACCTAAAAAATAAGCATTTGGGGCATCAAGGTATTTTTGTGTGTAATTTTCAGTGTCTGACAAATGAGAAAAACAAAATTATGAGTTATTTCTGAAAATCTTAGCTATGTTCTCATATCCTCCTGGGGCTTTCCTGGCACACACAGGAATCATGGCCAAATGGGAGGAAGATTTCTTTAAAAATTGTAATGCCTGTAAAAAACACAAACTTGGTTTTGCTCCCTCTAAAGTGAATGTGTTTTCTTTCTTTCTCCTTTTAGCAGGATAAGCCTTGTATTTTGCCATTAAAAAAAAAATGTGACAGTTTTTCTTAAAACATGTACTTTGGAAAAACTAATGTGTGAAGATTCTCTGTTATGTTTCAATTTTTGTAATTTTATTGAATATTCAAGGATTGCTAGTCTATCAACAGGCAGAAAAAATGTCATTTTTACTGTTTTGTAGTGATGAAAAAATGACTTTTTTCTGTTCCATCTCTTTCTTCTCCTGTCACCTTTCCTCCAAATCAACATCAAAATAAAATAAATTGGAAATCATTCCATGAATGGATAATTGACCCAGTTTATAAGCAAAATTACAGCCTTCCTTCACATTTCTTAAATGCAAAAATCTTTAGAAAGATCATTCTCTACAGAATCACATTTTTTTTACTTTTTTTTTCCCTTGGTACCTCACCATCTAGAGTTCACCTGTGTTACAACAAAATATTATTGTCAAATGCATACTTACTGCTGAGTGTAATCAACATCTTCTGACAACATTTCTACCAGTTTCTCTAACCCAGATTGGAGTATTCATTAAGACAAACTTCAGAAGAAATTAAAAGTGTGCTAACGGAATCCTAATTCATCAAGGTTAAAAGAAGTGACTGTAGTCTCTTACTAATGTGATCACTAAGGATCATGTTCCATGTATATTTTTTCCCCAAAGAGAACTTTTAAGCAGTCTTGTTTAAAGCTGGGAATATTTCTGGTCTGAAGCTGTCCTTGTGCAATGCACACAATGACAAAGAGAAGGCAGCCTGGGAGAGAGGTGAAAGTATTAAGTACAGGGAGTGAAAAAAATTTCAAAAAAAAATTTTTTTAAACGGTTTAATTTATAATACACATTAAAGGATGCAAATCAAGCAATAACTCAGATCCAACCAATTATTTTGGTTTTAAATTAAAAGGAACATGTAAGTCATGTTCTCATTAGTACCCCACTTAGAGTTCATCTTAATTTAGTACATGGACTGCATGATTCGAGAAAAAAAATCTTGTCTTTATTGGTGTAAATGGCCACATTTCTGTGGCTTTAGTCAGTCAGGGTTATGCCTCACTTCAGTGATTTACATAACATCAGACGGATTTTTTTCCTGTTAGAAGCTCTGCAGTTTCGGGGAAGGCAACTACTCAAACACCCACTCATTTTCCGAGGAGCTCAGAGATGGTGCTTCACTTCTGGGATGTCCCTCGGCCGGACCATGGCACGGTGCCTCCCACAGACACGCAGGGACTGTCCAAGGCCCGCTCCGGCGGAGTGTGAGCAGCGCCCTGCAGGGCAGCGGCTCTGAGCGCCGCGGGCACTGAGCTCAGCACAGCTCGCACCAAACCTCGGCGTTCCAAGCATCCTTTTGTAACGCTGCCTTCAACTACAAACTCACCCCTGTGCCTCCAGCGCTGGACCGAGTGGCATCACACTGCCTCGTTTTTTGGGTGAAATTACAGTAAGGCAGCTGAGCCTTATATGAATTAAACCCAGAATAATTCCATAGAAAATTCATGAGATTATCAGATTTGAAGCAACCAGTAAACGAGAGCCCAGCTGCTGGGAAAGCAGTCCCTGCCCCTGACCGGGCACCCAGCACAGGCACTGCCACCCTGCAGCGAGAGAACCCGAGCAAAACGGAACCTGGAGAAGTTTGCTGTGATGATATGTTCAGACTTTTAGAAACTGTGGTGGGAGTAAAAGCCAACTGCTGACAAACTAACATGATATGGAGTGACCTAGGATGAGAAGACAAGTGATGATTTAAAGAACGGATTTTCTAATACAATGTCATACAAGTGCCCTAGAACACAGAAAGGAATCAGCTTTGTGTGCAGAAAGCACCAAAATCCAATGCCTTTGCTGTAAGAGGCAGCATTTATGTCCACACCCAGGAGAAGAACATTGTTGCATTTGACAATGGTTTTTTTAAGGTCTTGCTACTATTAAAAAGGATAAATGAATAAAAGAAAGCTTTCTGAAATTAGATGATACTAGATTATTTTTTTATCTAGATTAACTCCCTTATCCCTTCATGGCACAGCTGCACAAATGCTTGTAGTGGCAGAGAGCAAGAGGCAGATATGAATGGCCAGCTTGGAAAACACACAAGAGGACAGTTTTTTTTTCCATAGCAATGCTGAATGTGTGACCTAAGTTATCCTGCAATTGAAAACATCAAGTCTTTTTATCCTGGTGCAACATATCTGAAATCAGCCAGAGGTAATGCTGACTATCCTTGAATTCATCCTGTATTATGCTTTTGGAAGCTAATTAAATTAACTGTTTACTGTGCACATGCTCATTACAATCTTTGTGCTCTGTATCTAAGAAACAAAAAGAGTAATTTTCCTTTGGAAACACATTTCACCAGCTGCACAGGTGATCTTTAGAATATGGGAATTGTTGGCAGATTACTGACTATGGTTTTCTAAGTCAGTTGTATAATTTAGAACTCCAGGAACTTCGGTGCAATTAAATTAATCCCATGGGTCACTACTGTGCACACACACTCCCTTCTCACTGATATATGCTTCTGAACCTCCATCCCATAAGAGAAGGATGCTTTTCAACACCATATAATGCCATGCACTGCCATAATATCAAACCCAAATCCAAAATTTGTTAAATATGCTTCATTACAATTTATTCAAACTCTTCTTTATTCTACTTAATCACTGCATTGTTCATCTCAAAGGATGAATACAACTTCCCAGCTCATACTAGGCTGAAAATAATACTGGATAAGCTTCTAAGGAGTTAGCTGGGGAGTAAACTTTCTTTTTCCATCAGCAAAATTAATAAGGAAAAATAAATCCTGCAATGCTGGCCTCTATTTACATCTCAGGCCTTTTTCTTAGCTGTGACGTTGGAAAAAATGGGAAAATCTGTGGTGAGTGTTTGAATGTGAATTGGAATTAATAAGTGAAGCAAAACCAGATAATTAGTTATTATTCTCACTATATGTCTCCATGGCAAATCTAAGCAACACAAAATAAGTAGAAATATGACTCTAAGCAATACAATGGGTCAGGAATTGCCAGGAATGTCTTATGTCCCAATAGACTCCCTTGCTTATGGATCCTTCAATTCTGCCGGTCAAAGATTTTCATGTCCCTCTAATTTCATTTATTCAAAGTAGTGCACATTGTTCAGTGACCACACAGGTACATTTTTGTCTGCACTCCTTACTCCAGCTGCTGCTGACTACCCCACCCCACAGCCTAGCAACAGAGGCAAAAAACTCTGTAAAACCTGCAGCTTGCCAAAACATGTTTGCAGGTGATCCACAAATATCTGCTTCCCAAAACCACTTAGCAGAACATTTCTCAATCAATAAATACTTATGATGTAATTTTTAAAAAGTCTGTAAACTGGTAAAAATGAAGGAAAATTGCTGAATTTTCCTTTCTTTCCTGATGGTTTCCAGGGAGCCCAGAACAGAGTACTGAGTGCTGAACACAAAACCTTCTGGGTGATGCTGGAATTGCTTTCTGCACATGAGCTCTGGTCTCTGTCATGGAAATATCAGTGGCAAGACAAATTGTTCTAACCAGCTGAAATAATCTAAGCTTTAATCAACAGTGCTGAAGACAGTTAGAGGCTTTGCTTATCCTCTACATAGTTTTGGGCAGTTTGGAAACAAGTGCTTAATAATAAAGAATTCATTTCTTTAAAAGTGTCATGCAAGAGAGATTTGCAGAGTCTTATTACTTGAACTTACAGGCAGCAGTATTGCTGAGGTAAAACACTTTATTCAGCCCTATGGAGTTACAGATAAGGACAGATACTGAAAACTCATCATGGGAAGCTTTGCCTACCCTGTTTTGAATCACATAAAATACCTGCTCCTGCAAAAGAGCTCTCAAGACATCTCAACTTGTCTTCTTTGCTTACCCACTGACACAGCAGATCCTACTGGTTTCCACCAGGAATGGTCAGTGTCTCCTGTCACTAGACAGCAGTGGCTGTGGTTGATTATAAATGAATAGTGCTGATGGGCTCTGAAGGAAGTTTCATTAATCCTGTCCATACCAGAGGAAAGTTTAATTCTTTTTGAAAAGTGTTTTCTAACATAGCTGAACTGTGTTAGCAAAACAAATTAGCTTGTCCTGGGCACTCCACTAACTGCTTTCAGAGGCACATTCTCTTCCCACTGAAGTAAAAAAAAAAATTCTATTGCATTCCAGGGATCAAGGTTTAACTCTAAGTGTTTCTGGCAGTGTTGTCAAGGAGAAGCATCTGAGAAATGCTTCTCTCCACAGTGCCTGCCCTGACACCTAAAGAGCCAACGCTCCTCTGGATGTATTTGCTGGGCAGCTGCCAGTGCATCACAAGTGCATAAACTCCGTCTCAAACTTAATTTGTAGCATAAATCAAGATCACTTGTAGACAACAACAGCAGCGAAGCAGAAATTCAAACCTCAGAGTAGAGGTGGCTTTGTGTTTCTCTGTCACTGAAGCTGGAGTTTACAGATGGTGAGAAATAAGGGAATTTTGTGAGCAAAAGGTTTTGAATCATATTAAGTAATAAGGTAATTAGCATAGTCCTTACTTTTTCTTGCCACAATAGTCCTATTTCCAGGGCAGATGTCGCTGGAATGTCCCTAGGAAAGGGTTAGAGGAATGAACATAGGACAATTCTTGTAAGTCTTTTTCTTTAAACCGACCATCAATTTGAGTGCAGTGACATTCCAGAAACATTGATTATTGCTTCCTGATTTTCAGTGCTATATATCTATAAGAAATATATAATTCAGGGACTTTTGAATAGCAAATACACTTTAAAAATAGGAGTTTTAAATAAAATACACAAATGTTTTAGTTGACATACAATATTTGACTTTAGATACAACTATTGAAATAAAATAGCATGGACAAGATTATATTTATAGGTTATGTATATTATAGTGACCATCTCAATTCAGAACTGCTTGTTTATTCTCCAGAACCTCTGCTGGAGAAGGAAATCTACTTCACAATGGGGTTTAGGAGGATGGTGATAATTGAGAGAGATACAGTTAGTTTTTTAATGCTTTTCTATTCCAAAACTTAGAAGGAGAAGCCCTGCAAGCAAAAAGCATTAGTGCTATCATCCCTCTGATGGGAGATTCTATTTCATCTTCACCTTGATAAGACTGAGAGCTATTAGTGAGCAATTCCATTTTCCATAATTCAAGAAACACTTCTCTTTTTTTTTTTTTTCCCCAAAACCTGTTTTGTTTCAAGTACAAGGGCAAAGTACTGGTGCCAAGGATTTACACAGTGCATTCAATTAACACAGTGAGCAACTAGCAAAAGATGAGGGTCCTGTTTTGTGTGTGCACCTGTCAGAGGACACTTACCCCACTGCAAGGTGAAGTTCTTTCAAATCCAAGCATTGTGTTTACTGAAGCATAGAACAAATGTGTGAAGCAGAATGCTGGTCTTTTCTGGGGTGATTCAGAAAATGGATTTCCTTGATTGGCCATAAGCCATAAGTGTTTCTGGTAAGCATCCACAAAATCATTGAAAGGCACAAATCCATAGAAAAATTTATAACGGACAAAAGGCTAAGACTCAGAATCTAGACTAAAATAAATAACAAATCTCCTAATTCCTTTGGCAGGGCTAAGATTTCAGTCTAAAGACTGATTTGATGATCATATCTATTCAGTGAGATGAAAGGTTATACAAGGAGAAAAAAAAAAAGATGAAAAGAAAGAATGGGACACCACCTAAAAACTTTAGGGCCATCTGTGATTTCACAGTAGCGTGAAAATGAATGCAAATATTCTTCCTCAAAGAAGAATAAAGACAGTTAAATCACAACTCAAAGACTTGTAAGTTATTCCTATTTTAGCTTGAACTCTTTGTGCAGGGGGATGAAAGAAAAACTCAGGTAACTCATTCTCTTCACGTTGTGGATTCACATTTTTCTAGTAAAGGCAGAGCTCAAATATCAGGTTCCCAATATTGTGAAAAGTGGAATTTTCTCACAGTAAAAAAAACATAGTTAACAGAAAGCAGGAACTGTCATTACACAATCTTGACTGGTAAGTTTTCCAATCCAGGTTTTGGAAATAAATGACATAATGTTTTTCTTTTTCAGAATTTGACCTCAAATAAATCCAGAATATTTGTAAATCAACTGTCTGTGGAGATCATGGCTTAAAACAAAGCTTTTGAAAAGCATTGATCTATTCTGCTTGAAAGCATAATAGAAAATAGAAAGAATAGAAAACAGCTTTAATGACTGGTCCAGAACTAGGAGGTTCCCAACAAATAAGGCATATTTATGAACATATGCACACAATATAAATAAACCCAGACACATATATATGGAACTTATGTATAATTACATAAGTATATACACTCCTAGAGAAGCCACCATTGACTCTTTCTGTAATGACACTCAGTCCTCTCACACTGCTTGCACCAGTATTACAAAACATTCAGAATTCATGCTAGGACAAAAAAACAGGGTTTAAAAATGAAAGATCCTATTAAATCATTTGGGCAAAACCTTATAGCACTGTGACACTTTTATACAGCAATATGCAACAAAATCTAGACTGACTCACACCACTCAAGGGAACCGGACCAAATTTTACTATATTTGGTAAGTGCTGAACTTCAGTGCAGAGTTACCAATTCATTTTGGTTAGACAATATCATTAAAAAGTAAAATAACATAGTTGAAACCCTATGAGAATACTGCATGCATTTAAATGCAAAATAAAAATGCATGTACTATTCCATTCAGATTCACAGGAGTGACTAATTGTCCTAATAAATCAGTATTTCGATTCAAAATATGTAAAGCTGAACCTGTGATAAGGAAATAGGTATTTTTTAGCTGTGAGAAATGCCCAGCTACATGTCTAGCTTCAGTAAACTTTTAACACACTTATGCATCTCAGTGAGGGATATAGATTACCAGATTTTCATTTGCCAGTTTACTGCAAAGCAGACATATGATTCAATCTTTAGAAGGTGGCTCACTTTAAAATCTAATCTCACATTCATATAGCAACTCCTAATGAGCCCTCTAGGAGTAAACAAATTAGTCTCCAGGATGTATTATGCATTAATTAATCAGACTAATAGTATTATGAAATGTGTAATAAATGAAAATTAGTTCCAAGTATAGTACTTGCATTGAAGAATGAACATAGAATTACAGCATAATAAAAGTTTTCTCAGATTTCTATCAGTGTCACCTAAATCAACTATACTTCATTAATGACATATTTCTTGCCCATTTAAACTGCATGTTTTGGTGAGACAAATTACAGTATTACATGCTATTTCATTTTTGACTGCCACAGTAAATTCATTTTTTGAAAAATCACTGTTGGTAATCACGGTGAGATATCTAACCTTGCACTGACCCAACTATAACAGCTCACATACAGCATATAAAGTCACTTCAGTCCAGGAGGGTTGAAACAAGGGAGCACCACTTACTGCAGCTCTTACACAGAAGAGCTTATTTGGCCCTGAGCAAAAAATGTGAAAGTGCACTTATTCCTAAACAAAATGTACACAGCACTGAAAGACCTGGAGTTTCTGAGAGAAACAGGGAGCTGGGAAAGTCTGGATACTTAATAGAGACATGCACTGTATTTGTTCCTCTGTCTCCCCCCTTGAATGTGAATGATCTAACTTTTTTTAAAGATATTGGAAGAGATTCCACCAACGAGATAAGATCAATAAACAGATATATTGCATACACTTGCAACTATTTCCTATTTCCATTGAAGTGCTGCCACCATCCCTTCCTCAGGATGATGCTAATGCCTGACCCCGAGCCTGTAAGGGCCACACCGTGTCAGGCTGTATCCAAGTGCAATCCATACTTGGCTGAGCACAGCACCCAGCCCACACAGCCAAGAGCAGAGCAGTGTACAGGGACATGCAGCAGTTTTATTAATGGGCACGTGCTGGGGGAAAAGCCAGGAAGCACTAAACCCTGCCTACTGAAACAGACAGGCACATTATGTGAATGTTGCACTAAATAAACAGGTTTTTGTGTCAGACGGAATCTCCCTTGAATGAATATGGTGGAAAACCCAGGGTAGAGGCAATGTGAATCTCTAAGGCAACAGGCACCAGGCAACAAATTTAAATTGTGATCAGTCCCTTTTGCAATACTTCTGCTGGTTTCAGTTTTAATCACCTCTTAAGAACCTCGTTAACCAGCATTTTCTTTCTTTCATAGCACGAGCTAATGCCAGTAGGAGACTGGATCAAGGGAAACAAGTGCTCTAATCACTGATTTTGTCCAAACTCTCCACTTAACTACCTGCCCACCCCAGACTCCTCACTTCAATAGAACTTGCTCATAGCTATGCCTAAATCTGGCTTACCATTACAAATCAAAAAGTAAATGAATAAAAGGCCAACTCCTGTTATAAGCCACTTCAAAATTATCACTGGCTGCAGAAAGGGATGATTTAAAGTAAAACCTTTAGCTGTGGTTTTGTCTTCAGAATAACTTGGGAGTAATACACAGACTGGCTTTCTTACCTCAGCCTCCTGAGGTGCTTTCAATATCAAGCTCAGTCAGTATTTTCCCTGCAGGTAGCAGAGCTCCAGCTGAATTGAGGTTGCCTACAACCATCACCTCTGTTCATAGCATAGTGTAATAAACCTTTAGGAAAGAGATGTTTGTCCAGCTACACTCTTTCCTAAGAACAGGAGAGATGTGCAAGCCAGAGTCCCAGCATCTTTTCATATGCGCCATATTTTCTCAAATACACAACTAAATCAGATTTTCCCCAGGATTTTCTTCCAGACATAGTTCCCAGCAGTGTTCCAGCATTAAAAACAACTGAAGGGAACCACATTGCCACCTTGACAGAGCAGAGGTGAGGCACCACTGTCCTTCCCCATTTTCCCCCCTGCATACCTTCACACAACCACAGTGGGATACAGAAGGAGCATCGTGTGTCCACTTTCAAGAAAGAAATGTGGCCTCTAAGTTGCTACAGCTGCCAATATGCATGGGCAGTATTCAGCAACAAGACTAAACATGATTATTTTTTTTTTTTTTTGAGCCAGAGCTCAACCCAGAGTTTTAGTATTCCAGTGTTGCATAGTCAACATATAAGCCTAACTTAAGCTTTAGGGAACAAAACCCTATTAACTTAAATTGTGTCTCCTATTGACTTCAGAGGGATGTACATCTGTGGAAGAGAGAACTCTTAGTACAGACTGAAAGAAGCAGAATAACTCTTGCATTAAATCATCCTGTTATTTTAAGAAAAGGTTAATTTGTAAAACAAATTGAGCTTCATTAGAGACTAATTGACTGGAAAATTTTCTTTTAAAATGTCTTCTAATTATACAGGTAAAAAAAAATCTTTTCAAAGCACTTTTATAATTAAAAATCATCCTTGATAAATTTCTTTTAACATTTATTCAAGACAGAAAGAGTACAGGAAGGTTTAGCCAAGAGATAAGCATCACATTCCACACCAGTGCAATAAATACAACAGGATAAATGTATCAGAAAGACAATGTCTGTGGTTGCTGGGAACAATCTAGAAAGAAATTCATAAACAAGTTTGGACCATTGAAAGAAAACATGAAATTTTCTGCTGGAGTGATTCAGCAGAGACTGATTTCTCTTTTCTAACTGTAAAATAAACACCAAAGACAAGAAGACTTATCTCACTAGGAGATATCCTCCCCCAAAAGATGTGTTAGACTTCTCCTCTTCACTGTGTTGCTTGAAATACAATTCACAAGAACAGTTATATTTGTATTTTTCTTTATCCCTACCATAGTAGTGTGAAGAAAACCTTTGGATAAATGCAGAGAAAACTTTCTATCGTAATTTTAGGGTAAGAAAATTGCATTTTTAAGTAAAATGACATGTTGCTTTGCTTATGTTATTTCTTTAACTTTTGCATATGTCAAAACATTTGGGGGGGGGGTTGGATACTGCGAGAAACTTGTTTTCTTTGAACTTGACTTGAAGCTACCTGAAGTCAAGGGCGATTCCAAAATGGTCAGGGAAGAATGAGATGTTCCCAGCATCAGGGGATACATATCTACAAATTGAGCACCAGGATATCCCAACATCCAGGCTCTGGGTTTCCGAGCCTGGTTCTCAGAGTATCAAAAAGTGCTCTTTAGATGCTTAGTGGAGAACCTGACAATAAAATCTGAACCTGACAAAGCATAACAAAGAACAGGCTAAGACAAAGATCTGGACCAAGGGAATTGTCTCCACCTGTCACACTGTGTTAAAAGAAAGCTTTCTCAGAGCAGAATACTTCAGGGAACACTTGAACATCAATGGCATTTGGGGGCATGTAAGACTTGATTTTTGGTCTTTATGCATGTAACATAAAGAATGGTTTAGCCAAAAAAACCCACTAATACAAGGGGACATTTGGTTTGCAGAACCAGAAGGGTATAAACTCACAGGAAAAAAAAAAAAAAACCAAAACTGGTGATTAGCAAAGATGGACACAGTAACAGACTGTTACCTAACTAAAAAGTAAAATTGCACGAACTGAAAAATGTCTCTGTGTGAAAGACAGCTAAAACTTGTATAGCTGGACTTAAAAGATATCTGGAATTCAATCAAGTGGCCTATAACAAGCAGAATGCTCCAAAAGGTTAGAAGGCATTTAAAATTATGCTAATTGAGCTGCTGGGAAAGCCTTTGTCCCTGAAAGAATGGCCTCAGGTTGGGATAATCAGGAATGGTATAAATTAACCCATGATACAGAAACCTGGTAGTCTTGGAAGATGACTAACCCAGAGGCAAAGCAACTCATCCAAGAGACTGCATGTTTTTGTCAGGCTCTATTCACAGAGTAACAAAGGATTATATAAGTGATGAATAAAAGAAGTTTATTTGAAGAGTAAAATAACAGCAGATGATCAGAGGTCTTCTTTTAAATTTGAAAGAGAAATTCTCTTTTCAGCCTCTCATACTCAGGGACTACACTAGCTTAACCATCTGCTTGAAAAGGATATATTAAGAAAGAGTAGAATATCCTAGAGCTGTACTCTCAGAAACTTCAGAACTTCAAGGAACAGGATAGGTTAATTTCAATATATAATATCCCTTTTATATATTGCCAGCAGAGGCATGAAGTAATGAAGAAGTTGATTCAGAGTCAGAAAAATAAGACACAGAATCAACATTTTATCACTCTGTTACTTAGTCTTCCTTTATTTACACCCCATGAATTATATGCATCTTTTTTCACAGGACACTGCACGGCAGCTGAGATTCAACTAATTATACACTGCAATTCCCAAATACTGGACTGCTGCTAAATACCTATCTTGACGAGATGGGTCATGGGCTGCAGATCCGGCCATCTGACCAAGTTTCAGAAATTTCTATCTATTTCATTTTCTACTACAGATATTGCTGAAAGTTGCCTGATATTCAACTTCATTTTTAAAAGGTAGTATTTTAAGTGCATGACTTTTTAATGGAACTGGTGAAAAGAACTTAGAAAAATTATTGTGATGTCAATGAACACACTTCAGTACTGTGAAGGCAGAGTCCCCTTTCTCATTTCTTCTTTACAAATATAATTTCTAAGTGATTAAATAGAAACTCAGATTGTTGAGCCAACAGTTCAACAGGAATGAAAGGAACGGGTTTGTCAGAAGCCCTTGTATGAAAGGTGCTTTGAATGGCATTTGCTCCCTTCTGATCCCCACTGCACCTTCATGCTTGGCATTTTGCACCACACTTCAAACACAGAAGGAGACTCACAGGAAAACAATAATGAAACCTGTTGAAATTCTGTGTTAATCTCTAAGTTCTCACCTTCTTTATCCACAGACTCTCCACATGACAGATGGACAGCTGCCAAATAGACATCCTTTTTTGAACTCGCATTTAGCTTCCTTCCCTTAAGTAAGCACAAGGTGGTTACACACTCTCAGGGATCGAGACAATGATAACCATTCCCAACACAAAACAGGAAGATGTTATAAATCAACTGCACAAGACTTATTTTTAGTAAATAGAAAATGATGAAGCTAAATCTGCCTAGATAAATAGTGATTATGTAGGATGTAAGTCCTTTTTTGAAGCATACATGCAAGCTTCATTAATATTAATGAATCACATGTGCCTCGAGAAGATGCAATCATTGTTCACGGAATGAAATGTTCTACCTAGTCCGCAAATATAAAGATACAAAGACAGTAATCACTTATTATCTCATTGCATGTAGGCTGGGGGTGGAAATAAAGCCTTCTGATGGAATGTCCTGATTGTAATCTCCCAAAACAGTGTCCCTTGCAACCATTTCAAAGCAGTTAAAATCTTACTGGCATATTCCAAGTACCTACTGCTGTCAGGGCTTCTGTCACTAAGAAACCAATGAAGTGATTTGCATTTGGAGTGTGATTGTAAAGCAGCAACATAATACACTGTGATTAGGAGACTGAGTGAACCACTTCGAAAAAGAAGAAGGAGCCCAGGATTAAAACTTAATATGACTTATGTGTTGGTTTCATTTTTTTCTACTACAAACACTACTGCTCCAAAAAGGCTGCAAGTCTACTAATACATCTCCAGTTCAAATAATTAGTTAAGTTCAGTTAAGCTGATGGGAATCTAAGCCCTCTGCTGAACTTGACAGTTCTACACTGATTTCCATTACGGACAATCTGGATCAAGATTCACAATTACTATGTATTGTAAGTAAAGCAATGTGGAAGTTACTGCTTCTTGACTGCTGGATTCAGTTTTGGAAAAAATTATTTAGTTTTTGGTGCTGATAAGAGCCATATCCACCAAATGTCTGAGGTAGAGTCTGAGGCTGAAATACCAGTCTGTCACCTCCTATCTCAGTGTATTCTCCTCTGTGTGTTCATAACCCACTGTCCCTCCTTCCTCTCCACACTGAACCCCTACTTGCAAATAGTTTTGCACTAAAGACATCACTGGAAAGTGGTTCAGGACCCTGAACTGCAGAACAGTGCTCCCCAGGGACCAAAATTCAAGTGCTTCATTGTGTTTTCAGGCTTTCATATAGGAGTACAAAGCCGTTTGAAATGTATTTTGGAGTTTGCCACTGTATAAACTGAAGGGTAGTCTTTGCCCTTGAGTTCTCATACTCCAGAATATGGCTAAATTCTAAATCCCCTCTGTAAGGCCAGAATTATGCACATAAATAAATTAAATGGTTTTTTTTCCCTGACTGCTTTTGCTATTTCAAATGTTAGCCAGCAACAGAGGCTAGGAAATGCTAAGAGCATTCACTAGAATGGATGCCCTTCTCTCTCAGAAGAATTTCCCAAGGATTAAGAAATGTTCTTTTACCAATATGGCAAGAGCAATAGTTTGGGATAATGCACTGCTTTTAAATCTCAGCTTTATTTTGAAGAAACTACATAGGTAATTTATAAACATTATGACTGCTCAGAAAATAACCAAAAGTTACCTGTGTAACCAATGCCTGTTCGTGTTTTTAAAGAAGCCACATGAGTCAGGAGATGTGAATTCCCCACTGGGAACAGTAGGTGCTAGTTCACACAACAGTGATGAAATGATACCCTGTGGAAACAGTAATATGACATTTCTTTTGGGAAAGTCAACAGAAGAAATTCCCACCCCTCTGTTTTTCAACAACTTTTTCTCACAACTAGGCCAATTTGTTCGTCTTCAGCTATCTGAGGGGCTGTTTTTGAAACAGCATAACAGAAATGAACATAGAAAACATTGAAAAAGACAAGGGAAAAAAAGGTGGTGAACTGGACTTAATGAAAGACAGCAACAACACAGCTTTATATGTGCTGGGGGACATGGTGGGGCCATCTGGTTCCAGTGATGACAACTGCAGAATTCCTTCTGACTGCACATTTACATTCCTTTCTGTTTGGTTTTTCATTTGTTTGCTGTTGTTGTGGTTTAACCTCAGCTGGCAACAAAGTAACCCACCCAGCCAAAATCAGCACAGCTTTTTAAACAGATATGAAAACCAGTTCTTCATTTTCAGCTTTGTTCATATACTGGAGGCTTGGGGAGCTGATGATGAGATGTGTGATATTTACCTTGTAATGCCACTCATGGTGCTACTTTATAACAAGATGATTCCAGGGAGATGTGGGAGAGATTTAAATAACATTACACTGTATTTGCCAAACCATATTGCTAAATCCTGATTCTATAGGACTTACTATATCACTCATTGCTGCAGTTACTGCCAGGAAAAATACAACCACATTCGTTACCTCTGGTTGTTGAAGTTTTTTTTGATTTTTGGGGGTTTTGTTGGGTTTTTTTTAGCTAAACATCTGATGTTTTATCCACATGTAACATTGCAGGTGTTGAAAGCTTAGATTGGTCAGACTGGATCAGAAGAACTTCCCATGAGGCCAATTTCCTATTTGCTTCCATAATATGGAAATTCTTGCATTACTCTTCTCTATTTACTGTGACATCATTAGAATTTTCTGGTAGTCTGGAAGTTAGGGTATATGGAAGTGCTTATTTAATGACAAGCATAATCCCACTTTGTGTAAATCCAGGAGAAGGGAAGGTGACATAAATTTTTTGGAACTTTCAGAGTGTTACTACATATCAGCTTCTAACTAAAACAGAAAGGTGTATTTCAGAAACACATGGGCTAGAGCTTTTTGTCTTTATTCCTTGAATAGCATTGGGTAGCTCTACATCTCAGGCCAACTACCTACTACCACTCTTCAGAAATTCCTAAAAGTTGTAATATCAGTCTTGATGAAAAGTGCAATTGCATCTGATTTTAAAAATGTAATTTCTTATTGTATATCTATAGGATGTTGAATCCCACAGCTGAAGAACAGAAATTCTTTTGTGACCAAAGCAATACCCCAGAATCAACAATCCAGTATATCGGTATTTTATGTCAATACAATGCAGTAACCATTTAAAAAAAGCAGTGCAAACATGGCACTAGTTAGGGATTTAAGATGAAGGTCCTCACCACACACAAAGGGTTTAAGGTCCAAACAACAAGAAGAATTAGGGAATTATTTTCCCTAAATAAAGTGCTGGAATTTTCATGCTAAAAGTAATAGCTAAAAAATCCGTGCAACTTTAAAATCTTTTTCATAAAAAGCAAACAAGAAGAAATATTCAGAAAAAAAACCCAACAAACCAAACCAAACCAAACCAAACCAAACCAAACCAAACCAAACCAAGCTATCCCCTATTGTCAAGCCACAGTGTAATGCTCTAGATGGATACTTTTTCAGCCCTTTAACAAAACAGAAAATACTGTCCAAATTGTAATGGAGAGCTGATAAATCTGGTGTAAAATCGTAGCAAAGAAACTGTAACTCAAAGAAAAAAAAAAAACAAAAAAGTCATCAGAAATATATCTCTAGGTTTCAGTTGTTTTATACATGCAGGAAAGAACCATATGTACATATATAACTATCCTCAAATATATAAAAAGAAAAATAACAATAACGGTGGAAGAGATTCTGATTAGAATTGACTTTTAAGTTAAAATTTAGTGTTCTTTGAGATGTAAAGGTGTATCAAATGGGCATCAAAATTTCAACACTATTCTTTCAAATGCAAATTCTTTTAGAGGAGTGGTGTTATTGTTATTCAACTTCCAGAAGAAATGAAATACAAAATTCTTATAATTATATATTTTATGGAGGGGAAAGTATTTCACTTGAGTTCGTTCTATGACTTTGCCACACAAAAGAAAAACCACAGATAAATAAAATATCAACTTGGGATTTTAAAAACCAGTTCAGTTTCACAGTTCAACAGAGAATAAGCCCATTGCTCAGAAAGACAAAGGACTGAAACGAGGGAATCACCACTTTCAAAACTGCTGGTAAATCCATATTAGTCCGTAGTATTCTTTTAAAGCCCTTCCTTTCATTCTGTAAATCCCCACTAAAAGACTTCTAGCACCATCGTTTGTAGTTTAGATGGCAGCTCCCTCTAAAGTGAGATGGAAAAGGGGAGAGGCTTTTTGCTGTTTTGACACAAAATGTAAAAACTCTTACCTACGTCTGGAAGTTTCCAGCCCAGTTCTCAGTGTGTTTCCAAATGGTATTTTAGTGCTTCAGCAACTTGTCCTGACAGCACAGACAACCTCCTGAAGGACTCATTTCTCCAACTCCTCCTCCCTTTCCACCAGTTTTATGGAAATTATCCTTCCAGAATTTAAAAGTACACTGGAAGGCACACTGACTACTTCTGTGTCCCTTTATATGATTTATTCTTGCCTCTTTTTCATAATCTCCTTAATACCGACCACCGTCTACTATTTTCCATTCAGACAGGAAAAGAAAAGCAATAGTGCCCTACTCTATTTTGGCTCATGCTAGGTTTGGGACTGCTCATCATGGAACACAGTGGGCTTGTGCAGGGACAAGGCTCTCAGGATACTGACCCCAGGAAAGTTGCAGTAGAGATCGACAACAGCATGAGTTGCTTGAATCCCTGTTTACTACAGAAACCACTGGCCTGGAAGAATCTGCACCCTAAACATGAAAGTAACAACCCAGTCCTTCCCACAGGATTTGCATTGCAAAGGAAAGAATTCCTGTAAATATCGAGTGCTAGAAACCCTTCACCTTGTCACTCCTTTTCAACTCCTTTCAAAGCTCCAATGACTTTAAATACACAGAAACTCCCTCCCAATAACTACTGACTAGTTTGGAAGTAGAAGTGATTACAGATAGTCTCACAAAAAGTTGAAGAAATAGATCAGTGAGGTTTCTTGCTTGAAAAAGCCTTTGTTCTTTCAAATTGATAGACTTCTTGAAAACGTATCAATTATGAGGAAATTTCTCTGAAAGAAAGTATCAGACTGGAACATTCTGCCCTCAGATCATGGATGATCCAGTAGAATTCTGCAGGTCCCTTCCAGGCCTGTGCACTGCTTGTGGTCATTCTGTTCAGAAGAAAATATTTTCTTTCTGGTTCATGTCTAATGAGAGAGCAAATTAGTAATTTAATACAGATAAAACTGTATCTCAACATTTACTTTTATCTTTGTAGAACTATATCACATGATGATTTTTAACAAGCCCTTTAACAATTTTTACTTGTTTCCCCTACATATGCATTGTTGATACTGAAATTTGAATTAAAAAGTTCTGCATTTCCAACAGAGTAGGAGTTTTAGCTATTCATTACTCCTAATGATACAGAATAGAATTTGATTAATTCTTCTATTTAATTTATTTAAACACATTAGAAGCTTTGATGGTATTGAGGAAATTCTATTGGCAAAAAACTGCCTGGAAAACAGAATGATGGCAGAATGTTATTGATTCCCATGGGTTTTGGATGAAATGTGGGGCTTTTTTCTGGAATACCTGAGCAAGGAAACAATACCAGAATTTCCTAGAATTATGCTAAAAATGGCTGAGAAAGGAAAGATAATGGTAAGGAAGCAGCACTGGCCTCGGGTACAGTAACACTACAGCTGTCTGAAACACTTACTATCAAGACTGAAAATATATAAACCACATAAAATTAGAAGTTTTGCCATTTCTTTGTGAAGTATCTAGATGGATGCTACTTGATGATATTCCTTGGCTATGCCAGATACTAAATTCAATCTTCAGTCTTGTATTTCAATGCTCGACTGAATATTTTGTTAGTGTTTGCACAGGCATCTGAAAAATATACCAATTAGGCAAAACAGGTAAGGATGATTAAGTAAGAAATTACTCTGAATTAAGCCACCTCCCATCAAATATTCAAAGTCCAACAAAATAGATCACTTAGCCTGATGTGAGGCTTCTTCAAACCATTTGTACAATATCTTCCAACAATTGAGAATATTTCCAAAATAGGCTTGAGACAGTCTTTTTCATTTACTCCTTCGCCCTTCAGACTGCCACTTGATGAGGAAGTATTTTCCCCCAGAAAAATATTCTCCAGAATATCCCAGCCTACCTCTGTTTACCAATCTCATGAGCAGGTGCAGAAATCCAAATCTGAGCCTGCTTCACTCAGAATTTTAACGAAGTTCCAAGCAGGCAGAACGTTCCCACTGATCTGAAATTCAGCTCTGTTACAGGAGCCCTATGATGGTGAAATGCTCAGCAAGGCTGTATAGAAACCCTGACTCACAGACACCCCATTAGTGAAACCCTTCCAGTTGCACTTGCCCTGTCAGAAATGCAGCCTCTTGCTCTAGAGACAGTTGGCTTTCTGCAAATGCCCAGCCTCCAAATGTGTTTAGCAGGTGACAACTGCTTTAATTCTAAATATGACCTGAACTATCCTCTCTACAGAACCCTCTGTAGCTGCTAACAGTATTTAGGAAGCACTGCACTGACCAACCATTTTCAGAAGGTTTAAGATGAAGCAGCCCAGTGCCCACACAGTTCTGACCACAGACATGTCTCCAGCCTTTTGATCTCACAACTTTGTTCTGCAAGATGCAGAAGGGTCTGGCTCTGATCCAGCAACATCCACGAACCTCAACTTTACTTCTGATAGAAGAGTAACTCTGTGAAAGTTGAAGATATTTATATGTTCTACTTAGGCAGAATACAAGCTTTTAGAGGATTCAAAGGCTCTTAATTGAATAGTTGTACTGCCTCACATAAAACCCTTGAAAAAGGTATTATTCATTTTCAAGAGGACTCTCTAAAGAACTTGAAGTTTACAGAAGTAGGGTGTTTGTTTCATGAATTTTATTTGGGTACTGTGGATAATGTCTATTAATATTATACTCTGCTTAGTGTGGCTGATATAGAAATAAAAGCTTCTTGTACAAATCAAGGATCACAGAATCAGGTCCTTTCTTTTGTTGTGTTGTACTGGCAGATGAACAAGAGAGAAAGAAATAAGTTGTTTCCTAAAGCAGTGGGGAATATTATGGCCTTTCCTTTTAACCTCAGATTTATTCACTTTGATGCTGAGGGTATATAAGATTAAGAAATGCTCAATTTCTTGACTGTTAAACTCTGCCTATTTGTAGCTGATGATTCATGGCTTATTGTTTCTCTAATAGTTCACATTTAATTAGTATGGTGAAGAATTAAAGATTAACTGTCAAAATGTAGAAGTGTCAGGAATTTCATTTAAGGGAAAGAACAGAAAATACCTGCAGACGAAGAACCACTACCTAAATAACCTCACACAATATCTACACAGCTACAAAATCAACCTTTATCCCATTGCACAAGAGAGAATGATTTTAAATAAGGCAGTTTCAATTTTATAGCATCCCATAAGTTGCAATCAGCAACTCTTTAATAAAACTGAAATAAGCACCTCACAGTCAATGGGTATTTCTTATATTTTTTTGCACAATCAAAAATAGGATTCATATTAAACTGAAAATTGGGTCATGCTTCAGCACACAGTAATTTGACCTAAAGATAACATTCCTGTCCCACAGTTACAAGATGTGCCTTTCAGACAATGAAAACGTTTAAGGACTACAATTTTAGGTATTTTGTATAATGTAAAAATGTCTGTCATGCTCCTGGAATCCAAAATATAATGAAACCTTTCATTCTTGGCTGTACATAGCACTGTAGTATTGTATCATGGCATAACACTGGCACAAGAGAAGGAACATAACAGGAAAAATTACGTCTGATTTCATCCAATGGTTTATTTTGTACTAATAATCTGCAGCAAAACTGAACTTACAATTTGTAGGAGGTAAGACAAGTGTTTATTGGTGCCTGGATGCACCATGAGAAAAGCCCTCAATTCTTTGATCATGGCAAACTTTGTAGCACCCCGAAGGCATGTTTCACTCAGCTCAGGTAGATCAGGAAGGATTCAGATCAAGCAACAGGTCATTTACCAGGTACCAATTATACTAGATTGCAAGCCAGTCACTGACATATTTAGAGACTAAAAAACTTCAGGCAAGAGAAAAAGAAGAAAAGAAAAAGAAAAAAAAGAAAAAACAACAACAACCCAAAACCTAGATCAATTGTCCAAGTAGAAATAAGAAAGAAAACATCCTGAATATTACAGATAACAACAATGCTAACATTATTTTAATATCATTTACTGTCACCTTCGGATGGCAATTTTCAGCATTTAAATCAAATACCTTGCAATGATGTTTTCCCATTGCAAAGTTTAATAAAGCACAGACCCCACTGCCCATAAATACACAGAGCTGTATCTTATGAAAATGATAACTCCCTGACAGCACCACCTTCCTCTGCTGCCTAGTAATGAGAGACTTGGACACCACCTGACAGTTCAACCTCAGATAAATATTTCAAACACATCATGCAAGAGATTCTCTGATCAATCCCCACCTCCAAGAAACTAGTGAAGTGAGACAGAAAGCCATTTTGAACTGGTGCACCAGAGCAGAACACAAACAGCACTTTTCCTTGTTTTTTGGGGGGAGGAAGGGTGTGTTGTTTTCTTTTAGCCTGAGCCAGGGTAGAATGATTAAAGGTAAGACACTGATCTGTGCACTTGACACCTCAGCACTAGAACACCTCCAGGAATTTGGACAAATATGCATAGTGAACTCCTGTTACATTCCTTGTATAATGCTCTGACATAGAACTAACAGAGAGTACAATGCCTACAAAATCATTTTCAAATGGCTTCACAAAAAGTCTCTGAAACAGCAGCACGCCAGACTTCTGATTCTGTGATTCTCCTCCTGCCATACACAAAATGGGCACATACTGAAAACCAGCAGACTAAAATACCCTGCTTATATCACATTAGATTTGAAGTCCATGAGATAAGCAAGTGAATTGTCTTTGCAGGACGTGAGAAAAGGAATTTATTTACAGATATGGAAAATGGGTAAATACTTATTTAAATAATTTGAATCAGTCAATAATAAGTCTGCCAACAAAGAGAGCATTAAAACTAGCAGAATATTTTCCATATTATAGTGGAATACACTTTGACAAACATTTACCTTGGACCAAAGCCTCTTTAGAGCTGCGTAATCAGAGCAAAACTATGTTCAACAAGGCTCAAAATCAAGCTTTCATCCATGATGATAGAAAACAATGGCTCAGCCACACGTATTTACCCAGCTCCATAGCTAAGTTCACATGCTGATTTAGCAGAATATGCTATCTTTTAAGACAGCAAAGAATCATAAACTAAAATAAGTCTGTGGGCCAAAGCATGATGGATAATCAGATCCTGCAGCCCAGGGCTCATCACACCATTTTCAGACATTTTAAGTAATGGTATCCATCCTGTTGGCCGTGTCCAGGGTAACTGCTCCCCTGATCTTCTCCCCACTCTGCTCACAGCACACCCCTGGGAACTGTGCCACTGAAATTGAGCAGGGCACAGCAAATTCATCCTGCTGAACACGCAGCAAACCTGGAGCCCAGCAGAAGCTCATCCTTTGTGCGGGGCATGTGGGCACACACTTCTTCCCAGCTTGTCCAGGCTGCTCCTGAGCTGTGATCTCTCTGGGATATTACACACATCAGTACGCCTGGAGCTCCACTAGGCATCTCTGCACTTCACTCCATTGCAGTACACAGATGGATGTGACGGAATTTCTTACTCCCTATTAAAATCCATTTTAAAATATATATCATCTTATATTCCAAAATGAAAATTAGACATGGTCATTTATATTGAATAAATTAGGAACAGGGCACTGTACTGGTATTTAAACAAATATTTATAATCAATGAATGGGGCAAGTAAGGGAAAAAACACCCAAATCAAACCAAAATCATGAGGATGGAAGTTTTAAAAAAAAAAGTAGAAAAAAAAAGGAGAGAACTGAGACTAATTATCTGTATTTAAACATGTGAAGATCTCACTGAGTCTACAAGGTCGAGATCTTGTTCCCTAATCAAGTGCATCAAAGGCATTCCCCAAGGCTCACAGCAAAACTGTGGAACATCCATACAAATAATTTTTTATTCAAGAAAGCCCTAAAGTGGAGTGAGTTTTCCTCCCCTCTCTGTCACACTGCTGCACAGCACTGAGCTCCCGGAGGTGTACACTCCTGTGTCACAAGGCTTTGCAGATTCACATTGACATTCCAAATGAGCTCTTTACTTTTGTTCTACTTTATTAATTATTAAGAGGGCCACACTCTGCCCTCTTATTCTGCCCACAACCTCTTGAACGTCACTACCTCCAGAGTGTAAATTAAGTCAGATTTTGGCCATCATTTGCCAAGCACTATATAATTTAATGTTCTTCAATGTTCACAATGATTGAAGGACTTAATTTACTAATAATTAACTGCATAAAGGGGTGATACTGAGTTTATTTCTATTTTAAGGGGCTAATATGTAATGCATAAGTAGTGTATATAAGCTGTACATTTTCAGACCTTTGTTCTGAGTGTAAAATGTCAACTGGACTCATTCTGTTTTTTTGCTGCCTCAAAAACCATGCTGTGAATTTGTAGCAGCCATAAATGCTTAATGTAAGACCTAACTGTGCAATGCTGTGGGAATTCTGGTTTTAAAACTTACGAAAGCAACATTTTACTTACATTTTTTCCTCTCATGTCAAAAAAGAGTATAGACTTCAGTGTCACAATCATAATAGATGCAGAGTAACTTGCAGAAAATAATAAGGAGTTGTAACCCTCCACTTTTTTCTTCAAAAAAGGAAACATGCATAACATGATTCCCAGTGGGGGAAAAAGACATCACTGTGAGTAGCAGTTATGGCTTATTAGAAATTTGACTCAAAATCTTCAGCCTCAATGTTTGTATAATTTTTGCCAACAGAGAGTCAAAGAAACTGATAAATAAGATTACCCATATTTTCTTTCAGTTATCATCATGTTATGGAACAATCACTTAATAAACATAGATTGCACCTCTAACACAATAATCAGCTGGCACAGTTAGTGCTTGATTTTTTCCTTTTATTTTCTAACTTAATAAGCACAATTTTGTTGTGCCCAGTTCTGGAACAATTAATAGTACTCAGCTGCATCTAGCAACTTACAGATCTGGCACTTAAGACAGCAGTGTGCCCACAATTCCACAGAGAGCTCAAAACTTCCAGAGAATTGCCAAAAAATTACACCCAAAAACTAGTTATCTGAGCCATAGGCTCTACAGGCCTGGATTCAAACTTTCTGTAATTTCTTTATTTGCTTATTTTTATTTCTTCACGTAAAAGCTACTTTTACTGCTCAGGAATATAAAACAAGCCTCAGAGTTCTTCCTCAAACCAGACAACACAAAGCCTGCTGTGACTAGAAATCTTGGTATGATATTATGCTTTTCTACTAGCAGCACTGGAAAAGAAAGCAGGCATTTGTAAGCTGGCCTAACACTGAAGTGTGTGAAGTCTGAGTTATGGTACAGAATAAAGCACAGCTAAAACATTTGTTTGATCTGAGTTATTCCTCACCCAGAAAAAAGTGACAGAGATTGTGGTCTGGAGTTAACTTTTGTTCTAAAAGCTCATATGGGGTGGTGTCTGGGGCCTCTCAGTGACACCGTGCTGGTGACACTGGGAGGTTTGAGCTTTTGCTGATCAGTGCAGTAACACAGTCATGGAGTGAGCACAAGCAGCTGGGAGGGGACAGCAGGGACAGCTGTCCCAAACTGACTCCAGAGACAACTCATCCTTTATGTCTGTCTGTGTCCAGCGACAAAAGCTGTGCACATAAGAGAGGAGCAGGGAGGGGCATGTCATGGCATTTGTCCTCCAAATTAATTACTGCAATGGATTTGCTGTCAGAGTGTAAACGGAGGCTGGGAGGCCCTGGAGAGATGGAGTTAGGAAGATGTTAGACTTGGCACAGGAATCTTTCTGCCCATGAAGGATGAAAGGAATCCACCTGCATTGTCCAAAAAGGGTGGGAATCAGATCTCCCAGAGTGAGACAGTGTCCCAGTCAGTGACACTCCAGTCTTCATCACAAAGTGAAATCCTGCTGAGCTTACCTCCCAGTGAGGTCAGAGAGTGGGGCTGGAGAAATGGGCAAACAGACAAAAGCTAAAAGATTTTTCAAATATCACTAATTCCTTGTCTTAAATGATCCTGGGTTTTTCTTGACCCAGGTTTGATAGACTAGGGGTTATTTTCAATTTCAGCTCTTCTCACCATTGCTAATAGAGTGCATTTTAGAAATCTGAGGTTAATGTAGTCATGCCTTAGGGAGCTTTAAGAGAGGAAGATCCACATCTTTTCAAGCAAGAGGCAAATCAGTTTTTAATTCACCAGTATTTTGAAGGCACTCAAATTAATTAGATTATTAATTTCCATTTCTCTGTCTCTAAGCTCTCCTTATTTATTTACATATGTCATGCAGAGAGGCATGATACAGACTTCTACTTTGTTTGACTGCTTCAACATGGTGAACATGGATCAGTGGGAAATGCACTCCTTGAACCTAATTTGGCCTGGTTGTACCTGACTGAAGGCTGCTCCAGCAAAGGTGTTTCAATACCATACAGTTGTTCTCTGTGAAACAAACTGACAGACCAGTCTTGCATCCCTGAGCCCTACAAAATCCTTGAAGCAATTCAATGGTGAAAGCAAATGCCCAAGATTTCACATACAGATAGATAAACATATATATAAATATATAAATATAAATACACATGTCCAACTTTTCAGTCCCTTCCAACTCAGGATATTCAGTGATCCTATATACTATTATATATATGTGTATTTGGAGTATATGTGTGCATGTATATGCATATAGAACATGTGCTATATATTCTATATAATAGTTATGATTGCATCCTTCCTCCATTTGCTTCTTCTACAATTCACATGGGTTTTTTATGCATTATCTAAGAAGTCATTGTTCCTCTTTGCAAACCCCAAATGAATTATGAAGACACACTGTCTCCCTCAGACTGCTGATGGACATGTCCAAGAGAATTCCTAGATACCCATATACCAGGCAAGTGGCTGTGCTCTTAATTAATGAAAGAGATACTTCCCCAGAGAAGCAAGATCATTTAGATCAGTCAGTCTCACACAACTGTGACCAAAGGAGTCGGGGATTTTTTGGTGGGGAAAATATTTTTTCTTCCTTTTAATTTCTAAGTTTAGAGCTCATTGAGGAAGAAACTGTAGCTGAAGTTTTGCATATAAATTTTGGGAAAGTGTAAGTTTGGGAACAGAAGTACCATAGCTTCAGTGAATTCTGCCCTGCCTTACTTTCTTCTCATTTACACTGGACTCATTACAGTGAGTCCTGGGGCCACCAATGCGGGTGCTCAGGAGCTCCCCTGGGGTCCTGGCCAGCCCAACTCTGGGAAGGCTGAGCCGGGTCTCGGGGTCTTATGCTCTGTTCCAGGAGCTGTGGTGGCGGCTGCTACCGGGTTATCAGATGGACGGGTCATTGCCGTTTAAAACAAATAACTTTATTTCCTCACAGGAGGAGAACTAGGTGCTAACCATGAGGGGGATGTGGCGAATGACATCGGATCTCTCCCATCGAGGCCCCTCGGGCCCTCGGTCCGGGAGCTGTGCCAATGAGATGGTGAGGGGACAGTCCCCTGGTCAGAGCAGAGCCAGCAGGGGAGGAGCAGAGACAAACATGGAATCTGGGGAACTTGAGACCTCCAGCCTGATGAACACTCAGCAGCTGACCCAGGGCAAGCCTCGGGCGCTGGGGGTAAAACCCTCCCTTCGCCCCTCAGATGCTGGCACTGCTACACAGTAAAAAAACATTGTATGGCATTTGCTGCGTCTGCAGTATGTGACCCAGAAGACAGCTGGCAGCAGAGCTGTACCCTAATTGTGGGGTTTCCTGATTGCTGCCACAAATCCTGAGTGTTTTGCTGCAAGGCTTAGCCAGCACACATTAACCTGAAGATATCAGGATTCTCAGCTCTACAGAGATGAAAGAGACCTAGGCCAATATAGTTGTCGAGACTTCCAAGCAGTGTAATTCCATTGATTTTAGTGCTGTCTTACTGGGGGTATCTGTACCTACCAGCTGTTTATACCTACTGAGAGCACAGAAGAGAAATACTCAGACCACTGTAATTTGAAACCAGATGATTAAAATATGTTGATGATTACAATATCTCTTCTAAAGATGATTACAATATGTTTGTGATTACTTTGATCCTTTTAGTTTTTTATAGGATAAGATATTCACCAATATTTGAATTATTTTCCAGCTCAGGCTTGATCTTTGCTAGCAAGCAAGAAGGGAGGCAAAGTATGGAAGAGCAGATATCTCTCCTCTCCCTTTCAAATCTGTTACTATTTATCAGGTGCAATTAACCTGGGATCATTTTATGTCAGAAAATAAAGTGATACTGTTATTTTTAAATAAATGGGGTAAAAATCATATCAGGGATATGATATATTGTCCAAGTTAGGCATTTTCAAATTTGCTTCAACACTTCAAGACTGATTTTGCTATAAACATGTAAGTCTGATCATCTGTGTTTCTGCAATAAGCAGGGTTAAAAACCTCACAACCTTCATATCAGGAGTAACTAAAAACATCTTCCCTCCTTTCCATCTCCACTGCCTAATCCTACATCACAACTTCTGCAAGAATAGGTGTCCCTGAAGATCCTATAATCCTAGAACAGTTTGGATTGGAAGGGACCTCAAAGCCCATCCAGTCCCACCCTCTGCCATGGCCAGGGACACCTTCCACCATCCCAGGTTGCTCCGAGCTCCGTCCAACCTGGCCTTGGACACTTCCAGGGATTGGGGCAGCCACAGCTTCTCTGGGCACCCTGTGCCAGGGCCTCCCAACCCTCACAGGGAAGAATTCCTTCCTCATATCTAAGCCAAACCTCCTGGGTTTCAGGTTAAAGCCAATTCCCCCTTTTCCTGTCACTATACATCCTTGTAAAAAGTCCCTTTCCAGCTGTCTTGAAGCCCCTTTAGGCACTGGAAGAGGCTCTAAGGTCTTTCCAGAGCCTTCTCTTCTCCAGACTGAATAGTCTGCATCCAGCCCTCTGAGCACCTTCATGGTCTTCTCTGGAATCCAACAAGTCCATGAGCTTTATGTTTAATATGTTTATTATATTAAAACCATAGAAACAACTCTGATGAATGCTGAAATGTCCATTATTTCATGTCAAAAGAGGAGAATGAAGTGACTAACTCAAGTGTCTCTGAATAACCAAAGAATATAATATCAATAGTTTCTTATCTGAAAAAATGGATAATCTGATTCACAGAATAGTTAGAATGAAACTTAAAAAATTATAATCAACATTTCAATCAAACCTAGCATTTTCCCAAGCAGTACAAAAAAAAACCCCAAAACAAAAATTTAATTTAAACGCTGGTTTAATTTCAGAGACAAACAGTAAAAATATGTTGAACTGGACTGTGAGATTTATGAAAATGAAAGTCATTAAATAGCACATTGGAAGAAGATAAGAAAGTCTCAGGAGAGAAAAATAAAGCTGTTACTGCTGATTTTAAGAGTCTTTCATTTGTGACAAGATGTTATTAGTCTCTTAGGCTAAACAATTTCAAAAGCATGATTTTTAAATATATAATGACACTTGCTGTGTCCATGTGGGAAATACTCCCCAAATCTGGTAATGCTGTGTGATGTGAACATAAATAAATACATACATTGTACAGGCTGAGACAGTGCCTGTCTGTCTGTCCTCCTACCACAGAATTCATGTGTTGCTTATTCAATATAAAGCCTTCTTCAATGATTTGGCACATCTTTATTCAGAAAGATGGGCTGATTGCTGACAACTTTGATGCAATAAAAACTGCTGCAGCATTACTGGAAGAAAGTCATTTGATAAATGTATATTTTCCATTTTGCTTTAAAGGAATCTATTATAAGTGCAGCTGCTTTCCGAATGAAATTAATGTCAAAGTGAAGCTCCGTATTACAAAGTAAAATGGAACTCACTCTAATATTAGACTGAAAGGCATTGTAATGCAGCAGGAGGATTGAACTTTGACTCCTTCAAGAACACTGATTCATATAATAAAAATGAGAAAAAAGGCTTTAAAAATGCTAACATCCTCTTTTCAAAGCTTAGTAAAGCTACTGTCCAGAAAACAGAATAGCAAATACAGGTTGCATGCATCTCCTAAGAAGATATGCCCTAAGGAATATTGTAAGGAATCTGCATAACAAAATTCCCAAAACTGTTTTGAAGTTTTTGAAAGATACTGAAACACACAATTGGAAGGAGAATTTATCATTCTTTTTCCCAACAGTGGTGATATACATTGCTTATTTAAATGGGTTTTAACCAAGCAATATACTGTAGGATTACAGCTAAGCTTTACCAATCCTTTATGATTACAAGTTCACATCTGAGAAATTCTCCCATCCTTTTCAAGATTTGAAAAATGTTCCTGTTCAACAATGAATGAGGCAGTTTTAGTTTTTATTAAAGGTGGTGGGTTTTTCCTTTTCTAGTGGAAAGCAAGAAGGCAGGAAGACAGGCAGGAAGCTCCTTTTTTAATATATGGTTTTCATATTTTCAAATGATGTGTGTAGACTTGACTTGACTTTACTGTTTCTGCTAAAGAAACAAACTCTAAAAGTCAAACTGTTAGCTGGATTTGGATGCAGAATTCAGACCCTCAACACAGGCAGACATGAGAGATGTTGTTTCAATAGTGAAGTATGAAGAAATGTGTCTAACAAACAGGTTTGCCAGTTCTGCTTACAAGCTCCTCAACCTGATCTCATTTTTTTTTTAGGGATTTTAAGGCAAGATAATTTTGATACTTTTATCTATCTCAATATAATCCGAGTGTTATATTCCAACCCTTTTTTTTTCTACTTTCTCTTCTCTCAATATTTTCTTATTCAGACTTCAGAAGTAGAAGCAGCACAAAATATTCTTAGTCTCTTCTACAAAAAATTCCTATTATCAACATTTTAAACTTTTGAGCAATCTAGACACGATTTTCTGAACATTCTTGCTTTTTGTGTCCATAAAATATTTTGCAAGCAGAGAGAAGACTTTCTAAAAGAATACTGAATATTTTATCATCATTTTGCAAGAGAAAATTTGTCTTATATAGCATCAAACAATCCCTCCTCCTTAGCAGACTTGGTTGAAAGATCACAAGTCCCAGTGCAGATGCCACTTTCCAAATGCTATCTTTTGTTTCCCTGCTTTCTTTGCGTTTGGCTTGCAATAGTCTGTACTTTCTTGCTGGATAGCTGGCTAACTTATTTCTAATATTTAAACGTTTTAGGTTTGCTCTCATCATGACCCTAATACAGTGCATTTACACTACACTCAAAGGAGATGAATAGAAAGCCTACCAGATAAATGGCCACAGACGCACAGCCTTTAAGAGACTTATTCACTGGTGTAACAGTATTAGCCCACAAGGGCACTTTCAAAAGCTTTTCATGCCTTTTTATTCTCTTGCTTCCAATCTCTGTCATTACTGGGTGATGTTGCTTTCAGACGTTTTGGGCTTTTGGTCACTGCCAGCTTAGGAAAGATTCATATTTATGACCTTGAACTGAAAAGGTTCCGATTGCACTTCAGCCACTTGTGCGGTTCCTTCCATCTTGCCACTCTCCTTGCATTCAAACTCATTTCCTTTCCTCTTCAGCTTAATCACTCTGTGATCCTGCATTTTGGTCCTTGTGGCAAGGGAGCCACCAGAACTGCTGAAAGCATGAAGTTACTGTTGAATACTGGGTTACTCATGGCACCATATTCCGTGCTGTACAAACCAAGGAAGACAAATCTCTGTCACACAGACAGCTCCCAGCCCTGGGCTCTAAGCAGCCGGGACTCACCCCCCTGCCTGATGCTCCTCCTGACCTTGGCCCAGCCGTGCACACATGCCCGTTTGAAATCTGAGCTTTTTGTTACTGCACCCTGCTTTACTCCTTCCCTACCATCGGGCTCACAGTGACACTGCTCACAGTGGCAGGGGTGAAATAAATAGGTGCCTTAGTGAAATTAATACTGAGTCTGTACTATTACACAAGACTAATTTATATCAGAAACTGGCGTACGCATTTCTGTCATCTTGGCCAGCGTTCATCATACATCCAGATTTATGATTTCCCCTTGGCTTTGTTTTGGTTTTTAAAGAACAGATTAAATGTGAATTGATGCTAAATTGCTGCCGCAACAAAAAGAAAACCTGGCAAGTAAAGACATTGGGCTTGACGGGGTACCTGGTTAAAGGCTATTCAGCATAAAAACAACGACAAGAGACAGAAAAAGCAGTAAATCACTGTTGGAAACACAAACTCTAACAAAGAGGACATAGTGAAGACAATACTAAGGATGATCTCTCCAGTTCCTGAATGATAGGCCATTGAAGGAACCATCCCAAGTCCTGAAGAACCGATAAGAAAGGCTGAATTACTGTGTCATAGGAATGACTGATTTTAGTGCAGGGGTGGCTGTGGGACCCTGCACAGTTTCTGGAGTGTTTTAAGCAGCTCTTGGGAACATGATAAGGAATCAAGTGGACAGGAGGGTTAATACAAAAAGAAAAGAGAAAAAAAGAAAGGCTGATTGCAAACAAACAAGCTGATGCTCCATAGAGGTCTCGAGCAAGCCCTGTCCCTAGTAACTGCAGTTTTATGAAACTCCCTTCACCTACTTTCTGTGTGACTTTGCTCTCTGTTGTGCTCATGTGTGATTCACAAGCAAACTTGAGGTTTGGCTCAGCAGTAAGTCCTGGAGAGGTGTGAGACTGGAGAAAGGATAAAGAGGGCTTAGGTTCTGGGTTTGGATTCTGTGAGGAATTAAGGTCCAGTGCAGGGCTGAAGATGCATGAGAAGTGAGAACTTCAATCAAGCTGGAGTCGCTGGCAGGCTGGAATAAACCAGAAACTGTAAAAAAACTAACCCAGGCTGGAGATAGGGAGGCCAATAATCAGGGCAACAGTTCTGTGTGGACTTATAGCCAAGGTTTGAGGGCTTTGCAAATATAAGAGTGGCTGTGAATCAAGATAGAGAAAGTTTATAAATATATATTTGTATGCATATGTGCATATGTCCACACTACATAGTTAATTTCCTAATGAATTGGAGATGAGGAGCAGGACTGGGCTATGTTTTTCATGTTCCTGTAAGTGCTGTAGGTGGCAATAAAGGCAATGAATATTCTGTGTTGATCTCTGTATCCAAGCATGTGAATGAGCTGTGCATATGCACACATGCCTTTTTGGTAACACACAGACTGCCTTGCTATTGGTACCCTGCAAATGACAAGAGCAGGAAACAGACTGGGAAAGAGAAATCCAGGCTCCCTCAAGAGCCTCAGGCTATTTTGGACCTTTGTTACAGCAATGCAAACAGGCCATAAGTCCGTAGTTTTCTGTGGAAAGGCTGTCTTGTAGCCAGCCCCAGAATTTTTTCTCATATTCAATTTTTTTTCTATAAAATTTTAAGTTCTACCTTTTTTGTTTGTTGATTTGTTCTACACCTTCTATGTTCAGCAGCTCTAATATGATGAAGGGGAAATAGAATAATCACACTACAAAATTAATCCCTTTGTTCCAAAGATAGATTTCAAAACACATTCAGTTGATAAGGCTATGAACATGGAAGGGGAATTACCAACCCTTGGAATCTGTGCCAGGTGTAATATAATAAAAAAAAAATGTAGCAATTATTACCAATAATTTTTAAAAGACATTATAATATAAGACCAAAATGAGAGCTATTAAGATCTCAGACCCAGCTCTTCCAGTTCCACCTCTATCTTCAGACTATAGAGTTATACTGCAACCAGGAAGGGCTACCTTTTACAGCTTGCAAAATGTAGTTGAGATTAATTCCCAAACATCATTATTCTATTCTGTGCAAGATGCAAAATTAAGGGTAAAAAGTGAAGGAAAGAGCAGCAGCAGTGATGAAAATGAGAACGCCCTGCAGAGCTGATACGATTTCAGCCGGACAGCTTCTGCTGTCTCTTTCCAGCCTTTTGGGGGGTGATAATCAATACCTGTCTTCATCACTTCTGGTGTTTTGCCTTACACACAATAGCATCTTTTGGGAATACATATAAATAGCTATTAGATTAAAATATAAATCCTTAACTGACTATATTTAGAAATGCTTTTTTCCCCCCTGTGCTTAGAAGGAGGGAGACACTTGAAAAAGATTCAATCAAAGTATAGAATGAAGTGATAAAAAAATGACAATGCAGCAGCTGTACCATCTTTCTGGAATAAGGAAAACAGCATCTGTAAGGAGAAAAGCTGTGTGCACACATGCTCACACACAGTTTCAGGGCTCAGTGAAGTAGTTGGTTTGGCAGCTTTGTAAGTTCGGTACAAACATATGTAATAAGAGTGAAAGTATCTTTGCAATTTCCCTTGGTGACTCTAAAACTGCAGTGATGATACAAGCCACCAAAACTAATCCTTTTTGGCTTTTCTCCATCTGAAACTGGCAAGTCTGAGAAAGGTATGTAGGTGGGGGCCCACAAAGGTGCAGCTGTGGTTGAGAAAACCAGTGAGACACAGACCCCACACCTTCAAATCAGTTTATGACTCTTCTCATCCAGCCTGACTCTGCAGGTGAAAGGCTGCTGCTCTCCCTCCTGATGCTTTAAGTCAGACTACATGGCTACATGACTCTATTTTTTTTTTTTTTAAGACATAAAAAGTCTTAGAAATTGAGTGCAAAGTTTCTCATTCCTTTGTTTGCTTTTAAGATAAATCATAGCTACAAGGATTGTAAGTGTAATACTACTTTTGTTGAAAGTTCTGATAAAGGTGCTTGAAAGAAAAAAACCATCCTTCATTACTAAAAAGCGTTGCCTTTCTCAGTGCAGTCAAACTAATGTGATGAAATTCCTTGTCCCCAATATCAATAATACAGGTTCAAAACAAACATGGAATTGTGTATTCAGAATTTAACTAAAATACATAAATAAATAAGATCATATCCTTAGGTACAAAACAACTATTTAGCATCCTATCCCAGAACGGATCTTTGGAGGTATTATTGACTGTATGAAATTTTTCTCCACCTACTCGTAGTACATACCTTCCCCTTCCATTAATGTATCAAGGAAATTTATTATTAATCCAATCAGCTGGATGATCCCCTCCTTCACACTTGAGAAAAACATTGTGAAGAAGAGTGGCTAAGCCAGAAGTCCCCATATATTGGAAGACTTTGGTTTTATTATGTTTTTTTTCCTTTGGTAAGGATTACTGTTCTATTTCTTTATTTACCTAACATAAATTCACAAATTAATTTAGTCACTGTGTTATCAGCACTATGTATTAATGACTTGAGTTTCAGTTTCTAGAATAGCTCCAGAGACCAAATCTAAACGACTGGATTAGTCAGAGCACAAATCCGCACACATACGTATTTTTAATAGCTTTTATACCTCGATGGCCCCCGGCTCCTGAGGAGGCTGTGATAGTTTTGGCATCTCTGTGCTGTGACACGGGCACCGCTGAGCCCCAGCTGCCTGCAGGGCTCAGTGCAGACACACCCAGAGCGGCTTCGGGTCGTGCAAAAACGCCGAGAAATGAGAAGGCAATCACAAACGCCTACATTTTATCTCAGCTCTGCTGCTGCTCTTTGCTCTGTGTTGCCTCCCCTGTGACTGTAAGCAGCCCACGCTAGGAGCTGCCCAGAGGAGACACCCCGAGGATGCAGCGTTTGGTTGGGGACAATGACAGGCTGAGCAGCTTTCACTGGACACTCTCGAAATGAACACTGTCGTGCAGCACTCTCCACTCTGCTCTTTCTCCCATATGCTGATGTTAAGGAACAACAAACAGAATTACCAATTTCTACAGTATTTGCTTACTCCTGTTTACTAAGCGACATTTTCCACATCTTCTTACTTTTAAATCTTAATTAATATGATTTCATTAATCATCTTTATTTGATGTTGAATGTGCTGCAGAGTAACCAGGAGACAGCAAAAGGAATGAGCACACTTGGGAGACACAAAGTTACTTATTAAAATACTTTTAGACATTTATATTGTGAGGATCTTTTCAGAAAAAGAATCAGCCTTCCCCAATACTGAAACCTAATGTCATTTGGGAGATGTGTACCAGCTACTTCTGTGATAATCATGGTTTGAATGTGCACAGTCAATTAGCTAACAGAACAAAATCTTTCGTGAGAGCCTTAAGAAAGCATTAGATTATACTATCAAATATACCTGGCTAGGTAATTACAGTGTTGTGCAGTAGCTTTAGAATTTATAGACACTAAATCAGCTGCTAACAATGCACACAGCTCCCTTTGGTACTCCAGGGCTTTTTGTCTGACTATGAAGCACTGAGCAGAACTGGATTGCCCAAGGACTGGCTGTGTCTGTGACGAGATGCAACTAAAACTGACTGAGAACCTTCTCGTGCTGGGACAGCAGTCTCTGAAGAAGCTGCAAGGCCACTCTGATGTGTATGATGAAGCTTAGCAGCTTTACTTCTATTTATTTATTTCAGCTGCTAAGCTTCTCAATCTGCATTTTCATGAGCTTTCAGTAGAATCACAGAATCCAAATGGAAATAATCTATCTGGCTAACAAGGGTGCACCAACCAGCTAATTGTATCATCTCATGGAAATTCAAATGAACAGGAAACAGCTTTGAGCTACAGAACAATTCCAGGTGCAACAGTGAAGGGAGGAAAAACAGTTACAGCTGAGAATCTACTGCAGGAGTGTGTAGGCAGTCAGAACCAACAGCAGCAGGCACCACACTAATCCCCCAGAATAACTCCTGACAGGTTAGTTTCCCTCTAATATTTTGTTAACAAATAACAAAGTTGTTGATAATACTGGGAAAAAAACCCAACAAACCAAAACAACACAGGTAAATAATGCAATGTAGATAAATAATCTTATTTTGGCAATGGTAATTAGAGTGATATTCCCATTTTCAACAAATGCATTCTATTAGTAGATCTATTCTGCAATAATTGGGTTTTTCTTCTCCACAAAAATGATTTTCAGCAGTAAAAAAATTAAGCAGATTCATGGAGTCTGAAAAGGTCAAAAAGACCTGAATCTGAATGGTCTTATTTTTTATACTGTTGACCTACAGGGTTAAGATAAAAGTCAGCCACCATTATGATATTCATAGATGACTTTTTAAAGGTAACTTTCTTCATAGTGCCAGAAAGATACAGTAGTTTGAATACAAACTCCAGGAGTGAAGAATGAGGGCAAATGCCTCTCTGAGGAAAGTAAGCCTCATCCAAGGTCCATGGAATTAATTAGCATCAACGTTAGCTTTGCCTAAGGGTCTAAACCCTCTACTTTTTTTTTTTTTTTTTTTTTTTTTTCTTTTGTTGACCAAGCTGCATATGGCAATATGTAGACTGGCATCCAAAACCACACTTAATCATCTTTGTTAGCTAATCCATTTATGTATCCACTATTGAGAAAGAACTCACATTCATAATGGTGTATTTTCACATTTGAACACACTGACTTCAATTCAGCTGTTACCACTCCTAAGGCAAAATAATAAATATTGCCTTGCAGCAGTCTGAATTTGGGGAGATACTCAGAGATTAATTTTGCTATTAGAAGAAATTTTGTACTTTCAGCAATTTAAATGTAACAAATTTAACCCAAGCTTATGCAGATGTAGTAATCACTGATCCATGGGTGTGTAGTATGTGGGCATATACATTTAGCAGCTGTAACATCCTCTCTTAATCTGAGAATTGCAGCCCTTTTTCTTTAAGACTACCAAAAGTGGCAAACCAGAGAAATGCAGGAACAGTAAGACTGTATTCATTTACTCCAAATTTGAAATTATTTCCTAAGGCTTAAATTGGTGTCAGTTACAAGCCCTGGGGCTTTGTTGTAGGACACACACTTCTTCATTCAGTGACTAAGATATATCAGTATTATGCAGATAATCAGTTAAACCAACAGTTCTTGTACAGAAAGGACACTGCCATTTTAGTCCCCTGTGTTGATTGATTTTGTTCACCTGTGTGTCTTTCTTAGATGGCTGGTCAGTACCCAGTTTGCAAAACAGGGATTCATTCAAACAAAGAATTGTACAAATTTAGAAACCTTACCATAATGTGATTATTTGGCTTCACTTTTTTGACTTCTCTGGTCAAGAGCTAGAGAAAGCCACAGCCATAGCAGCTGATACCTGGAAGTCCCTCTACTGTTCTTGCTACAACAGCTTAAAACTTAATAGAGGTTCCTTTAATCCCTTACAGGAAAAAAGTATTGTCCTCCTTTTAAAGAAAAAAAACATAGAACTGAATAAATTACATCTTTTACTTCAAACAAGAAAATCTGAGTTAAGACTGAAACTTTTAACTCTCTCTGCATTAACTGTAGATACTTAGCTTTCTTATATTTCATTTTAGGAGGCAAATGGGATTGTTCCAGTATTGCTGCAGCACACTTCTGAGTTTTTATATTTTATTTATTGCTATATTTAACATCTCAAGTGTTTTACACAACTGCAAGAATAAAAACAATTTGTTGGTTACAACCTCCTACAGACCATGACTTCTGTGAAATTCCTGTATGATCTTAACAGGTTATAACATAGATATAACATCTGGGGACACAGAACTTGAAATTCTATGCTCTCTGTCTCAGCACTAGAGTGTCTGAAATGTTCAAAGGTAGGAATACCTCAGTAAGGGAAGGTGGCAAGGAAGACAAGGCTTTGTACAAGCAGGATCTGCTGACTGGTGTCTCAGAGAAATCACATGCATTCTTCTTACAGCTTTGAAAAAGGCTGCTTACACTGGGAGCACTTTCCTTGCTGGACTCAAATATTCTCACTTAACTGTTTCTTAGAGGGAAAGGGAAAGTGAACAAGGAGCACCTCGAAGCGACTGATGACAGCGTTCAGCGCATTTGTGGGACAGCTCATTAGATACCATAAAAAGGGCCCCTCACAAAGTACATTAAAGAATCCAAGGAGAGCACATTCTTGATAAGTTTTAGATCCCAACTCAAAGGCATCACGCCAGCTTTGTAACAATGGGGTGAAGCCAGTGTGGAACACTTCAGAAAGATTTACAGGAATAAGGTGTTCAACCATGTGTCAGGGATGATCAATGAGGAAGAAGAGAGAAACTTCTCTACTGATGTTACAGACCAGATAGACAAGACTGCACAATAATGTAAAAATAAAATCAACCTTCTAAGTCAGGAGATGATAACTTTTGTAACAGCCACCCCTGCCATCACTGCCTTTCATGATTTTTCTTTTGATACACAACAATCTATGCCATCTGAAAAATAAGTCTGAGTCTGGTTACTAGATCTAACTCAACAAATGACACATATTCTCCACCTGATATTTCCAATGACCAATCATTTTTTTCTGTTTTCATTAGCAGCCCACAAGAAGAATTCAGTTACTCTTAGAACTTTATTTCTGTCAGAATTCAGTGGTACATAGACACTTAAGGAGACCACATTAAGCATAATTCTTACTGGGGGTTGGGAAAGTACCTAATCTTTGTGGCTGTACTCTGTTTTTACCTTCAGCACTTTCACATATCTGAAATCAGAACACTGAAAGCCTGAATGACACATTGCATGCAGTGGGAAAAGATGTTAAACAGTATCAAGACCAGTTCTGAAATCTAAATAGGCATTTTTCATAATGAGGTATTTACTCATAACTGAACTTGAGATGCTGACACTAGGTCTTGCCTAACCATTTCCATTTATATGTCTTAGGGAAATGTGAGGCACCAGGAAAACAGCAATCCTGGGGTGCTCTGCCTCTGCAGGAGGGTTTCCTGACAGAAGGCACTTCCACGTCTCAAGTCTACTCTGTCAAACTAATTGTTACAACTTCTATTTCTTCCAAGATATTTACATTCCCATCAGCACTCATTTCTCTGTCAAGAACAGTAAAATGTCATACCTGGAGATAGCTCAATGGAGCTGAAGTAAAGCAGGCCTTCAAGCTGTACAAATCAATCTCCATGTATAAGTTGCTTCATGCTTTTAAGAAACCTTTTCCCCAGAATTAATTTCTCCCTAGTCTGATAGGCCTGACAATTCTGAAGTATCTGTTACCTCCTCTATGTAAAAAAATCTATCAAAACCAACCAGGAATTACATGTTATACTCTTTTTAATCCTCTTCCGATCTGGTGATGCCAAAAGTAAGTGCTTTTAAGAGAACTGAAATACAGGGTTTTAGGTCTGCAGGGTGCATTAGGAACAAACAACAGGGCCTGATATTATACTGCAGCAACTGTGATTAGTATGACTTAGTTCGTTGCACCCAAAGGCATTTGCTTACAAGGTACAAGAATCTGATCTAGAATTTTCCTGTGACTGTCACAAAAGAAACAGCAATAAGCTTCGAAGTCAGAGGCTATAGACAGGTGGAAGTTTATCCAGTGATTAATCCATTCACTAAAACTTAGTACTAGTGAGGATCACAAATAAATTTACCTCAACGTTGTTGTGTCCTTCTGAAACAGGGATGGAATATCATCACTGCTATTTTCATGTGTTATGGGTAGAAATTTCAGCAGTGACATTGCTTTAGGTTTTGGGTGCCAATCTTGACCTGACTCAAATAAGCACCATTTACAGAGAAAAAGTACTCAGAACTTCATGAAAATCAGCTTCCTCACATTGTTTTAATGCCAATCCCAAGTCTCTAGCCTCTCTTGACTATGACATATACAAATTTTATTTATGCAGTCTACAATATAGCTGCAATATCACTGTCTCTGAGGTTCAATTATACTTTTGATGCAAATAACAGTAGAATACGATGGGAAGGTTTCATCCCCGCTCCCCCACCATTGAGCTCCTTTAAGGCAGAGGATACTTTTAACATTGCAAGACCAGAGACATTTTACATTAGAAAAGAGTTCAGTGATCACTATCAGCATAACTTAATGGCTTCATCTGAAAATGGGTTTTTCAGAACTGATTTTATCCACCTGCAGTTAACTTAGCATTGCACAATAACCAACATATGGAGAGCTGATAGTCATCACAAGCGGGTTTTGGTAACAAAATTAACAGAGGGAAAAGCATGCTTTAATATTACACAAAATAGTGTTATATTACTGCCATATTCCTCACTGATTAAAAGTATTCTAAACTCTTTTGTTGACTTTGTGAAACATTATATTCCAAGGACTTTTATGTACTTTGAACATATTTGTTTACAAATTATCTTGAAATGAAATCCATATTGCAGGTTTACTTGCCTCAGGATGATAACAACCTACTTAGTGCTTAAATATAGAAATATACGGGCGTAACATGGGTAGGCCCACTGAACTAATTTAGATAAAATGTAATGTAAAAATAAATAATAAAATCTGGGACTGTAAGCGGTTTGTCATCAGCATTTTTTTTACTATGAGGTAAGAATATTTGATGTAAAGCCTTGCAACAGGCTTATGAAAAAAATAAACTACAGATACTCAAACCCTGCTACCAATAAAACTCCCAGACCACCAAAAACAGACCAGAAGAAAGAAGACTGAAAAATCTGAATTCTTAACTTTGGAGGAGAGTTGATATAAAAAGCAACAAATAAAAAGAATTCAGATTTACTGATTATTATGGAATGATCTCCAATTCCTACAACGTGGTGACCACCCAGACAAAGCAGAACTAAATATATATATTATATATATATATATATAAAATGTTTATATTATTTACAGTCTATGAAGACCTGGCCCAAAATTCCAACAGAACTACAAAATTTCTGACACCCCTTACCCAGCTGCTCATTTAAGATGTAGCAAAATAAACCTCTGTTCCTCTCTGCTCTCTAAGCACTGGTCTGTGTGAAAGTGGGAGTTCACAAGTTTAACAGCCCATAACCCACCATTCTTGAGAGAACACCAAACAAGGACATTAATGCTAATTAATCACTGTCACAATCTGACCATGTGTCAGGATGTCCTATTTAAGGTCAGAAAATGAAGTCAGTAATTCCATACCACAAATGTTAGAGAACACATGAAAAATATGATTTTTCATTTGAAGATTAGCAGGTGCTGCTCCTATTTCAGAAGTTACTGTAAAGCAGTTTCATCTACTGACTGATTTCAAACACCTGCTGCTAGTATATGGCAATTCTTTGCAGTAACAACAGATCTGTAAAATATTTTTATCAATGGTCAGAGCATTAGTTTATTTCTTTCTCTGCCTTTTAAATTTCTTTTTGCTTAGCTTTCTGATTAAATATTACTGTAGTGAAACTTATGGAATAGAAAATCAAAATTGTTTTAAAGTATGACTCAATTTTAGAGCAAAATATCAAAATGAACAGCTACCTAGGGTCATATAAAGCACAGAATTCTCAAAGACTTATAAGGCTGAATACTGACCAAAGGTAACTTGCTGACCCCTAAGGCCTAACCAAGTATCACAGATAGTTCATACTTCTCTGAATCATCAGCCACTGGTCCATTTAAGAAGAAATAAAGTTAATGGATTCTGTGGCTTGATCTGTTTTGGCAAATCATATGTTTTAGATAATGTAAAATTTACTTCCTCTGCTTTGATGGCATGGAATAGTAAAGGAAAAATTACTCTGAAAACCAAACTCATGGATGTCTTTGGAAGAAACTTAAATATTATAAAATCACAGAATCACAGAATGGCTTGGGAGAGACCTTGGAGATCATCTCATTCCAACTCCCCTGCCATGGGCAGGGACACCTTCCACTACACCAGGTGGACCAGAGCCACATCCAGCCTGGCTTTGAACACTTCCAGGGGTGGGGCAGCCACAAGCATTATAAGATTACAAGTACTGATAAGAGTCACACAGGAGTGTGTGTATGAAGTAGGATCTGAGTGACACAGAAGAATCCTAAAATAACTTTTTCTGATGTTATTGCCAGTGAAGTTGGTAAGGGTCTGATCAGCTTTCAAGAGCATAGTTTGCTTCTGTTATCTCAGGTTATTGGATATGCAATCAAAAACTAGACTCCTTTAGGAACTCAAAACAGAAAACAGGTTCCTGGAACCTGTAAGGATGCTCCTGTTTCTCAGTCATAGGAAACAGAATTATTCTGTGTTTTCACCTGCCTAATTATTCAGAATGCCCTTTTTCCCTTTCTGAATGAGTTTTTACAGGACTAGAACTCAACTTTCTGTTGTTTAATAAAAGACAAGTTTTGGCCTTGAAGTTCTTTAAGAATATTCAGCTGCATCCACCTCCCTATCTGTTCACCGGTCTATAACAACTGAGTCAACTCCAACAACCTTCAGCTCAGTCTTATTCTCCCAGTGTTTTGCATCAGTTCTAGCTCTACATTTCCTCCGATTTGCAAGAAGCAAAAGCAGGAGAACACATTACTCAAAAAATGGGTAGTCACAAAGAAAAAACTAAAAAGAAGGAACATAGAAAAGCTTAACATGAAAATGTAATTAATACGCAAGAAGTCAGTTTCAGAAAGATCCTGCATTAGGAAAACAGTCTAAGCATTTCAGCTTGTACTAGCTTGAAAACAAACCAGTGGGAGACTGGTCAGAATTACAATTTAATAGGGAAATTAAAAAAAAAAAAGCCAGAAAGCGCTGGTTTAAAATGACAGAGTCAGGATATAACGTGACACCCTGTTAGTCAGGGTGGTGGTATCAGTCCAATAAAATGGTGGCTGTAGTCCTCCTGAAGTGGTGGATGTGGTTCTGTTGAAAGAGGTGATCCTATAGAAGGGTCTGCTCCTCAGAAGGTCCAGTGTTGGTTATGTTGCTCTTGTCCTCTGGGAATCCATTGAAAAGAGTTTTTCTATGGTATTTGAATCTCTGATTATATCCAGGATGGAATGCTTGGTTCCTCCTTCTGCGTGGAGCATCTCACAATGGGAGGATGAGTCATGAGGCAGGGCATTGATGGGTCATTAATCAGAAAGATGGTCTGGAGGGAGAAGGCGAGGAAACACTGCCCCACCTGGTTTCAAGAGCTCATGAGGATGGTAATAGAATACACTGCAACCCAGGACACAGCTGAAGAATACACCTATATCCATTCCATGAGAACTTGCTTCAACATTCCTACATATTCAGGATTGATAAAATCAAGTGTCTTCTGTAGTTTTGCAGTTATTCTGCCAGGAAGTGAGTGAAAACTTGGTTACATCTCATTTGGTCTCCAAAGTTCTCTCATCTATAGCTTACTTCCTTGGAAAATGCATGAACTGAGTTACAAAGCTGGATAGGAGCAAGCATCTGCATTTTCCTTATATTTGCATACAGATGGCAGTTTTTCAAAGATGAAATTATAAGCTGCTAGTACACTGTCAAAGTTCAAGCAATTTGTGTTTAGTACAAACATTTCTAGTAGAGTTATATTGCTGTATTGAAATAATTAAGTAGACAATGGACCATTTCTCATCCATTTAATAATGCTGTACAAGTATTGGGAGGGGTATTTCACAGCCCGGGCACTCCTTTTTTTTTTGTTTTGTTTTGGTGGTTTCTCCACTTACATCACTGTTTCCATGGAATCACTGCTCATAGACCATGGATGCCAACAGAGAAACCATACAAAAAATTACTTTTCAAACAGAATATCATTCTCCTCTCAAATTTAAAGCAGAATGAATTTATTGTGCAAATTCACAAAGCTGTTCTTCCTATGATTTTTAACTATCAATATTACCCTGAAACCCACAAAATACTACATCACTTATTGTTGCAATCAAGCAATCTGTACTTGTTCTAAGAGGCAGAGTAGAGTTTTGTGCCAAATTTATGCAATCTCTGTATCATTTCCCATGTGTTCAGATTTTTTGACAAAGAAAATATAATAAGAAATTTGTTCTTAGAAGATTTGCTAGAAGAGTTTCACATAATCAGTTTTTTTCTTATGCCATCAGAAGAGTCCCTGCATCTGCTGCAGAAAGCAAAAAAAACCTTATGGCAGTTACTGAGATCTGCACTGATCCATGCAAAAATCATTTCTCCACTCATCCTAGAAAGTATAAACCCATCTCTTCTTAAGAGATCATGATCAGTGCTATAATGTCATATGCAGGTATAGCTGGACTAGCTACAATGCCTAATCTAAAAGCTTTGCAGATCATCTTGAATTAATAAGTTAGAAGGCAAAATATGTATAAAGAAAAGTATTTTCAGAAACTACCTAAATTTTGCCATTTTGCATTTCACCAACAATCCAGTTCAATTTGATGTGAAGTTTGTAACTAAATTAACTCGGTGCCTGAAAAGTGTCTATCAAAAGCTGAGTGAATATTTTTCAGAATGCAGGTCTTGAAAAACATTGTTTTGTTTTTGTTGAAATGAAAAATGACCATCAGTATAGATTAAAAAAAAAAAAAAACAAAAAAAGCCCTTCTGGAGCACTGATGGCTTACAGTATTTCATCTATTTTCTTTGTCTCACACAGGTCATGTTTCTCAATTTCTGAGCACTGTCTCAAGACAAGGTCTGATGGAGGGACTTTCAACTCTAGCTGTAGGAATCTTTAATGATCACTATCTTCTTAAATTTAGGTGTCTTTCCTGAGCTCAACAAGGCTCTGTTTATCTTGCAAATTCCACAATATGGCTTTGAAGCCCTGCCCAGCATTTTTTGTAGCAGCTCAGCCAAAGTACAAGCTAATCAAATCTGGTGATGGCTGGAGAACTCCTCTACAAACACATCTGCTGCTGGGCCTGGCACTGGCTGAAAATTCCAAAATGACTCTAGTAAGAGCATCTTCTAGGAGACATTTCAAAGAATTTCATAGATTGGAAAAGTTAATTGAATCCAGCCATTAACCCAGCACTGCCAAGTTGACCATTAAAGTCCACTCAAGGCATCTGGGGCTGCAGTGATCCACACTGCTGGAGTTTGCAATCCTGAGGGATGCAGGCCAGGCAAAGATTTAAGTCAGGACCCTGAATTTTATGGAAGCAAACTTCCAGCTCTGGGATGAGTTAAGTCAAGAGGAGGCCATGAGAGACGGTGTTCAGGGAGAAGGATCAGAACTGAGCCAGCAGATCTTTAATGATACTTTCCATACAGCACGAGAAATCGTGCAAGGAAGGCAAGAAACTAAAGGACAAGAAGCAAATTCACAGGCAGTGGAAGCAGGGATATGTATCCTGGAGGTTGTATAGGGTCATGTAGGGATGGGGAAAGGAAGGCCAAGGCATAGCTAGAGCCATTAGTCAGTGGCTCAATGTCCAGATGGGGACACAAGTGGTGTTCCTCAGGGGTCTGTGTTGGGACCAGCATTGTTTAATGTCTTCATCAATGACACAGGCAAGGGGATAGAGTGCAGCCTCAGCAAGCTGGGCAATGTCCCACTCCCCCTCAGGTCACAGTCAGGGACCAAAGTGTGTGGGCAGGTACCTCCATGCTCATTAGACATTCTGAACCACCACGAGGTTAGAAAAGTGTCACTGTTTTGCCAGTCCAGATACCAATTGCACTGCCTGGCTGTCCTTCTGTGTGGGCATTAGACAGACAAAATGCTAACTGACATGATGGTACCATGATTAAGATATAAGACTTCTAATGCTGACTTTGCTTTCAGGTAATGTATGGGGTTTCATATAAAACTCTATTATTTATCTTTGTAGAACAGTATTTCCCATCAACTGATCAACTGATCTTTTCCACATAAAGAGAAACTTTTTAGAGTACACATTTGAAAGACATGTTCACTGTGACAAGAGTTTGAATTGACCCTGCTGCTGATGTCAGGGAGAGGTTATATATAGCTAATAGTATAGCACAGCCAAGATATTAATTCAGGATTTGCTATAGATATTTGCTTTTAAAATTAAAATTATAAATGCATATTCATACAGCCTGATCTTTCAAATACATATAACGTACCATATACATAACCTTGTTTACAAGGAAGTGTGAGAACATTAATGACAGATTTTGAAAACTAAGCAAATGCTTAAATTATTTCAAGTCAAAGGGATGTGAAAAGCATATTTTAACACTGAACTGAATATCAAATGGAAATCAGTTAGAATTCATATCTGGACTATACATGCATTCCTGTTTCAAACTTACAGGATAAACATTGGTATATACACTCCCTTCCCCAAGGTAAAAACCCTGCTTTACTGTTTTTATTTAACCCTTGGTTATATTTTGACTACCATATTATTATTATTATAAATAGCAGCAAAACGGAGGGGAAGTAATAAAAACAACAAAAAAAAGGTCTCCTAATAGAACCATTTATTGACTTCATTAATAGCCTAAACACTTAAAGGTTTTATATTACAAACTGTGCAGCACTGAGACATCAACACATATTCTAATTAACAGCAATCACACACACTAATAGTATAACCTACTGCTTAAGTAAATGAACATCCTTGCCCCCTGCTGCCATGAAGGGGCTGATAGGCATGCGCTTTATTGACAAAGTAAGCTAATTTACAGAGTGATTGTCCAAGAGGGAGCTGCTGTTTATTTGTAGAGTTTTTCCCACTGAACTTGCAGGGCAAACAACACTCTTAAATTGTTAATTAAAATATCAACAGCTAAATGTAAATACCATGGTCTCTGCAAGTGCATTGACACATTTACTTACTTAGAAAGAAATAGTCCCAGCAATTTTCAGTTTTAAAGAAATGCCGTAAATCAAACAATGCTACTGCAGGGAAAGGAAGGCACCCTTCTCTCTTTGTTTCTCCAGTAATCACTGTCAGTGGTTACACATCCTAAATAGGCCACTGACTTACAGACCCATATGGGGTTTAATATCACCTCACAGCTTGTTTGGAGATATCTTTCTGAAAAAATAATGATCCAGGCTGCTCCTGGCAGAAGAGAAGTCTGAATCCAGAGTCATGATTGTATCAACTTCAGTAGAGTTTTCAACATACAGGCCAAAGGCCCTCTGGAGTCTGCCTTCTCTCTCTGAGTACTGACCTTTTTCTCCCAAGCTTAGTAGGACATTGAAAAAGAAATATCAAATAATATTTTAATGGTCAAAGCATCAAAAACTTCTACTTCATTCTGCAAAGTACATGAGGCTGTATTTTGGAAATCATGTTTTAGGAAAGAAACTGGCTTGAAGAAGAAAAAATAAACAACAGCCAAATATTAGAAATTTATTGATGAAATACCAGGTGAGCACACATTACTCTCAAATGTTATAGGACGTGCTTCTCTCAAATGCCTTTGCTGAAGCTCATATTTAGTTTAAAAACTAAGTACTGGAATACTGACTCAAACTTGTGTCCTTCCCTTTTTTCTGATAGATGTTTCCAATTATAGACTGCTATTCACTTTCCCAGAGAGACAATGACCTGAACCAGCAGGGAACACTGAGAACAATGCCAGCCTCCTCTTCCTGGTGTTCAATTTCTCAATTTAATAATTTCACACTTCTGAAATTATAAAAAAAAAAAAAATTAAAATGTTATGTCTTCATGTCAACCTAAGTGTCTTATCCTACCAAATGTAATTTTTACTGGTCAAAAACAATTTGAACAAACGTTTCAGGGCAACCAAAACATATCTATGAACAAACAAATACTGTTCCAAAACCTCTACCTAAAACTAGCAATTACATTACTATCATTCAGGGAGGCAATGCTTTTTTCTCCCATACTATATTCATGCCTATAAAGGAATAAAATTTGGTAGCTTTCATACAAATTTTTCAACAACACTTACTTTGTCATATTAAAGCAAGTGTTGTTTTCTCTGTGCACTTTAATCTGTAAGAGCATGAAAGACAAATCTCACTTCATGCCGCTGCAACAAATCATGATAAGCTGAGGTGGTATTTCCAGAAAAGGGCCTTTAATATTGTTTTTGTGCCAATCCATCAGTCCAACCATATTAGACTTCTAGAAAAGTGTAAAGCCTGTAAATCTGCAGCTCTAAATTGCAGATTACACAAGCCAAAGGGGGCACTGTGAGGAGCATTACATTAAATTTTCTTTTTCCTGATAAGCAGGAATATATCTGTAGAGAAGGAAAATAAGTATGCTACCCATAAGTGAGGATGCATAAAATTATTAACCCCCATTTTACTGACACTTGTGTAAAATACAAGGAGACAAAAATGCTTAAAATTATTAAATAAGTATAAACCATTAAAAAAACCCCAAACAACCAACAAGGCAATCCTCTCAGATTTTGTACACTAGATATTCTAGGCACTTCTAAAGAAAGTGATATGCAGTCATTGTAGATGATGCTTTGAAAATGCCAGTTCTGGGCTCAGGGACAGCCAAAAAGAATGTCAGGAATTATTAAGAAACAAATTTGGAATGAACCCTAAAAGCATCATTACACTGCAGTGTAAATCCATGATGGATCTCTCTCAGGCACCGATCCCTATCTTAAATAAGATATTTAGAATGTGTGCCACAGATTTCATGGGAGAAAAGATGAAGTGACTAAAAGTTTTCATCTTGAAATAGATGACCTAAGGGAAATATGAAACAGGTCTACAAAATCATGCACAGTAAACAGAACATAAAAAAAGGTTATTCACCATTCCTCATGAAATAGGAACTAGAAGAACAGCAAAGAAATGCTCACACAGCAAGTTTAAAATGGTAAAACATGCAATTCATATTTGAAATTGTAGTGAAGTGCCAAGGAATGTCATGGGGGACAAAATAAAAGTGGGTTAAAAAATGTGCTTATGTGACTTCATGATATATTGATAGCTATCAAACATGATGGTGTAAATTCAAATTCCAGCTCTGGAAGCTACAGATTACCAGAAACCAGCAAAGTATAACACACAAAGCACCATTTCCTCCTCAAACTTGTTTCCCCAGGCATCTATTCCCATCCACACACTGCTGGGAGAGTGGCTACAGAGCAAACTGAACCTTTAGTCTGAATCACGGCTGCCATTCTTACCTTCCTATGTAATTACATCTCAACACACCCATTTAATTATTCTCTGACAATTTGAAGAGTCTAGGGCCTGGTATGTGATGCATTTGCAAATGAGCTCTGAAAGACGTCATTTAGCAAGGGGTGTTGTAAACAAATTTTTTGTAAATTTTCATCTAATATGATTAACTTTTGGAGAAGGGAAAGTATGGATTTAATAAGCAGCACTTGGTTGAGCCTGTCATGTTCACAGCTCTGTGAATTATTTCCATTCAGATTATGCACCTCTTCATAGCATGATCTAACTTCTGGGAAAAAAGAAATTAAAACCAGAGCTGTATTTGGATAGGTTTGAGATTTAATGCAAGTTATTGCTCTAACTATGAAGAACAGATTCAATTCAAGAACTTCAATTTGCATCTAGTAACTAGTTTGTACAGTAATAGAATACTGGTTTTTTTGTGTAGTAAATTCCACGTTGATAGGTTACATGAAGCAACTGCTGCATCTCAGACATTTTTTCCCCCATAGTCTAGAAAGTCTTTTGGGGACATGCTCAATTTCCCAGTTCTTCACTATTTAACAGAACAAGTGAACTCTATTTTGAAGACTTTTGCATGAGTAACGGAGAATGACATCTGAATTACAAATAGGTCTGCATTGTAATTGAACCAGTGTGCAGACAGAAGCAGAGTTCCAAGATTTGCACACTTAAGAAAAAGAAAAGGAAGTACTTTTTTTAATCACAAACTTTATTAATCACTTGTCACAGACGCAACCATTGCAGCTATTAATCACTCACATACAAGAGCACTCCTGTTGGTTTGCTAGCCCAAGTATAAATTATCATGTCAAAGATTAACCCATTTTCTTTCATTAATACTTTGTTTTATTTCCTTCCACTCTCCATTTTCTCTTGCAGAAAAGGCTTGAATTTGGACAACTGGAGTTTGAATGATTAATCATAGTGACAGAGGGTTGACCACAGGGTCAACAAACAATGAATAAAAACATAAGACACGGGTTCATTCCAGGTTATACTCATGTTTCACTTCAGAAGTGAGAGAACAGCAGGCTCTTTTATTCAGAAATTACTGCCTAATAGTCAGGAGGCAACCTTAGCACAATGCCTGTGCTGTTACTTCCCCACAAAAAAACCCAGGACAATTTGTTATTAGGGTTGCTGTGTAGGCCACCCAGTCTGGTGGAACAACACACTTCAGCAATTTCAGAGCACAGCTAAATGCTGACGTCTCCGGGGCTTTGGCTACTGCAAACAAAGCCAGCAATCAAGCCACAGAAGCTTTCCCTGAAGTGTGATATAGGATCATAAATATAGCATGATGGCTATTAAGCTCATGAGTTGTAGTCAGAAGATCTTATAATCAAAAATCCTCTGGGCTGTACCGCTAAAAATAAAAGGATTGTGAAAGAAAACAAAATGTACAGAGTTGGACACTATCGATTAAAGAACTGAGAGTCTTATGATGACTTCTAACAATTCTTAAAGAAAAAAATGGATGTAAGTTACATTGCAATTGTGAAATGAATAGTTTTTTTATAATATTTAAGTGAAAGCCATTTTTAATACATTAGGTACCAAGACCAATCAAAGCTAGAATAGAGTCTAGTTCTGGGTAAAAAAAAGGTAAAAAGACTATTCCCTTAATGACGTTTACAAGGAAGTCTTCATTTTGGTGACCATGAGAAAGTTTTCTTCTCTTGGACCAAGAGTCTAACAACAGTGATATTTTCAACCCAGTGGAAAAATTCCATCAAATTACTCCAAATCCCAACAAGTTTTCAAGGTCTAATTTGCAAGAATAAGGCTTCAAAGATGATCAATCAAAACTCTTCAAGAGATGAAACTATGTAAAAAGCTCTGTAACAGCTTTTATTAAAAATGTAGTGACATCATTCTTTTTCTTTTTTGGTTGTTGTTGTTTTATGTTGGGTTTTTGTTTTTTTTTTTTTTGCTTGCAGAAACTAAATGTGATGAATCAACAGAAACTGAATTTCTTCAGGTGAGAGCAAAAAGAATGGGTAAACACTCAGAAAGCCATGCTTTGCTATGGCTTTCATGTACAATCTATGCTGTGATGGACAAAATAGCTCCTTGTGACTTAGGGCAGTTTTAAGCAGCAATCCTTTCTCCAAGTGACTTTTTTTTTTTTCCAAAAGACTTAACTTATTTGCATATTTAACTTTTCAGATCTTTCTTAAAGCAAGTGAGGAAACATTTGTCATTTTTAAAATTTAAACTAATCTTGATAGTAAATTTTTTTAAATCTTAAAAATTATTTGATTGGAAACTTCAGCATATAATATTTTTATGTCATTTCTCATCTTGATATTGGAATTGGCCCAAGATGTGGATAAAAAAAGAGGCAAGAAGATAAACATCTCATATTGTCAAAATCTTTTAGAAATAAACACATTGTAAATTTGGAATCAGCTAAACTCCTTAATGCGACATACAAAGCAGAATGTTGGTACAAATGTTTTTACTCTGACTTTATTTCTTTAATGCCATGATCAATGTCCAACTCTGAAGTGAAGACCAAAACTATCTATCAAATCTGTCAGTCTTTGAATGATACCTTCCTCCTGGGTAGCATTTTCTAGCTCTAAATCTCTAAGCACATGACAAATGTCAGCATTTCTATCTTAGAACGTGGAAACTCAGGAGGAGAAGAGAGTGCCCAAATAACAAAATTAGGAACCAAATCAAAGAGATCTGAATGTTCAACTGCATTTTATCCAGTAAAGGCTCTTTTCCCAATGATATCAACCACAGGCATCCTTGAACTGCAATTGGATTCACTCGACAGCATTCCCAGCAAAGGCTGATCTGCAAGGATTCCAATGGTGTGGTTTATCCTGGGTGTAATACTGACCATCAAATAAAACTACCAGCTTTCTCCACGTGCTTAAAGCAGTACATGGATTTCTTGGAATATGTGAGTATATAAAGCTCATTCCTTCACATGCCCACTGAAAACAGCAGCATTTATTTAGGAAGTCATGGGCATGTAAATATTTCTATATTAAAAAACCCAAACAAAAAAGCTGGTAATACTGACACAACTCTACCAGTAAAAGGCAGCTGTAATATAAAACACTAATTTAAATATATTTGATTACATAACAATTCAACACACACAACAATCTTACTGTGAGGTTTCTGTGACTGAACTTAATTTCAATCATCATTTTATTCTGAAGTGTTTTTCTAATCACTTCATTTTGCTTTGTTTTAGAACTCTTGCAATTACCAGCAGCCTTTCCAAGAAGGCAATTTTTGCCATCCAGTTAAATGCAGGACTCAGGAAAGATCTCTGTATACAATCTGCCTGATCTACCTCGTCACCTGAGAGGATAAACAGGATTTACCTAGGTCTGTAGGCATTAACTCTGTGAGCTTTAAAATCCAAGCTGTTCTCAGAGTGATTGCCTGCCCAGCTACGCTGCATTACACGGAGTTCCTCTGAAATGCTGAAGCACCTGATCACCCTGAGAGCTGTGCAAAGAGGACTTTTTCTGGGTTCAGTAAAAGGTAGAATTTTTTGGTTTCTTTTAGTTCGGTTTGGTTTCTATCATGGATAAAACCAAAATTATTTTCCCCACATTTCTGCTCAGCAAAATTGCCATGAAAGTTTTTTACCTTGGTAAAAAGTGGGTACTTTAATTCCAGATAAAATGTTTTTATTGTCAAAGCTTTCCTTCTTTGGAAAGTGTAATTTACAATTTAAGGGAAAAAAAAAAAAAGACAGGTAATGAAAACCTCTAAGTTTTAATCTAAAAAATGTTTAGTTTTGCAGAGAGCTCTGTGTTCATTTTTCAGACAAAATATGTAATACAATATATGAAGCCTAACTTTTATAGTAATGGAAAACTTGAAATGTTACCTTTTGGGCAAGTAGCAGACTCCTTGGAAAAATTAACTCAGTTTTAATTATTTTTTTTTTTTTTTTTACTTAACAAACAATTTCTCAGGATCTTACTTTCACTACTTTTCTCAAAGAAATGTCTACATTAAAATTCATTGCATGAAATGCAGGGCTTTGATCTGCTGCATGATTACTCTGTGTTAATATTTAGTGTATTTCATAACTCACTGAGAGTTGAATGATTCTGTGCAAAGCTGCAGTTCTTAAGCACACATCCAATGTGCTTCTATGTCACTGTTCAGCTTTTCCCGGGTTTAAAACAGAACTGCATGGTGTTTAAGTGAATAATGGATAATTAGTAATAATTTGCTTATACTGTTTTGCACACAAGTTGCTTGGTGCATTTCATATATTTTTTGATATAAATAGACATTTTGGACCCCAGATGAAGAAATGGTGTTCACAAGAAGATATCAGTATGGCCTCAAGAAGAAATTCTGAATAGCTCTGAACAAGCTCCATATAAACTTACCAACTGTGGTGTGATGAAACACATCAAGTGAAAAATACAACTTCAGCCCTTAGAAAGCTCTCTTGCACTATTTTACCAAATCATTCATTATAATGTTCCTATATGCCATTGATCTCTATGTGATATGGAACTTATCTCATTCTAGCAAGAGAGGGGATAGGTAACCATACATCAAACCATTTGGAAACGCTGGAGCAGTCACTCAAGCAAAACAAAGAAAATTACACCAATTTTAGTTGTCTTCTGTGAGGTTACAAGGTGAAGAGTATGAGCTATAAAACAAAAGCTGCTCCCAGTGAGAGCTGATACCTGCACATCAAAATGTGTTCAAGCCTGTTCAAATTAAAAACTACAAGACCTGGAGGTTTACCTCGAAACACTAAAATAATTTTCAAGCCTTTTCCTGAAACTCAGCAGAGTTCCACTGGGAGCATTGGTCTTTGGAAGACCTTCTGTCCTACATTAAGCCACGGGTGTAAGCAAAGTTGAAGAGTTTGCCTCAGGAGAAGCAGGAACATTATATTACACAGGATGACTTTAGTAATTCAGTTGATAGCAAAAAATCCTAATTTATTCAGGAAATGACATTTTATTTACCGTGGCTCTGCAATTTGAAAATTTACAGAAGACACATCAATTCAAATTTCTTGCTAAGAGAAGGTATAAGCATATGACACGGCTGGCTGCTGCCAACAAACCACTTTCAGTATTCACACAGGGTTCTGCAAGCAGCAACATGTTTGAAAACAAGAGGGAAGTCCTTTATAATGAAATGCCCATTCATTTTTCATGTTACACTGTTCTGCCCATTCTTTCCTTCTCTCATATATCATGCTTTTAACAACCCAAGTTTTCTGCCACTGCTCCATTAGCTTGGTATTCTTTTTCAAACTGTTGTCAACTTGTTATTTTTCAGCGGTTGACAACCTGCCTATAAAGTGCTGTACCTGGAGGAATATTGGTTGCCCGATTCCTACAGTGATTACATGGTAACAATTTTGCAATATATTATGGAACTAGTAGAAATTCTGTATGAAATACAATGGAAACAATAGACTTGTATTTTAATTGTTCTCCTGAATCAAGCCTCTCTGAAAACGACAACAAATTTTCACTGAAAAATCTAATTACATCAAAATAAAAAAATATTGTGAGATCATTTCAAATTCATCATTAAAAGCTAGAAAAATACTAAAGAATCTCCTACTACCTTAAGAAATACTGAAGGTTTTTTTTTTCAATTTTTGATTCCACCATTACTTAACTTATATTACTTTTTCCATTATAAAGTAAAATTTAGAGAGGACAGAATGCATTTTCATTGAAATAAAGACCTAGTGTCTTAAAAAATACTTTTTTTCCCCCCAAGATTTTTTTTTTTAATTTCAATGTTCTTAAATGCTTTTTCTGTCCCATACTTATCCCTTTCCTAGCCTATACAGATGAAAATGAAGCCTTGATTCTCCGAAGCAGGAGAGAGAGACCCAGACACTCAGGAGTATGAGCACCAGGACCCTCAGAGCACAGAGGCAAGGCCAAACTCTGGGGCCTCATCCAAACCTTCCGAGCCAAGGATGAGCAGTGCATACACCTGGCTCTTCTTGTTCAAACCTTTCTGCTGTTGCCCAGTCCAGAACTCTGGTTCCTTTTTTTCATTTTCTTTGCTGAATGGCAAAAGGAAAATAGTTTTCAAAACTCCATCAGAATCCTCCATCAGCCCTGGATAGCTGGCAGTGCACTTCCAGGGACATGGAGCAGAGGAGAGGCAGCTGTGCCACTGCCTGAGCTTTCTGCTCCACTTCTGCTATTTAAATACCACAGCCATCATCACACTCTGACAGGGTAACCCAGCTGGGCGATTTCAAGTGACTTACAAGGAAAAGATCATCTTTATTTTGTGTAGTTTCTTTGTGAGCTACACTGATTATGAGCTGTCTGGAAAAAGAGCTGATGGGAGGTTTTGCAATTTAGAAACTAACTAAAATAATAAAAAGGCTAAAAATAATCTCTCAACTTTTTTGAGATAGTAGGAATACATGACCTAGAGGCTGAGGGAAGAGGGCTGGTTAAGCCAGGAGAAGAGAAGGCTTTGGGAAGACTGGAGAGCCATCTGCCACCCCCCATGGGGAGGTCACAGTGGAGCCTGAGCCAGGCTCTGTACAGAGCTGCACCACGAGACAACAGCTATAATATGAATCAGGGGAGATTCCAGCAGGGCACAATAAAAGTGCTCACTGTGAGGGTAATAAAGCATTGGAGAAGATTTAATGGCAAGGTTGTGGAATCCCTGTCCCATGAGGTATTGTCAGCTTGACAGAGTCCCGAGCAGCCTGGTCTGAATCCAGCACTGACTTTGCTTTGAGCAGAACTAGAGGCCCCATGAGGACTTTCCAGCCTGGGGGGATCCATGGTGCTCTAAGTTCTGGTATAATAGGAAACAACTGAACTTCTCCACACCTCAGAAAAACAAAACACGAAGAATTTTTGGTTTGCTTCTTAACGTATCAAAAATGCATTCACTTTGTGCGGATGAAGAGGTGGCTGACATGACACAGGATATCTGAAAGTTTCTATAGGTATTTTGAAATGTCCTGAATTCTGAAGGAGGCAAAGCTTAAGACAAGATTTTCGGTGGAGTAGCTTGCCTGACTGTTATCAGAAGCTACCCCTTAGTTTTGAGCATCTTGGATTTCATTTTTTCTTAAGAAATAATTCTTCACCCATCTACCTGTATGAAAAAAAACTTGGGAAAGTAAAACTAATGGAATGACCTCTGCTGACTCCCACTTGTGGTTGAAGCCCTAATTAAGGGAAGAATACACAGAAACACACTATTCCTTTCTCTCCCTATTTGAGCTCTGTTCATTTATAAGAAAAAAACACTGTATTGTCGTGCCTACACACATTTTAAAATATGGTTCCAAAGATCTTACAAGCCCAGCATAAGGAAGTCAACTGCTCTGACACTGCAGGAAACTAACAGACATCCTACAATGTGAAAAGAGAGCAAGGTTTCTGCTTCAAATGAAAGGAATAAAACCCATAACTACTAGTGAGGTGTGCATGTCTGCAGGCACGACTATGCTATTCTTGTCTCTACATAATAGCTGAAGAAATACAATTAAGTGTTGTGCTAAAGTCACGGTTTCTGCTACTTCATCACAAGAGTGCTCTTTTAGTGAACATCTTTTCTTCAGAGCCACAGACTATAACCATATGACCCTAATCCTAGACTGAAGTGAAACATACAGAAAGATGTTTGGTGTTACAAGAATTTTTGGTTTTTGCTATGAACAAATCATCTCTGAAAAATGTTATTCTACAGCAGTAGCATTGGAATAAGAAGATGAGAAAATATAGAAATGTATGAAGAAACTAGCCAGTGTTTTTCTTAAAAATAAACTGTAAGTAATTTGCTTTTAAAAAAAGAAAAAAGAAACAAAAAGCAGTGTTGTTCAGAATTCTGTGTGTTAGAGGACTCTGCTTGCAGGAAGCCTACTGGAGGTGAGAACTGACGGGTAGATGGGGCTGCAAGTTTAAGCACTTTAATACTGGGTTGTCAGATGTGGAAAAAAGTATTATGTCACAATTTTCAGATGTCTAAATTTAGACAGTTTCTAAAGCTGTCAGTTATCCTGTTTTTTGATGCAGCATGCTGGATTCTGGGTTCTCAAATTTGTCTCTACCAGTTTTACATAAATGCTTTTAAAATAGAAGTTATCAGTGCATGAAGGACAGTGAATCCCACTGACTTCTAGTTACCCGGGAAGAAGTAAGGGTAAGAATATTTTTAGAACTTTCTCAAAATTCAGGAAGCAAGGAAGGAAGATATAAGTGAAATATATTTATGTTCTCAAAGACATCCACTGAGCACCCCAGAGCAGGGAATTCACCTCTTGTAAATGCACTGCCCAACACTCCTGGATAAGAGCAGAGTCTCTGATGTCACTGCTAATGCAAGCAAAGCATTCAGACAACTGTGCTAATAAGCACATTAAAAAATAATTTCCCAGACTTCTCACTGAAATGGGCGAGTCCCAAGGAGTAAAAATGATGCAATTTGTAATGCAGACCAGTAATTACAACTCCAGTGGTTTACCACTCTAATAAATACAAAGTGCTAAGCAGTGCTAATCTGGACTTACTCATTCAATTTCTCCCTTCACCCCAATCCACTGCAAACAAGTCTGAGATCAATACTAACAAAACTATGGTATCAGGTTCAGTGCTGCTGATGTACTATTATATCTTAATTTTCCTGGACATAAAATCCAACATAATTAGACATACTCTGAAGAAATTGTTTCATTTATTCCCTTACTGTCATTACTATTGAGATCATGGGGGAGAAAAAAAGAACAGTAACCTGCACAGCAGTGCAGCAAACAATTTACCGTGGTTGCCTTCTAGCAATGTCATCTATTACCATTTGAGACAGCTCAAGCCAGTTCATACCAGTTAAAATACTTCAGCCAACCTAAAAATTATACTCTTTCAGGGCTTTCACTAGAAAAAAACAACAAACAAAAATCAAAACCTCTTTAAGTTCAGTAATTACTATGTGTTTTTTCCATATTGCTATATGGAACTATATATTCTTTCATGGAAATTACTTTAATAAGCATTTTTTATATAAAACTAATCTGTAACCCTATTTTCCATTAATAATTCAAAAATAAAATAAAAATTGGAAATACAAAACTCACCAGTTGATATTACCCTTTTATTTTCTTGTGCTTATTGTAAATAACATGATTCACATTTTCTAAAATGTTTTGTATTATATCAGAGCATTTGAAATAATCCATTTGGAAAGCAGTTGCAAAAAGATTTTGATTTATGTCAGAGTGGCTGCCCATTTTTCAGAAAAAAAAGATAGAACTCTTCTAGTAAACCTAATAAAAGACTATTACGAATGACTGGTAGAACAAAAAGCTTGTTTTTCATGTCACAGTCAAAAGGCATTATTAATCTGACAGTAAAAGATTTTAGTTCCTAATTTTTTTCTATTTCTGACCCACCAAAGAAGTGCCCCCTTTGTGGGACAGTTGAAAAGCCCAAAGGTAAAACCTTCTTTCTTCACAAGCTAAAGCAAAGTTTGGCCATTTTCACAACATAATTCTAAAAAAAAAATCAGAGCCCACTTGACTAAAATATTTTGCCCATTTTATTTTGCTGCATATATATATATATACACTCAAATATATATACATATCCTTTTTTCAGCTTTTCCTATTCCCTCCTCCTCCAAACACATGCACAGGAAATACTATCAAAAATTTACTCCTGGTGAATTCTCGTGTGGTTTATGCACATGCAACCAGTAATAAATAGGCAATTCTTGGCCTGGATGAATCAATATGTCCATTTTATGGAAACGAGAAGTTTCCAGTGCAGATACAGGCTCAGAGAGAGAGGGGGAGAGAGGGAGTGAGGTTAGAGATGTAAATAGCTTGCCTTTATCAATCACCTCCTGTAAATTCCCCAGTAGTTCACAAGACTCCCCCAGCCCAACAGAGCAGAGAATTTTATGTTCTTGCTTCATTTTTTCCATTAAATGCAAATAAAACTATTGAAATTCCTTTGTATAAAGAAAGCTAAATGTGTAAATATTTGAAGGAACATGGAAACAAAACTCTTATGGTTACCAGTAAAACAGACTCTAAAATACATGGCACTATACCAGTTGGGACAATAGAAAGTCTACCATTGTGACCAGACTTGAAATGGAAAATTCCATAGGACAGAGGAGGGAGTGTATACTCTACTCTGTGACAGCAAAATAAAGCTAAACGCAAGCACAGCCCCACACACTCAACAGACAAGATACTCAAAATCCTTGACTGCCCAAATCTGTACAAGATAAGACATAAACAGCAGGTTACAGGGAAGCCCAAGATGGGCTGCTGACACCATCCTGGTCTTATCGACACTCACACGTGGCACACTTTGGCCCTCAGCCCCCTCAGTGCTGCACAGCAGGGTAAGGGCTGCAACCTGCTCAGTCATTAACACCCAGCCAAGTCCAGAAGCATTCCTTCGATGCTTGGTTGTATCAAAGTCAACAGATTTTGGAGTGCCTCAGGACTGCACAACTTTGATCAGCACAGACAGATGCAAAGCCCCCACTATTCTAACAGCCTCCCTCATTAAACAAAATCAGAGTTTTGTCACTGGAAAGAATTCTGGTAATGATCAAACAACTCTTCCAGGTCAGTATTAGACAATGTCATGCTCAACCTTGCCTTCAATATTTTGAAATACTCTAAATTTACTTAAACATACTGGTGTTAGGTGTTGTGATGTAAATCATCTGCACGGGCTTACTTCTTAAATGATAATGGCAGTTTTCAGAGTGAGTACATACTTGGAAGAACACAATCTATCAATTACTGCAATGTAATTAATTAACATAAAAAGAATAACACTGCAATATTAGGTGCTACAGTGGTAGAGATTTTTTTCCTTGAAAACAGAGAACTGCTAGCAGCAACCTTTTGTCTTTAGTCTATCTAAGTAAATAAACTCAGAATCAAGTAAATTCATGATTTTCATGCCAGTGGACTAAGCAAAAAAAAAAAAAATCAATCTCTCTCATGGGATTAAGTAGAGCTTCATGTTGACCAAGGTTTCTTACATTTGAGAATAAACTATTTTCTAAAAGAGTCAATCTCAAAGACTTTGAACAAGCAAGTTGCTTTCAACTTAATGAAAGCAAGGTTTACATTTTATTGGATTTGTGTTTGCTGTCTAATGTGGTAACAATGAAGCATAGCTAAACATTTGAATGAAATTAAATAGAAGGCATTTTTGATTTGCAGAAAGTCAACCCAAGTGCAATTTTTTTTTTGACGCAGAGGTATTATGTGGAGTGGATGCCCTCAGAAAGGCTCTTTTAAAAGTTCCATATTAGGGATTTTTTTTGCTAACTGTAAGCTTCTACTTTTGAGCTTCTGGGTTATTCTTTTTTGAATGTATGACACAAAAATCATTGGGAGCGACAGCATTTCCCCATTGCCAGAATTCTTCCAAATGTTTGGAACACTAGAAATACTTCTGCTGAAAACAGCAAATGCCAAGTGTCAGTGGTACTGCAAAGCACATCATATATCATATCATATTCCCATGATACTCTAAATCTATGCATATTTACCTGTGCTTGCTAATATAACTTGAAAATGTGCACCAAGTATATCCTGAACCATTCATTTCATAGTAGATGAACTGATTACTCAGTTTGTAAAACTGATTTGGTTTTTTTTAACTATTTGTAAACTTTAAGTCACATTACAGAACCTTCCTTCTTCACTGTCTTGCAGGTGACAGTACAAACACAGAATATTCCTCATATTTTTCTCACCAGCCATCATGCACTGCTGTGAATCCAATGCTAAAACAAGTATTTTACAGTAGCACTGTAGTTATAAACTGGACCTTTCCCCCATTTTAAAACAAGCCATAAACATTTAGTTGAAAAATTCAACCGAATCAGCTTGCACACAATTCACACAGTAGCTCTAATGTCAGTGAAGCAACCTTCTCCTACATAACATACTTTTTGAATTTATATAACACATACTTAAGATGTTTAAATTCCTCTTGAAAGCTAAGTTGAGCAAACCAGCAGACAATTTACTTCAGTAAACAGAGGCTGCATTATGCACAAGCATTGCACATGGTCTCACAGTCACACACAGACTGCTGACCTCCTGTCTGGAATAGGGACACTCAAGGTATTCAATTTTGTTAGGACACTGTAGGATGATGACAGCAGGAAACTGGTAGCCTAACTTGAAGATGAACAAGTAAATAGCCTGAAAAGAATTCCATATTTATTTAACAGCATAGGTACTTTTACTAGCCATACACTGTTTTCAGAGAAATCCTTAGAGGGTTTCTAAACCTTCTTCAATTCATCAGTCTTTATCATGTTAACAAAACCATATTTGATTCATCTCAGATGTTAACCAGGCCAAATCTGATTCATTCACAAACAGCTGGTGCTTCCATGCTTTTCCATTTTCTTTCAATGATCATATGTCCTGGTGGGAATAATGTCTTAGCCAGATTTCTGGAATAAGTAAAATCTTTCTCTCGCTCATGCATATTCAAAATTTGTATTTCTGTGTGAAAATAGTATTTGGATCCATGCATATCAATTTTCTCAGACTCAGGCTTTGAACTGAGATATTTTCTAGAATTTATGCTAATGGTCTGCAGCTGCTGGCAAAGCTTCATTGCTGTCCAACCCACCTCAAGCTTCACTCTGGTAAAAATCCAATGTACTCTGTCCAGTTGTCATGAGGATACAAGGATAGAGCAAGGAATCAGAAAATGGGAACAGACTCTTTAATCTCTAGGAGAGGATAACTATCATCTTCTTGTATTTGCACAACAGATTGACCAAGGATGGGCAAAAGTCTCTGTATTGTGAAATAGTATGAACAATAAATTGATCTCTTTATTTCTGTGTCGAATTAAGAATTATTGTAATTATGGAATCTAGAAGAGCAGGAAAAAAAAATCTTTTGTTTGAGGAAGCCATGACTTGTTCCTCATTAGAACAGTGAAAAGCCATTACAGCCAGCCAGACTGTACCTTCTCCTGTGCTGTAATTGAGAGCTAACATCCTTAACCCAGGTCTGCAAGGCAAATGGTCCTTAGCCATCAATATGATTTGGAATGATGGATTTTTAAATATCCACCACTGTGAGTAACTAAGGCTTTAATCCATATTAACAAATCATTTGATGCAATCAATTGTTGCAGCAGCTAGTAGCTGAGGTTCCTGCATGTGCACCGTGTGTACTTCCCATGTGTTCTTCTGGGATAAATTCAGCCTTCTATTCTGCTACCTATAAATAAACATCTGAGAAGTACATAAGGAGCCAGTTATTTGTTTGGACTTTTATGGGCTGGGATGCATTTTGTGCTCCCATGGAAAGAATTTTTAGAGTTTGTTTCCTTTGAAAAAATCTACTTTACACTTCTAAACACTTTCTGGATGTGCAGCAGTGAGTGGGGTCAAGGTGGCACAATTGAGAGCAGTCAGCACAACCAAAATCTGCTGCTGTTCTGATGCTGCACAGCATGACCATCCATGACAGCATAACACACATGTACTGATGAAGGTGAAGACAACTTTTACCCAAGTTCTCTGCCAAATAAATAGCAGCTAAAAATAGGCAGGAAATCTATGTGGAATTGTTGATAAGAAAAAAGGAGAAGGCGGTGAAGGAGGTACAGCCAAGGGGGCACAGCCTGGGCAGCACAAATGCAGGGAGAGCAGAGAGCAATGAGACGAAGCAGAACATACCAGAGGTTCAATGCCTGGGTTTGAAATGGGCTGCACTTTTAACAACTGGTTCCACATTGAACTATACTGAAGTAACTCCAGCTGGATCATGAAAGTTAACTTATATGCATTAAATATAATTATATGAAACCACAATTCCCTAAAGTACATTTCTGAAAACACCATTTGAAAACAAGTTTCCAGTCAATTCTCTCTAAATGGGTAAGAGTTATTTAAAAAAAAACAAAAAACAAAAAAAACCCCACAAAATATTTGCTCTAGTATCAGTCAAACCACTGTTGCTCCAAAGATCTTTACTTATAAATTTAAGGTTGAAATTACAACTTGAAAATTATTTAGAATCCTTTGAAAAGAGTGTTGCTCCTAATTCCATTCATCTGTATTCGTGCTTATGAACATAAATCAGGACTAGGAGAACGAGCACTAGTTCAGTTGTTAATACTTTTTTCACCCTGATGAACAGATGAGCTTTAATAAGCCAAAATCAATTTAAATGTTACACTATATCTACAGCCAGGTATTTGTCTGCACTCACTTCTTTTTTTTTCTTTTTTAACTAACTAAATCATGTGGATGAATGCATTTTTAATATGTCTAAGGATAAATTAACATAAAGGTTTTGAAACTGTGACAGCAATCCCAAATAAGAAAATCAAGAAGATATAAAACATACTGGCTCAAAAGAGAGTTTCATTTCTTTACAAGAAATCTCCAAAAGCAAATCCTCCCTCGGTTGCTTTGCAACATGATACAATAGTTGCCAATTCCAGCTTTGTTAGCATGGTACCCTGCAAACCCCCCCATTTTACAGTGTAGCTATCTGTGCTGCAGTGCTCCTCTCTCTCTATTCCCATGATTACAAAGACAGGCATGCAGATAGGGAACTGCTACTGCAAATACCCTCTGAAGCTTCTGATTAGCTTCTAGGTATCATTTTACAGAAGTACCTGAACTAAACTGACGGTAGTGAACAGGAACAATGCAAACACACAAGTCTGCAGGTGGGGTACCTGTGTGTGCCTGACACTCTGCAGGCTGGTATCCTGCAGAACAGCGTGGTGCAGGGTTCTGACACTGCACAGCAGCGAGGCAGTACCTCCTTGAGAGAAACAGAAAACTCGCAACAAGTGCAAGGGCTGAAGCAGAAAATATTGCTATAAATTCTGAATATTAGGCATTAATTAGGCATGAGACACAAAAAAATCTTGGCTCAGAAAGGCATACATAGAGGCATTTTGAAAATTTTGATGCAATAATGAGACTACACTCCTTTAATTCCTTTAAGTTTCAAAGGCTGACAACTCTGGAGATTTTTCTTTTTTTCTTCTTTTGCTGGTAGTGCTTACAATTGGTACTAGGCTCTGTACATAAGCATGAATTTAAAACTGCAGCAGGTCAATGCACTCAGATAGAATTGCAATAAATATATGTTACAATTGCTAGCAAGGGATAGGGATCCCTGTCCTCCAGGCAGAGTAAACTTACCTCAGTAAAGCATTACTATATTTCACATCTATTATTGTACTTTAACAAAGGCCTGTTCAGTTCAGCCTGAGAATCTGTCTCTATTTTCACATGCCCTGCTCATAAGTTACAGCTGCCAGGATGTAGTTTGCATGAGGTTAATGGATCAGACTTTGACTTTACATTTTTGTGTCCAAGAGTGAGTAAATAAAGCAGCAGGTCATTCTGCTTTCAAAGATGTAGCCAAATATGACTTGAATTGCACTACCAGTGCTCATTCAAAATTACTTTTGATTTTTGCTCAAGTGCTGCTCTACAGCTTGTATGAAGTGACCAAACCAACATCTTTCATGCCCATCCATCTGGATCCATTTCCAAAGGTTCCATAAGGTAAAACATCATGACAGAGCTCCTTGTTCTCATCAGTCAAAACACTTTTTCACAAAAGAGTTTTGTGATGATTTAAAATGTTTTTCAGAGGTTTTACTGTTGCAATGACTATAACTCATTTGTTTGCTAATGCCTTCTCTGTTGCTAATCAGTTTAGTCATTAACCTTCCTAATTTCAGGTGTTGTCACCATGAATTCCAAATATTTGAGCAAGCAGTATAATTGTCCTTATGCCGCAAGATCACACTGCACTGTTCACTATACATACAATGACCCCACATGGACTGGATTCCTACTACTTTATTTGCAACATTCCACTGTTACATTATTCAACTTCATATTTTATTTTGATAATTGGCAGTGCAAAAGCTGAAGGGCAAATCTGATTTCAGCACACAACAGAAATAGCAGTGTGGTAATTACACCAGACATTAGGCATATTTATAATATTTAGTGGTGGTAGTTCAGACTAAGATCACTTCTGTCCTTTGGAATGACCCACACAACATAATTCAGAGTTCATGTACAAGATGAAATTATGTTTATTATATACTATTATTTCAAAATATAATAGATTAATAGTGCACTAAGTTAATGCATCCTGATACTCATTTGGGCACATCTGTAGCATGTGCTGTCCCCCCCCAGTTCTCACTGGGCTCTGTGTCTCTCTAGAACAAATGTGCCTCATTTCCTGTACCTCCCCCTTCTGCTCTAAGGTCATGTTGGCAGGGCACTGCTTCTTTCTGGCACTCATACCCTAGCTCAGTAGGTGGTTTCCTTGGTAGTAATAATTACAAATTGAACATATTTTTTTTTAGTCAGATAAGAAAGTGGATGCCATTGTTCAGAGCAGATGTAAGATTTCTAGCCCTCACTTCTCTATCCCAGCTACCAGTTCTGGCCTCAAATCATGGCAGCCTGTTGTTTTTTGATGTGCTCAGAAAGCATTCTAGCTGCAAATAGTATCATGGCAATGGAAATTTAATACTTGCCTACACCTGAAAGCAGACAAGCCAAACACTTTAGGAGACTGACTGGGCTTTCTGGCTCCACATCCCAGGGACACATTTTCCTCTGGGTGCTCCTACAGGGGCACTATAGGGGCTGGGTTTAACACCACAGGGTCTCAATGACTGCAATGCATTAGTGATTTCCCTTTTCCAAGCTTGCCTTGCACCTCTGTTTTTTGAGAGGGATGAGGAGAGTGTTGTGTTTGGAATTGTGTCACTCTGTGAGGAGCTGAGCCCAGGCCCCATCCATAGGGCACCTCCTGCAGCACAGACCCACCCAGCACTGGGAACTGGAGTGGATGGATAAATTCATTGTTAACGCGGCAGAAGGGGATCATGAACACAAGAAGAGCTTGAAAAAGCCTCCCATGAAAGTCCTTTCCCTATTTCTTTCTTTGGACCAATACAAACGACCCAGTAAGCTTCAGAGGAGGTTCAGAGAACAAACTCCCTGAAATTAGCCCATGTATTGCTGGTAAGGACACAAATTAGTTCTTTTTTCAGTGTTGAAAAATCTGGTATTGAGAGGAACAACTTCTAGAACTCCCAGAAGTCCTCCTTTCTCAAAGGGAATTTAAGAGTAAAATCTTGAAGTTTTCTGGAACATAATTATTTAGATTTGGGTGCTAAGAGGTGCAGCCTGTGCCAGCTGCCATACAATATTGCTTCCCTGCCCCCTTCTTAGCCTTTGTATAACACTCACTACAGCCCTTAACTCCGCCCGCTGTTTTGCTCAATTATGAAAACAGTGCAACTTTGTAGTGTGTTATCTACTAGATGAAAAAAAAAGTATTTGAAAGATAAAAATTGGTTGGAATTCCTCACTTTGCTTCAAACCTAGAGAGTACCAGTTATTGCAAAAAACATTTTGAAGACTGAATTAGAAATTGTTTTGTATCTTCAGAAGAGTCTCAATTTACAAGGCTTGCCTATGTTTATAGCTTGACAAGTAACACACACATTTTGCTGTTCAGTGGGGAAATGTGTCCCCTGAGAACGGGGACATATCCATTGCTTAGTCCCAATTCCTTACTGAATCCTCTTTCTTGTTAGGAAAGGGACTACAGCGGGATGCTTGGGAGAGTCTGCAGAAAGGACAAGCTCTCCAGAATTGTAATTAGGTCAAGCAATTAACTGTCCATTTCATGTAACTCTGGCCTACTGAGCTGTATGTTTAAGAACTGTCCATCTGAAGAACCTGTACACACAGAAAATTCCGTTTCTGATTCTGAGATGATTCCCTCACTTTGGTGCCATTTCTTTTTCTCTCTCCCAGAACCAATAATATGAGGGCAGAAGAGAAGACCCCCACCCCGTCTGCTGCCTGACTTCACCTGTGATGAAGGAGCACACAGAGGTGTACTATGCCAGGGAAATTCATACTCTACCTATTATCAAGACCTACAGCCTGCACAAAGTGTAATTCCTTTCCTTTGCAGTGCTAAGTGTACTTGTGACATGCAAAACTCCCCAGAAGCTGGGCATAGGGATAATCCACAACAATCTTAAAGCTAACTTGACAGGGCCATCAAGTTTTTTAGAATAGGAAATCTGAACCAAACTAGTGCTAAGGCACACATCAAATCACAGTGCTGAAGGACATACAGTGGGAGGCTGATATGCCTTAGTTGGAGTTTTTAATTTCATTGAGTTTATTCTCTCAGGTTTACACAGTCAAGGGAAAAAACCACTCAACTCACTTCATATGAATTCATTAATGACAAAAGTGACAGATAAACTTGCCTTGATCAGCTACGGATTTTGTTTCTTTCTGTTAACACTATTGTTTGAGTCAAGCAAACCAATGAAAGACCTCTACATGGGATCAAACATTTTTGTGGTGAGCTAAGCAATAGCATAGATTAGGACAAACTGAAGACAGGAATTGATTACCTTTAACAGCTTTAGCCAGTTAACAAAAGACAGAGTACCTTCAGCTGTGATCTGCTCATTTACAATACCACCTGAAATATCCATGTGGTCACTAAAACACACAGAAAAAGATAATTGAACAAGCCATTTTGTAAAGTGTGCCTGTCCCAATTTGGGTGAAAATACATAAAACACAATTGTGACGCTACCAACGCTAATCACCTTCCTCCTCCATAAAAAAAAGAAAAAGAAAAAAGTGGATTTAGTGCTGGCAAAGATGCCAAATTGACAACCAATCACTCTCCTGGCAGCCAGAGCACAAACAGGTGGATGTAGCTGGAACACACTTGCCCAGTGACAGCTCAGAGTGAACCTGGCACCACACCAGTTATAAGGGTTGGCAAATCATAGAAATAAAAACCATCAGCTTAAGTCTCTTGACTCTGATCAAATAATCCAATGGAATAAAAAAGGTTAACATAGTAAAATATGTTGCAGTCCTTCAGAATGATACCAGCGCTAAAATAATTATTTATCCTTCCAAAGGCAAGTCAGGAAGCGGGCAATCAACTCTCTCCAGCATCCACAGAACGTTATTTGTGTTAATATGACCCTCTGTCTGAAAATACCCTCTCTATTGTCTCAAGAAAAGGGCAATACAAATGAATCCACAGAGATTTTATCAAACCAAGACTGAGGAATTTTTGGGCATCTTCCTGGCTGTTAGTTTTAAATATCAGCTGTCTGTGCTTGATACCGTACAGAGCTGACCCAAGATTAAACTCTTCCTTTAATTCTAAGCTAGACATGGTGCTCTCAAAATATGATTCACCTAGCAAACATATTCTGTGCAAAGAAATACAAATCAACATGTGGAAAAGGATTTATCACATTAAATAGAGTAATTAACGACTAGATTATTAATTAAATGTCTTAGGGAGGAAAAAGAGGAGTCAAAATAGTGTTATAATGATTTGGAAAAAAGAAGTTGGTCAAAATTTTCCTTTTCTGTTTACCTTCGAGTCATGCTGCAAGGTAGATCTGTTTGGTGTGGCTGCAGCAGAGGTTGCTTTGACATAATGTATTAGTTGGGGATGTTTAAGTTCTGATAGATGTTTCAGTTAATATAAATCTGGGCACTCTGTCTCCTAGACAAGTGCCTGTCAAGTTTTGTCCAATTAAACTTTTGATATTTTATGTTAAAATGTACAACTAGCACATAATTTGCAAAGGGACATTTGTATAGCTAAAAATGTACAACTAGCACATAATTTGCAAAGGGACATTTAAGAAAGACTTCAAAAATTACTTTTGTACCATACTTCCCTGTCTGGTCTTCTTTTTAAAGCAGGTGTTGGATTTATTACATATGCACAGCCAAAGGGCCACAGTCAGGCCCAACGCACAGAAGTAACAAGGTCTCAGCAGATGTGAATTGCTAAGCAGGGTAGGGATTGGCAAAATCTAGGGAAACATGGAGGCAGCAAAGTAAATACAAGAATGAACAAAATAGATGCACAAATGCCCCAAAATTGTGAACACCCTGGGTTAGGTCAGGGGCTATTACATACTCAAGGGTTTGACTGAAGGAGCAGCCTGCCCTTGTACAGGAGTCCCAGCAAGGGAAGAGGTAAAAATATTAAAAATATATGTAAGATAGAAAAGTACATTTATACCTCTCAAGTATGGATAAGCATTAGAAAAGGTCTTTGCTATATTTACCCCACTGGCTACTGAAACACTGACGAGGTATTGCAGAAATAGCTTCCTGCACAATCCCTAAACTCCAGACACTGAGTTAAGATGTTACCAAGTCTTCCATAGGCTCAAGAGCAACCCAGCTGCTTTCTCTTTTCCAACACACGACTTAGCGAGATAAGCTCTGTGTGTGCATGTGCATATACAGAATTTTGTTTATATGTAAATGCCTGAAAAAAATTGGAACTACAACTAGTGACATGTAAAACCCTGATGAAAAAGTATCTGCTTCTGAAAAGTGGGTTTTGATGAATTTTGTATGATCTCTTTAAAGATTCTCTAATGCATATTTCAAAAGATGTTTCAATACTGTAAGTTTTAGATCAGCTCGTAACTGATAATTTAGATTTTTCCAGGACTATTCTCCTGCGGTATCTAGTTTCCAAACTGAGATTTATATGTATAGTAGTTCTAAATGAAATCACAGGCTGAATATTAGATTACAGCATATGAAACATCACAAAATCCTTTGTTAATGCTAAATTAAAACCTGAGCTAAGGCAAACTTACTAAAATTATCTGGGAATAGCAGAATTAGGAGCCTTCTGTGCTTAGCAGTTTTCTTGTAAGACTTGTTTCTAGCACCTCTGTATAAAGAATGATCAAACATTACCAGTGACTTTAGCTCCTAAGACAGGCACAAACTGCAAAGAAATACGTCATTTCTAAATTAGATTATTTCTTATGAAAATAATCCCAGAAAATAAATAGCTACAAAATTTAGCTATTCTATGGGTATAGACTTTAATCTTGAAATAGTTACTGGCTATTTTAGATAATTGAAGGTTAGGTAAGCTCTAGGCATTTTACTGATGGCAAACTCTGTCCTCATACTCCAGATTTTCCCTTCTGCAGCCCCCAGTGTTGTAAGTTCCCCGTTGTTCCACAAGCTGGAGTCAATTCACTTCACCTTGATATCAAAAGGGCAATTTCCAACTCCTCCTGGCACAATGGAGCAGGGCTGGAAGGCTGGCTCAGCTGCCTGCACAATTAGAGGCTCTGCTTGTTCCCTCAGGAGGGGGCCATGATCCCTCTTGTGAGAGGCTTTGAGGAATCCAGGTGGATATTCCAGGATAAATGCACAGCTTTGCCTCTGCCTACCCACACCAGGACAGGGCCACAGTGCAACTGCTTGCTGCACAAAGCTATGGTTCCAATTTTTAGAAGTCCTTAGTTCTCACTCAGGCACCAAAACAAATGGTTTCAGGGGAAGTTGAACTCCCTGGAAAATTCTAGCAAATGAAAAAAACCTTCCTGGGCTTGTTAAAAGGTGTTACATCACTTGAGTAACCGAAAGTAAAAGGGAAGTTAACAGCACCATTGCCTTTTATCCAATTCTTGGTTTGCCATCTTCCAATATGACAACAAATTGAACAAATATGAACAAAAAGTTCTGGCTAATGTAAAAAATTAAAATTAGTTTTACATTTTCCTAAGCCCATGTTTATTCACATCATGCTTTATTTCACTGTGCCCAAAGCCTTTATTTTATTCTCTAAAAGGCTGAAGCATATAAGCAGCAAAAATGACACGAGGTTGAGAACAAAAGGCAGCAGGGTACATCTTCCCCAATGTCTGTCTGGCCCAAAGAACAGATCTCTGCAGCAGAGCTCTTGGCCATAGCACCCACACCTATTGCTCAGTCTATACACACCATATCTATTAGCTCCATTTGCTGGATCACAGGATGAGTGCAGAATATCCAATGGAGAGCTGCAGTGCAGAAAGCAAGCTCAGGTCCAAGAGGATAAGTCTGCTCTAGAGCAGAATCAAAGTATTAGTCTCTCAGCTTCCTAAGAATCTTGTCAGTCACTGTAATTATATATTTTAAAAATAAATGATAGGTCTGTTTTCTCTGTCCTGTAAAAAACTGATGCTGAGCATTTGTCAACTATTTTAATTCATACTTTAATACGCATAAAGTCAAGATCGCAAGTAAATCATAAATGAATGCAGAAATGTGTTTGTAAACCTTAGTTCCCCTGCCATGATAATTGCTTAATATCTGGCATTAATGATATTTTTTCTAATGCCAGATAACTGACATTTAAACACATTTAAACATTAATGTGCAGGCATTCATGCAGAGATGGGATTATTTAAACAGGAAGCAATACAGTTTTAGAGACAAATATTTGCCATCCCCCCACAAAGGACAATCTGACTTAATCAATGTTACATATGTAATACATTTTTATACTAGGTTTTTATAGTTATAGTATATGTATATTCAAAAGGTGAATAATTTCAAATTTAACATTGCAAATTTAATCTGCCTATAGAGGAGCACCTTTAAAACTCTTGTAGAAAATCTAATACAGGTAATTTCAAATTACATTTGTTTAGTTTGCCTTCTCAGCTTGTAGGACATGAGTTAGAAAATACTTGCTCTTTCAAGATACAAGTGTGTAAAATTAAAAATAAAATGCTGCACCTGTTTATATTGGGTCTTAATATATTTCCTTAACCCCTGATCCTCTTGTGCCAATATTAAGAAATCATTCTCAAACTTTCCTTGTAACCAATAATCAATCTTTTCTGTCCAAATGACATGATATTTTCTCATACAGTGCCCCAGTCTGACTGTCTGCTTCGTGGCAAGGCACTGCCTTGAGACAACATTAATAAAGACTAAAGGGATGTGTGTGGGGCATTTCAAAGGGCTCAGAACAAAGACGTTCTTAGCTGAGGCTCCCTGACAAAGGAAAATCGTGACCTTTGCGATTAGTCTCACAAAAATCAGAGTCACAAGAAGAATTTAATTTAATCTCATGCTCTACAGGCCCATTTGTTACAGCAGACACCATGGCTCACATCATAGGTGTTACATGCAACAAACGTAGGAGATAAGAAAAAAAAAGATTAATCAATGATATTGGACTTTACTAAAAAAGAAACAAAAACCAAATAAGGTGAACTACTGTAGTTTTATACTGAACATACTCTCCTATTTCAAGCAATCAAGTATTTCTGTAAAAATGCATAATGAAGTTGTAATAGTTTAAACCTTTTGACTTAATCATAAGGCAAAATTGCTAAGGGACTAGCACTGGTCTCTGTGAGAGCAACAGAAAAATCCCTAAACTGGAAGCAACATAATGATCAAGTATAGATGGAAGCAACAGGCATTTTTATCTTTATTTGTTTTAGACGCGGACTTGGCTTTTAGGGCACAATATTTCAAAGAAAAGTCTCTAATGCTCCTGAAATAGTCTGGAGACTCAATTTGCCACAGAGCTAAAAGAAATACCTCATCAGAGCAAGGGACCTGATTGTCTCAGAGATTTGGCACAGGCGCTGTCTCTCAGTCAGGGTAGAAAGCCCCAGCGACTTTTATCTCTGAATAATAATGAGGAACCAGGCATCAGAGTCACTGCATATTGTTTTGAGCTAATTCCACTGGAAGATAAGCTACTTTTAAGACTCAAAGCATTTTTCATGCCACAATATGAACATTTAATATCGGAAACACTTATTTCTTATGAAACCATAATACCCAATTGTTACAGCACTGGGAGTGACTCATTTAAATTTCTTAATTATTGTAAGCAACTTTGTCAGTAATATAACATTTTGAAGAGATTAACATTTTTTTTTAACAATAAAAGCTTTTGTGTCAGTCAGTAACTCCTTAAAGGGTTTCAGCTGTTTTGCATTACTAAAATGCCAGAGAAACTCAATATTCACAGGCAAAAATAAAATGTTTAAATAATGTGATGGTTGTGACACCCAGTCAAATTCCACATTTGCTTTTGAAACTACAATGGCAAGATTTGTGCATTCTGTGAAGTATCTACTAGATTTTTTTTTTTTTTTTTTTTTACTCACTGCATGCACAAACTGTGCAGGGGAAAGCAATAAATTTATAGGTGAACTGTAGTAATTTCTTTTGCACACTGATAAGCTACAAAACATTATGTTCCTCTAAAGTACTTTAACAACAAATAAAAATAGGAAATCTAATGTCTTTAATATTACCTCTACCATCATGTTTTCTAAATGTAGTTCTTTCAGATATTCAAGGAAGAAAAGTGTCTCAAGGTTGGTACAGAGACAGCTTTCTTTTAATTAAAAAGATGTAAATTTTCTGTGGAATTCTGTTTTCAGAAAACAGAATTATGTTTCATCTCTTTCATCACTTCTTAAGGAAGCAGGGTTTCTCGAGACTGAGGTTTGTTTATCTGCCTTCTTCTCTTTCTAGATATTCAGAGAGCTGGACAGCGTTCAGGACCTGCGCTCCACAGACAGCCTGCCCAGGGACCTGGCACTTCTCAGGACACTGGGTCCAGACACCCATCCTGCACCCACTGGTGCCTTTCCCTACCAAGTCTTCATTATCTGTTGTGGACTGGTTGAAAGGTCCTTGCTTCTGGACAGGATGCATAAGTGATTTAATATTTTCTAGGAAAGAGCACAACTTTGCATGGTGCTCACATGTTTTCAAACACGCTCGTGCATTCACTGAGTATACATAATTACAAGTATCAAAATTTCTCATCTTTTGAAGAGAAAATCAGCAGATTATGACTGTTCTTTAAAAATAAAAACATTTCTGACAGATGAGAGTGATTTTGTATTCCTGTCACAAAAGAAAACCAAAACCATACCTTCAGGGTTTTAGAAATTTAAAGTACTGAGGACAGACTTGACAGACTGTCAATTTGCTCCAGACATGAAGGAAGAATGCCATAACTATGTCATTATGTTTCTGAAAGCATATCCAAAAAAGTACATTCATGCAACAGAGGAAGAAACAAGGAAAAAGTCAGCTATTTTGCCTATCCTCACAACAGGCTCAAACTGTAACCAACACAGGCACACTTGTCCTAGGATTAAATAATACTCATATACCTATCTGATATTTCATTACATATGTATGAAATAATTGGCTATATGCATAGCTAATATACATATTTTATAGGTATACACACATACACAGAAAAATGCACGTATGTAAAAATACCTGAATAGCAATAAGATCAGACTTGATTTAAAAGGTCATTTTCAAAGCACAGAAATTCTGGGCTCTTAACAATATAATTCAATAAATAAGGACTAGCTCATAGGATGTGAAAAAATTTAGACCATCATGTAAGGACATAAATAGCATTCTCCTTCTTGCTTTCCACACATTCAGAAATCCATAACTTTACATGAGAAAATTTCAGGCAAATAACAGCAGATCTGTATCACAGCTTCAGAAAAATCTATTGGTAAACATTCACATTTGAACTGGTTACAAGAGTGACATTAAATTTTTATTACTGTTCATCATTCAGTGCCATTCTTGATGACCTGTTTGCCTTTTCCAAATACCTCACTCTTATGTCAATTCACCAGCTAATTACATGTTTACCATATGGACTGGGGTGCTGCACAACCCCCTGTTACTCCAATTAGAATGCATTGTTAATTATAATAATATAAAGCTACACTATTCAAAATGAGACATTCCATCATCTCACCTGTGCAGAGGAGACTAGGAAAATTCACAGACCAAATGCCCACAATCAGCAAGTTTGTAAGAAAGGAAACAACAGATTCCTTGTCTTGCAAAATGAACTGGTCCAAACAGTCACAGAAATAACATTTCAAGCTGCTGCTTGAAATGATGCCACCATGACAGTTGGTCATTATGATTAATCTTGTGAGAAATACTGACTATTATTAAATACATGTACATATCCATGCATTCACACAACAGCAAGAGTGCCCAACAAAACACAGCAGCACCATTTTAAGACTTTGTATCACTTCTGATCTGGATCCCATTCTCCCTTTTCCCAAAAATGGCACCACAGTCGGGGAATGATACTTTAAACTGTTAGAAAATTTCCTGGATCCCTAAATGAGGAATGCTCTCTGGGGAAAAAAAAAATATAAATATGTTATTCATTGATAAAATACTAAAATCTACCGGTGACTTGAATATAAAACAGGATCCCTACTGTGCTTTAAAGCCTGTTTATTACTGACATTAACTCCTGAAAATTGCTACCTTATTTGTAGCTCATTGGACTCAGTGGTCTGGCAACCAGACTAGAAGGTTTCAGTTCAGGCCATGTACATTCTGCAAGGAGAATGGTTGTGCTTAATGATTAAACTTCTATTCATTGCCACAGAAGTACAAGGAAAAAAGGTCAAAGACACATTTCCCTATTAAAGCGACTTCCAAATTTTTCTATTTTTATGGATTCTCATTTAAAAGCAAACCTGTTCAGTTTACTGCACTAGGAATTCCTTTTCAGCTGATTGGTATGTTATGAAACAACTGTGAATATGTGGGCAATTATTTTGTGTGATGATATTCACTAGGCTCTGACACTCCTATTTGGGTAGGATTTATATCTGATAGACAAAAATGAAATAAGTCTAGCTTACAGATGGTTAAATAACTGAATTTATAAAGCTGACTGAGTAAAATGGCTCTCTTCAGAGGTTTCACTTTTAAATCTTGTTACTGCTCATTGGTGAGGATTTGCAAACACTGTGCCTGTCAAACTTCCTGATCAGTGATAGCTTTGAAACTGAGCTAAAGCAGCATGGAGAAAAAGCCAAAACTGGATTTAGTCTCATTTCAACAACCATTTTAAAGCTGTTCTCACTCAAAGATATAAAAGTTATGATATTTTCATGGTTTCAGTTTACTGCATATCTTTAACAATAACCTCTGCCTGAAAAATAAAAATATCCAAAGTGAGTACAGAAGGAAAATGTTCTGATTTGTTCTTGTATTTTTCCCTTTTAATTTCTGGGGATGGTTTTGGGACCACATTTTCACTGACAATCAAGAGTGCTGAATCACATATCTGAATTTGGGGAATCATTACATGCATGATTTTCTATAGCATGGCCAGACCTAAAATTTGCTGGTTTCATAGCAAACTGTTTAAACAGGCATTACAGTCTGATTCACCTCCCTCTCTCTCCTCACATTGTCAGAGTTACAGAACACGTCCCTCACACAACAGTAAATACAAAATGACTTTACAGAATTAAATCTAGCATCATAAATTCCAAGATAATAAGTATGGGAGGATGTGAGTGAGCAAATGTGCATGTTCAATTGTGTGAAATCAGCATATTTTGCAGAAGTGATAATTAGGATGAAAAACATTACCTCAGAGAACACCACCTTATCCTTACATTTGAGAGATAAAGAAAATTTTTTTTTAGTGAAGAGCAGGGCTTTAAGGGTACAGCATTACTTTTACACCTTAATGAAATGAGGATTCTTGAGTATGAGAAATGTCCTATGATACAACCATTACAGTGAAAGAAATACTATAAAGCTGTTATTTTTCTGTGCAAAATTTTATTTCTATTTCCCCTGTTCTCTCAAAGAAGTGATGGAGACTTATCTTCAACTATAGGCTCATCCTCCTTCGGGGGTACTGGCGGAAGGGTGAGCATTTTGCTTTTCTTTGAAGTGCAAGCACACACTGGAGATGAAAGCAGCTGCATTATTGTCTTTGATGTTTTTGATACTGAATTTCTCGTTTGATTTTTCTTTGTAGACATTTGGAAAGTAGATTTACTTCCTCAATCAACCTTACCCTAAATCCTCAATAGGTACTTATCCCCCTAAATATCTGAAATTAGTATCACTCTACTTAAAAGTTTGAGTTTTGAATAGTTTAATAAATGCAATAAATTCTAAAACATGCCACAACCTCTTTATTTGTACAGAGTCCTTAATTGCACTATGTGCTATATAAAGAGAAGAAGCAAAGGAAATCCTTATAACTTACATGAGACACCACAAAGACAACATGCTTGAAGTAAAAAAGCCTTATTCAGAGCAATCCTTCATGCACTGCTCTTATCAACAGTGTGCTCATTAGACAATTTTGTTTTAAAAGCCAAGGGAAAAAAAAAAAAGCAAAAAGCAAACCCCAAAAGCTGTTCTTCCCAGCAGTCAAGATTTAAAAGCTAAATCCTTCAAAAATATACCTAAGCCTCCAAGTGGATTACTCAGAAGAGTAAGGACTATGTGAACACTGGGTTCTCCAGGAGTGCATGACAGGAATAGCACAAAACAAAGGACAGCTGTAAGGAAACAGACAGCAGATGGGATAAAGATTCATATGATATGATAATTTACAGAGGAGTTGCCTGTCTTGCATGTATATGTGGTTAGCTCATTTAAAAATCAAAATGTTACATTTTAGGAGCCAGGTATAAAAAAGCCACGAGAGGTGGTGGAGGTATAATAATCAAGCATACTAGCTTCAGATTTGTTTCCCATAGGGTATATTCTATTTTACATATATTTGGAAAGGTGATTGAATTTTAAAACAGAGTAGTTATTGTTTCTTTCAAATGGTATTTCATTTTCATCTTGCACATAATTGTATCAAAATAGAAGCGGCTGAAATATTCCATATGATTTAGTATCTCCTACTTCAATTTGATATTGGGCAGATACATTCTCCCAAAAAGAAAATGTACATCCACATGTAATCACACCTGGCTGAGAAATGTCTGTCAAGACAGTTGGCATCATGACTTTTGCTCTTCCTTCAGAACAGAGTATACTCAGTAAGCAGGAGAACAGTTAAACTCCAGTGTGCTTTTCCTTACTGACATAAATTTGGAAGTGCAGAGAGGCACATCACTAAAAGAACAGTGGGAGAAAGAAAAAGAAATTAAAACAAGGTGGAAATGTAAACACCTTGTGAGATTTTTTTGTGATGAAATACCCTTGAGGATTGTTTAGTTCTAAGTAGCAAGGCCAGAGCTACATGACTTCTACAAGCTCTTAGGATAACTGGGAAGTTATGTGAAATTGGGGTTGTTTTCATCTTTATGATAGGGTGCTGTCAAATTACAGATGTCTTAAGTCACACTCTGCCTCTCTGGTATAAGGCAAGGGCACTTGGCTATTGATGAAGAAATTGATACTTCTTCTTTAGAATGAAAAATATTATAACAGGAAGCTGCCCAAACCCCCTGTTATTTTGTTAAAAATCCGGGTGCTCCCTTTCCAAACTGCCTGGACCTTCTCCAGGAGCTCTTAAACCTCACTAAATGCTATATATATATATCTTCTTACAAAGAAAGTTAATTGTATCTGGCAGTATTTACAAGCAGTTCCTACTTTGTGCTTAGTTTGGTTACGGCACATAAAGCTGACAGAATTTCTTGTCTCTTTGCACACCTTGCTCCTCTCAAGTAGGTGTAATTCAAGATGGGTGTAAAAGAAACACTCAGCATTAAAATCTGCCTAGAGAAATTCTTTCCAACTGGCTCCATAGGTTTCAGTCAGCAGTGGCCTCAGTCTAGCTGGATCAGACACATCTGAAGTTCACCACCAGTAAAGACGCCAGACATCATCATCCCAAAAGGTTCTGACAGCTGACTTGCCCCAAACCCAAACTCACTTCCCTGGCAGGGCAGCAGGGAATAAACAGCTCCAATCAGGGAGCTGCAGCTTCTTCCCACAGCAGCACAGCCTTTCTCAATCATCTGCTCAGACACACAAAAGCTGGGCAATATCTTCAAATAATGTTGGAAATAATGGAGGAATTGTTGGTAATCCCAGAGTACCTGCACACAGGAAACTCTGTGATCCCTTCCACAGTGCAGGAATCCTGTGCCAGAATGCACATGAGGAACTAGAAGCAATTTCTTTGTACAGAATAGCAGTTTACCCAGTGAATTAATAGTTTGTCATCCTGGACCAAATGGAGATAAAGTAGAAGCTAGTTCTTAAACACAACTAGATAGATGTGTAGTGAGGAAAATACTGCCAAAGGAATTGAGACAAGACAAGCAGTCTACTACAATTTATCGAGTAAAACTACAATAATTGAATGTTTTGCTGTAGCACTGGAAGCAGGATGCAAACGCAAAGCACATCTGCTGCTCCACCCCATGAACATTCCCAGAGGACCTGTGTACAACAGGACCTTCAGTACTGTCACTTGAGGTGCTGCACTCTGCAAGTTGGAGGTCGCACAAACCTTTCTCTGTCAAGTTTTAGATTCTCAGGTATCATAGGTTTGGATCAGCAAAAAGGAAGGTCAAACATCTGCTGCTGACACCTATAGCTTTCCTACCTCTTCTGGCATTGTCTTGAGGTGACTTTATGATATGTATCCCCTCTCGCCTGCTCTGTGCCCAGAAATTACTTTTGTTCCTTTTCAGTGCCTTTAAACTGAGCCTGAGAGGGGGGAGAGAGGAAAAAAACTGAGAGAACTTTTCAAAGCAGTTGTTCAAGGGCACAGCCACTCATTCCTCTGCGTTCGGCTGCTGCGGTAGCAAGTGTGGAGGAAGCACCCCTTGCCTTTTCAACTCCATTTCTCTAGGAGATGGAGAGTTGAACGTTGTTTTTTTCCTGGGACCTTTTCTTTTTTTCTTTTTTTTTCCCCCTTCTTCTCTTCTGGACTTCTTCAACAACATCAGAACACACCAGGAGAATTTTCCACTGAGGCCCCAGAGGTGGGCTCACACTGACCCAGCTCCAAGGAGGAGACCACACCTACAGAAGGACTCTGAATCTTCCCAGGTGTCTCTCCACAGCAAGAGATTTTATTATTTAGGATTATTATAATTCTCTGTGTGTTTGTTAAACAAATAGTTTTTATCTCTTTCATTCTATGCCGAGGAAAATTTCTTTCTTCCTGAACCTGGTGGGGGAGGGGTGGTTGTAACCTGCCTTCTCTTGGAGGACATTTTTCCTCCAAATTTGTCCAAACTGCACAGGCATGTAAAACCGATTATCCAGCCTGCACTACATTTCAAACTCCATTTAGCAGCAAGAACTAAGGAGAAATGCTAGTTTCATGTGATGTGTTGAAATCCTCTTCCCCGGATCAGTCCATAGGACAAAAATATGCTAAACCTTAGTGCCATAATTCACTACTTTTTCAGGCCCAAATGTAAAATAATGTGGCTTTACTGAGGAGTTGTTCCTTGAATGTTCTCACATAAAGCATATATAAAAGAGTTCCTAGAAAAACAAGTGTAAGGATGTGGCCTACAGGACAATTTTTTTTCTGCTTATTTATAAAAAATAAGTATAGTTTGCTTCTTTATCTTTTAGTTCTTAAAAGCTGCAGCATTTCAGATTGCAGTTGTACATACATATACCTTAGGCAACAGATATGTGATTATTGGCCCTTCCAAGAAGCAAAATGTGATAAATTAAGATATCCGTTTCTGAAGTCAAAACTTCCTCTTTTATCATGAATCTGCCCATATAAATATATCTGCCATTTCTGGATGTATTTCTAAACCACCATGTTGCAAACATGCAGCCATATGAATATTTTTCCACTTTTCCTTGAATATACAGATTATAAGGCTGGTTCCTACCATTTTGCACTACACACTCAGTAACCAAATAACTTTATAAATTTTCAATACTTCATCCTGAATTCTACTCTATACTGGGTGAACCTTTGAACTCTATAATTAATATTACTCATATTTGCTAAGAAATTTTTTGATATTTGACTGCAAGTCATGATGTTAGTTAACTCTCTGACTTTACATGAAGTCTGCTCCTTTTAAAGTAAAAGGGTGTAGAACAAAATTTTAAAATCCTACAGATCATGGGCATTTCCCACCCCCCCCAAAAAAAAAAAAAATCACCTCCTGAACTCATGTATTTTCAATGGTGATGACAGAGGATGCAGCTGACATTGGGTCTGTAAGCCATATTTAGCACACTTCTTCTCTCCAATAATTTGTGCTCCGTGTTGGGACAAAGATATCATCCATTCAACACAAGTACCACTGGCTAGGCTGGAGCATGGGAAGGAAACATTCTATTTCCAGTGTCAGGAGGGGCTGAAGATGTTTCAGCAAACATTGTCCTTGTTATCTCACTCCTGCCAATCATCAGAGCTGCAATCCAGCCGAACCAAAGATGTGAGTGCAAGACTTCATCAGTCAAATGACAGACTTGAGCTTCAAATGATGAGGAAACTGTTCCAGCTCCCTGGGCTGACTGCACTGCAAAGGGCTGGAGAACACCTCCATCAGTGCAGCCATCAGATGGATTATGGGCAAGTTTTTATTATGTTGGTGGGAATTAATATATTGGACAGATGCAGAAGAAAATGTTATTTTTGCAAACACAGGTTTCCATTATTTTCTTAAAGAATGAGGAGGCAACTCCCACTTTTTAATGGCAAGGCATCCAGTGCCTAGGCTGATTTAAAATGGTAACCCATCATATTTATAAACAAACAAAAAACCCAAACAAACCCACAAGATAAAGGAGTACAATGTGAAAATCACATCACACTAATCTTTATTCTATATTAGAGATGCTATTCTTTAAAAGCTGAGCAGCAATTAATTAAGAAAACTGCAACCTAAACCTTTAAGACATACGGACCACTCCAGTATTCAGCTCAGCCTCCCAATGAGGACTGATTACAAACTCATTTCAGTTACTATTTTCTGACAGCTACTGAAGAAAATAGTAACTGCGTGGCAATTTTTTTCTAAGACATTAAATAGTAAACAAAGTATGTTACATGACATAGTAAATTAATGTTATTAGTGAAAGCAATCTGCCAAAATCTGGCAAAAGTAGTCAACAAAGTAGATCACAGAACAGTTGGGGTTGCAAGGGACATCTGAATATCATCTGGAGTCCAACTGACCTGCTAAATGCACATGTAAAACCACAACTGAATAAACTGCAATAGTAAAAATTAAAAAAGGCAACCAAAGGAGAATAAAAAAAGTTCCTTTTATTCGTAATTCATACAAGAAAATATTTTTAATGTTGGAACAATTAGTAAAAACCCTGGAGAGAAATATATGTATGCTATCTGACAAATAGATTAATGGTATTCCCCTAGCTGACAAAAAATTGCTTTCTATGTGTCTGACTATTCCCCCTGCCTTTCCCCTGCCCTCTTTAATCCTGATAGATCATGTCAAGTTCTTGATTCTTTCTGGACTAATTAAAACTCTTGGTTTGGTGCAGACCTGAAAAGAACAGTCTGGCTCAGAGCTTCTTCCTAATTAAAACCTGCATTTAGAAAAAACGTATTCTTCCATACTTTTGTTCTTATATTCAGGCCAGATTGGTCTGCTATGCAGCTTGTAGGGATTTAAAATTCTTTATCAATTCTCTATTATTTTTGTAAAAAAGAAAAACGTGTAAAAAAGGTAAGAGAATTTCACATTTTCTTCTTCTCCATGTTCAACCTTGAGACAATACAAGAGCTGCCTTGGTTTCTTTGAAAAATGACAACTTCAACTTAAGAGAGCTCAACTGTCCCTAGTTTGAAAATGAAGAAGCTCTCTAACTGAGGAGAGGCTGAATATACATTATTAAGTAGCATAAATTTCATTAGTTTAGTTTTCTTCCTTTGACAAATCATAAATGTGATAAATTTTTCCACAGTAAAGCTATCAGAGGATGTGAACAAACTTCTAAAACCTTCTTGGGGTAACAAGCCAATCCCATGTGGTGAAACTATTTAAGCCATTTTACTAAGAGACAAAAGACACAATAAACAAAATAATTCCCCATGAGTTTTCTGTTAAAACCTTTAGCCAAACAAAATGGTTTCTGATTATGGAGGTCCTAGTTTTTCCAGCTCACCCCAGGGAGAGTTTTGTCTTGTCTTTCAAAAGCACTAGAGACTGGAAGCAGAAGCAACTATGGCTTGTGGCATGAGCCTCAAAGACTCCCAAGGCAGAGGAAGGACCTCAAAGAGTTTGAGTGATACAGAGACAAAATGGGGGAGCTACATCTGGGGGAGAGGTAAGAGAACCAACACAACAAACTCCCACTCCTACGAGCTTCCTTGTATCCATGCTGAATGATCCAGGGCTGGATCATTTTGCCAATTCCTTGCTGTTTGTCAAAGCAAGTACTGAACAGTCATTGAAAAGTCACTAAACCACAGCAGGATACCAATACCAGTGGGACACACCACCTTGATTGCAAGTTTAGGAATGCTGTTGGTGCCACCAGCGCCAGTTAGCATTTCCCGCAGGAACTACCCCAGTAACTCAGTCATTGCCTCAGAGCAAAGTACCCACCACCAACCACAGCTCTGTCCTGGGTCTGAGGGCTTCCAATCCTGGCCAGCCCCATGCCAGGCCACAGGGACACACAGTTATTTCTAAGGCAGGGCACCATTTGACTACTCACAGCAGTTACTCTACAGCACATTACTGACTGAACTAGAAACATTTCCATGGGATTTAGAGATATTTGTGGAATGATGTCCACACGTAAAGGGACAGAAATAATCTTTCTTGGTCAAACAGACACCATTTGTGCTTAACATCAAACGATACATAGAAAGCTGAGCAAGTCCTCTAAATAGGTAATGAGTAACAAATACTGGCCTTTAGTAAGCTGGCATTAAACACTGTTATTATAGTTGGAATTGAATAAAAAGCAATTAATAGAATTGATTTGTTTCTGTGTTCTGTTTTTTTTAGAGATCTCAAAATTAGAAGTTAACAGAATTGTTCATTATGAACAAATCTCAAACTATCATGCATTAATATATTACAGCTACTCAGAAATAAACTAAGCAATTTAACATTAAGGAACACCTCTACAACGAAGCATTTCTTTTTAATCCATTAAACCAGGCTATTTCCTTTTAACATTTGGATGTCTTAGTAATATTTACATTTGCATTCTGCAGAAACTTCCTCTCTAGCATATCCAAATAGATTTGGTTTCTTCAGCTGCTGGACGGTTATACCTAAGATCATTTTCCATAACACTAAATAAACAATTTCTTCCCCCAGTAAGTCCTGGATAATTGCCAGCAGAGGTGTTAACAGATGAGCAGCCATGCAAGTGGCTTTTCCAGTGGGACAGACACTTGCCTTGCCACTCCAAATCAGAGCAACACTCCTTTGCATCTGCCAGAGAGCTGCTCATCTGTGTGTTCCATAACCTCTTAATCTGTAACACGTAGGTTATTTTAAGCAGTTTTAAAAGAGCTCACTTGAACTAAACCAGATCTTTGTACTCAAACAGATTAGGGAGAACAAACATAAAAAGCTCTGCTGTCAACTGTCACAGAGTGGTAACGTGTGCCATGTGGGAAAGGTTGCTTCAACCTATCCTGGTAAAGGAGACCTGTCCACAGTGTGAAGTGTTCAGAAAGGAACACAGCTCTCTGAGGAAACAGAATTTTTCGTTTTCTGGAACAATGATGGGTGTGTATAAAGGTACTTGAAAAGTTAATACAAGCAGCCCTAACTGCACCTGGTAGATGACTATGAGGAGTTAGTTAGTATGGGGTTTTTGTTTGTTTCCTTTCTAAATTCCTTTTATTGGCAAGAGATTTCTTAAACAGTTGATTTTTAGCATTTTAAAAAAACTAATCTTTATATACTTCTTGAAAAAAGTAAATACAGTTTTATCTGAACAAAATATTTCTTAAAAAATAATTTCTGGCTCAATTACTGCTCAAGTATTTTCTGCCTTTCTAGGCTCCCTATCCCTGCCTGTGTTGCAGTGTTGGAACCAGCTTAATCTCGGCTCTATGGAGGGGAAGCAAAGCAGAGTTGGAAATAAATGAAATATCTAGCTGTGCAAAAGGTGGACTGGCCCACTCATGCTTATCATACAAATAAAACTTCACTTGGACTAGAAGACAGCAAAGAGAAAAGTAGATAGAGATCAAAAAAATAAAAAAGTTAAGTCCATTAAGATGAATGTTCTGAGGTGCTGGGCTTGGAGCCAAACCCAAAGCATCCTGCAGCATGGAAGCCCAGCTCACCTAGAATAGTGGGAAGGGCAATAATCTCCACAAATGGAGTGACTGACAAAGGATCAAACTTCTCTGTGAAGAAACTCTGCCTTCAAGGTACAGAGCAGGAATGGGGTAAGAAACCAAAGTCACAGGACATCTGAAATATCATAGGAGCTCTTTCCAAGAATAATGACAGGATGATTTTCCATGCATCTCACAAGAGCCCAGCTTGCACTGAATGAGCTGTCATAGTCAAATATCATTGTTTCAGTTGCAGTTTCATGTCTAAAAACAGTCTTTTTACAACCTTTGTGGAAGATCTGAGCTTTCAGACATGACAGGGGAAAAAGGGCAGGTGAGACATATAGCTCCTTCCTTCTGCCTGGCTCCTTTCTCCTCACCTGCTGACCTCTGGGGTGCTCCTGGCTGAAGGGGATCCCTCTGCCTGAGAGCAGAGAGGAACAGGTTCCCTGAGTCAGGAACAACCTCTGCCTGCCCACATCATGCACAGACACGTAGCCTCTAATCCCACCTCCTAGAACGTGACTGCCTCACTATCTTTGTACATTCAAGTTTACATGAAAATCACTTGAGAACATCATTATAAGCACAAGGTACTAGAGAATAGAGAGGCTAAATCCTGGATTTTAATCTCAGAGGATGTACTCACGCTAACAGTCAAACCATCCAGCTTCACATGAGGGTTCCAACTATTTAATCTTCCTACGTATGTCAATGGATAAAGTAGAAATAAATATTTTCTCTTCACATTACTGATTTTACTGTTGTTGCATTGTCCTACCAATATGACATAAACCTAATTCATTAAAGCTTTCTACAAGTCACATTTCAGGAATCTCTTTTCAAGTGATTTGAAAGTAAGGAAACTTTTCTTTGGCAGGGTTTGTTTCCATAAGTCCAAAACACTAAAAAAAAAAAGTATCCAGAGACCTTAAGAAGAGTTTTCCAACTGTGAAGTCAAGTACTTTTGATTAAAATGGTATCTGGAGCAAAGTTAAATAATACTTCTGGGGTTAAATGCTGCAGTTACTAAGCAGAGCAACCAGGAAAAAAGCCAAGTTTGGCTGATTTCCCCAAATGCATCACTCTGACCATCTGTGAGAGAGGTAATGTTCTCTTAAGAGAAGAAACAATTATCAAAAAATAGGTTGTGGGATTGTCTTGATACTTATTTTGTTGTTGTTCAATTAACTCTTCATTTATAGCCTTCCCAAAGCACAAAAATCCCCTGATGAGCCTGAACACTGTTGGTTCTATTAAGCCATGAAGTTTTGTTCTGATGTGAGCACACACACAGTGCAATAGGTGAGGCTCCTCTAACAGACCATGGTTACAGGTTGCACATCTTTTACCCCGCGGCGTTTTGTCAGCTTTGTAACCAGAACCCCGGCTGCAGGCTTTTCACAAGCAGAGAAGTGTCCACCTATCAATATTATCCATGTCTGTGTGCATAGCCATGCGTGCTGCAGCTGCCTCATTTGTGCAAACTGAAAAAGGAAATTCTCCTTCAGAAATAAATCCTCAAAACCTGAGAGGCTGATTGTCCATCTGTAAACCTGGGCTTGCATCTCCTGGAAGCTGTTGCAGAAACCAGAAGCACACCTACTGATATTAAGAAAAGGGTCCATTTCACTGTTATTATGGTATCTAGAAAGGTTGATTTCAGTTACTCTTTGCATTATTTCTAGGGTCATAATTACTGATCCTGAATGCCAGAGGCTTATTACTTCCCAACTGCTCTCATCTGCTGGGGTGCCCGCTGGGACACGTCACATCCCTAAGGCAGTCCTAATTTGCAAGGATCACTGAACAGACTTCTAGTTGGCCTTGCTATTGAGCACAGAGCTGTAGAAATGCACCATTGAGGCTCCTTTCTCTCAGAAGTCATTCAATCATTAGCGCAAAAAAGATGTTAAAAAGAATTTTGAGCAAATCATACCATCTTTTTGCTTCTCAAGTCAGATCTGAGCTTCCTGCTGCATGTGATCTCATTAATGCAGCATTTTCAGGGGCAAGCCAGAAATAATTTTCTAACAGTTTTTTAAAAAGTCCAAAACATGGTGGCTTTAAAAATTCTCAAAGCTGCACAAGCTTATCTGTCTCCACTCAGGCACACTTCTGTTGCCCTTTAGCACCACACACAATGTTATGATTAGTTTATCTCCCTACACATACTACAGCACAGTTACTCTAAAATAACTGTAGAAAAAATAGAACATACTTATTCAAATATATTTTTGCTATGATGCAGAATGCTACAAAGAGAGTGAGGACTAGAGAATTAAGCACATGAATCTAAGCATTATTTCTAATGCAGACAGCAGAAGATACAGTGGCACGGCCTGAGGCTCAAATATTATTATCCTTTGAGATACAGACATTAAAAGTAATAGTCAGGAAAATTGTTCTTCATCAATTACTTAAAATACATTGGAGTTTAACACTCCTTGCTATTTCTTCTAGAGAAATTACAAAGGAACAGATATTTGTAAAGCATCTTTGCTTTTTCCTGCTCATGTTCAGGGTTTGGGACTTTTTTGGATACACACTGGTAAATTACAGTTTGAATACTGACATTTTGTTAGATTATTTTCAAATACATTCTTCATTTTCCCCTTATCTGTATCTCTGTGTTGCACTACAGCTTATCACAAATAACCAATGCTATTCATTGAATAAATGTAAAAAGATATTTTAAATGATAGTCCATAATTACAACAAATTACTGTGTGTTGAAGTTTTGACACTCATCATATTTGAATTACACCAGGTGAATTCTGAACCATGAATTCCCAAAAATTACATTATTGTGCATGGGAAGACTTGTCAGCTATGATGCAGTCACTAATTGCTCAATTAATTGATAAAAGTTAGTTATAATGACTGCAGGGAAATTAGATTAACTTGTTGGATGTACGTAAGGGTACTCTAAAAACTCTGGTTAAGTGTCTCCTTTATGTTACATTTCCTGAATTAAATGGGAAGATATTTAATTCCTTTTACCCACTGCAATCTCTTCCTTTTATGACCAATTATTTACACATATCCTTAACTGCCAAGAAATCCGAAAAAATAATTTGGACATTTAGAACCAATAGAAAGTTTGGGAATAACAAATAACTTTTAACTAGGGATAGGTCAATTAATTTGTTTTGAGGGAAAAAACCCTCCCACTGAAATTTGAAACTGAATCATGCAATGTCCTGGATTTAAAGTTATATTAAGTCAGGCAAAAATAAAGAAAAAATGGTTTTCACTATATTAAAAAACCCACTTTCTTTCCTTTTTTGGGCACACTTGAACTGCAGTCTCTTGAGATGCTTGCCTGACCCAAAGCCCAACAACTACCAAGACAGTGACACAGAACAGCATGGATAAAAGGGATTGAACATAAAAAGACTGACTCAAAACAACCATGAAATGGAAGCATTTTTACTTTCAATGTCACAAAATAACTCTTTTTTCATAAAGTACCTCCAGAGATAGTGACAGGAAAAGGGAGCAGGGCAGCACCTTACATGGATTTGTGCCCCCACCTCCCCAGCAGTGGGGACAAGCACAGGTGGTGGCAGTGTCCGACATGGAAGTGACTTTAGAAGTTATAAATGCCAAGACTTCAGCAAAACCAGAGTGAAAGCAATTAAGGGAAACTTCCAGGTTAAAAAAACCACCCTGGATCTCCCTTTTACCTCCCCCTCCAGGTTCCTGTAGAATTAAAGCACTGGCTTCTTTTCCTGTATTCCTTCCCTCCTCTGTAATTCAGGATAGTCTGCAGATACAAAATTAAAATGCATTATACTTTTGATTTACCACAATATAAATTTTGAGGAAGCTGTTAGAGAAAGTTTCTCTGTAACTTCAAATACATTGTGCCACAAATCTTTGCTCACACGTACAGATTCCTTTATTATTTCCAGTTTGTGCTACCTCTAATTTTGCATCTAAATTTCTTTCCTATTCTACTATATTGTCTTCCATACCTTACACCTGTAATGAGGCTATGTAGTATTGGACAAAACTCTTTTGATGAGAACTGATCAATAAGTAATACAATAGATTACTTGATCTTCTCACAGTTTTTACCCATTTCTTTATTTGCACAGTTTTACACAGAAAGTTTCAGCTGTTATCAACATTTTTACTATGAACTTATACTAAAAATCTGTTAGCCTGCTTGAACACATTTTGCAATATTTTCTTCTTGTATTTATTCTACAAATTCATAAGCTGTGTGTTTCCCTCTGCAGTGGCATGAAGCTGGCATTTTTAACCAGAGTGGGATTAAATTTTCCGTGTGATCATAAAGCATGAAAGCTTTACCACACAAGACAGTCCCCTGTGACCTCAGCTACAGAAATGAAATAACTTTAAGCATACTCTTCTCTCTCTCTTGCTGCTCCCCTTCAGGTCCCTTCTCTTTTACTTTTATTAATAATGCCAACTACTTTACATCCTGCTGGATCATTATTTGGTTCTCTGAATGTTGATGATGTTGCAAAGGTAACAGAAGAAAATCAAAGCAACCTCTAAAAATTCAGAAGTTTGATTTGAACCACTGTAGGCATAACAAAAGCAGCTTTAAAGTCAGATCACAGCAATGAGGAATTTCTTTAGAAAAAGAGAAACATTAACCTTTATTATTTTTCATGAGCAACTCATACAAGAAGTATGCAAAAAGTCTAAATATTTTCCCATCTGCATTTCTATCACTATTTCTCCATATCTAGTATTTCAGTTTTATTTTATCTTTTAATCCAGAGGTCACTTTTGCCATCTTCTGAGTCCAAGACCTAGAATTTATGCCCCAACTTACCATCTCATTTCATTTATTACAAACTAACCTAACTGTGGTCCCGATGCTCTGGCAACAACCGCTGCACTACAGACCATCCAGCTCTCCTGGAACTCCCCAACTTCCCTAATTATTTTGTTCCCATGATGCTGGGAGAATGTAATATTGTGTTGCTTCTAAAACTTAACATGATAATCTCAGAAGAGAGTATACAGCCCAGCATTATAGGAGGATCACCAGAAAAAAAGAGTAGACAATTAAGAGCCTGACATTTTTTGCAAAAACCTGGAATTCCAGTTACTGTAAAATAATAACTAATTTTGGTTTGTAAGAGAAAAAAAATAAAAGCAGCATATCCTACCTGCAGCTCTTTTGGCCTCACCAGTCTAAAAAGGTATAAAATCTCACCATGTGGTATGGACATAAATATATGACTACAAATTAGAAAAGTCTTGCCTTTCCCATAGCCGCCCTCCTGTTCCACAATCACCTGCCTCCTACTCCCATAATTAAATTGTTAGATATGAAACAGAGCTGGATGGGATTGCCACAGTCTTGATATGCTGCACTTAACACTTACTGCTAAAAACACAGCTGAGCAGCACAAAGGGCAACTTCTTTTTTGGTGAAACACCAAAAATATTTAGTTCTTACAAGTGGGGGGAAGGAAGGATGGATAGGAAATGCTATTGAGTGTTTCTGTGGTTCTTCAACAACTAAAAACTTTCCACGGAAACATGCACAAGTGTTAGTAATCATAAACTAAGCATGTCCAATATTCTCAGCACAGCAGTATTTGGTCATATGCAAAACTTGGAGGAAAATGTGTAATGACTACATGACTCCTTCCATGCAGAGTATGTGATGATGAGCTATAATTTCTGTGGATTCCTGGGTTATTTTTGCATCATATTTTCTCCATATGAGAAAGGCCTATTTGAAATTACTGTTTGCATTTATGGAGTTCGTAAAAAATTTAGCTTTACAACACACAAAAAGTGAAGAAAAAAAAGTAAAGAAATTAGGCCCCAAATATTGGTAAGGAACTCAATAAACTATCTAGCAATCACACCAAGTAACAGGAGTTTTGGAGGTGCCCAGTAATTAAGCATGAGAGTGCAATAATTGTCTTGTTTCTAATGTCCCAAGTGTGCTCTCTGGGTACATGCAGAACATCCCAGCAGTGGTCTCCTGAAGGCAGCAGGGTGCCACTCGTGCAGGCACAGTTTCAGCTGCCCATCTACCCCCACTCCTTGCCCAGAGATGCAGTGGGACATAGACTCCCCCACCAGAACCCAGTGTGCAGACACAGACTAAGTCACAAATGAGCACAAAAAAGTTAAAGGAGAGCTATCCAAAGATAAACACATGATAATTATTTTACTGCCTCCATCCTGTCAGAACACATTTGTTTTTATATGCCCATAAAGCAGACTTCTGCCCTCAGAACAGCTCTGCTCTGAGAGATTAGTATCTGTCAACCAAGTTTTAAAGTGTGCTGTGGTTTAAGCTGGCAGGCAGATAGAGCACCACAGAGCCATTCACTCCCTCCCTGCAGTGGGAAGGGGGAGAGAATCAGAAAAAAGGCAAAGCTTGTGGGTCAAGATAGACAGTTTAATAGGACATAAGAGGAAGGGAAAATAATGATAAAAGAATAGACAAACCAAACGATGCACAATGGGATGGCTCACCACCTGCTGAGTGATGCACAGCCAATCCCTGATCAGTGGGTCACCACCCCCAGCCAACTTTCCCCAGTTTAATTGCTCCACAGGACACTGTGGAAGGTGTCTGGAACATGCCTGGGGTGAGCTGAGGTCAGCTGTCCCAGCTGTGTCCCTCCCAGCTCCCTGAGCCTGCTCCCTGGCAGGGCAGCCAGAGAAGCAGAGGAGTCCCTGGCTGTGCAAGCACTGCCCAGCAGCAACTCAGACATCCCGGTGTTATCAATGGGATCCTCACACAAAATCCAAAGCACTGCACCAGCTACTAGGAAGGAAATTAACCCCATCCAAGCTGAACAGAACAGACAATGAATAGCCAGTAAACCCTTCTTTTGAACTGAATACAAATCAACTACTATCATTTTTAAAAGACCAGATACAAACAATGGCAAGCTCACAGGCTTTATGCAATTTGTTTACCGCAGTCAAAAGATCTCAGAGAAGCAAGTACAACATCTCTGTAAGAACATGACAGCAGATAAGTAAATGCATTCTGGATTACTTTTCCCCTTGTTTTAATTGTCACTTTAATGCAAATACTCCACAAATCAACCAACATACTGAATTATCAGTGTGATAATATATTCAAATATTTGACATTTACATTGGAGATAATGAAGAAAATATTTTTGTTGTTCATTGGATGAGACTAAATGGGCTGGAAATTCAAATGAATAAAACATCATTACAACATCCACTGTACACCTGTTCACAGCTCTATTAATGGCTTGATATTTTTATTAGGTGCATGCACAGCAATACAAGGACAAATGACCATTTTCACACTCAGGATAGCAGTAAGAACCCAGAGCTCAGTATGTGGGTCTCTTAAACCACAGAGCTCTGACAAGTGCTTAACTAGCCCCAAAATGCCTCCACTTAGTCTTGACTTCTGATTTTATAAATTATTTACAGTTTAGTAGGTGCAAAGCTAGTGGAAAATGCCTTTTCTGGCAGCTTGATTGACAGGATAATTATACTGTGGTTTTGTTTTTAGCACTGTTATGCAGAATCATAATGCTATAAAAACAAAATATGAATGTTATGAGCTTTTAACTTTGACAAGGTCATTCTGAAGCCTACCAAACAGATGTCATGAAAAGCCGTTACTGTCATTAGCCAGGTCCTGTCAGTACAGCTGCACCTCTCCAGTTGTATTTTAGTAAGATTAAATCATTTTTCTGAATAAATTTTAAATTGAACTTTTAAAATCAAAAAAATCAGAAGAAGCAATACAGATATGTATTCTTTCTCATTAGTATTATTTCTTTTGAGGAAGTGCCTAGAACCACTAGTGACAGGTTACATTCCTCTGTATTTCAGCCAGTTAATGCCTTGCAGGAATTTCTATAGACTTTCAGCAGCAAAACAGTATTCAACAGAACTGAGACAGCCCTATAGAATTTACCTTTTAAAATATATTTGATCTCTGGTTTATGAGGATTCCTGATTATTACAGACTTTAGTGAGAGAGATAAATGACTACATTTGGATAAGTCACACTGCAGCCTTGTGTCCATGTCTTTATTCATCCCTTTTGCTCTTCACCCCTGCCAGCTACAACCTTGATTAGCATTTAAACACTCAGAAGATTGGTAAATATATTGAATAAGAAGTTGTAATAAATCTGGCAGAAATTACTGTCCTCTGAAGCCCAAGCCACCCTGAACTGTGAAGCAATAGTGTACACATAACTTTCTGGGAGCCAAGAAATCTTTTGAAGAACAGGTTGAACTTATTCTTTCGGCTGCTAAGCAGGGGATAGATTTAAGTCGAATGCCTATAAAGACAGGATTTCAATAATGGAATGAAGATGTTATAAAAGCATAAAGAACCAGTGCACCTAAAGAAAAACGGCTGCAGTTATTAGATGACCATACATAATGCATTTCCCTGCTTATTTGATATTACAACTTCTACTCATACTGCAGTCCAGGAGAGGACAACAATGAAGTCCATACACTGCACTGTTGCCCTTTTTGCATGATTCTGGATCTGTGCCACAAACATAACTGCAATAACAAGAGAGTAAAACCAAATACTCTGCACAGAAACTTATTGCTCTAATGAGTGACTAAAAGCACAGGAGGCTCACAAAGATACAACACCAAACTGTGCTGGAGCAACCAGGGTCACTCTTTATTTGTCTATGGGCATTCTTGTTCCTATTTTTCTCTTTGTTAGGAAAGATTATCATTTCCTTTCCTGACTGATGCTTTCACAGAAGCTTGGTATCTACTCTGTGGCTGTTAGTTTCCTTCTCTTTTTTCAGTCCTTCCCTTCTCTCGCTCCTTTACATATCTGCCGAAATACATTATAGATAAAAGCGTGCTCATAATAAAGCCTCTAAAAGAATATCATGTCAGGAGTGTTAGTGGAAAAGAGAAACAAATAGATTCTACTTTAAGATATCTTATTTCTCATTATGTCCAAACAGTTCTTCCTATCCTCTTCTTCTCATCAACCTAAGCACTATTTTATCTTTCACAAACACTGAAAGATAAAGGCAAAGTACATGAAGGAATGAATAAACAAGTGATATCGGTGGAACTCAGTTATCAGTTTGGGCTTCCCTGTTGTCTTGCTGCTGACAAGGAGCTGTATATAGCAGGCTGGAATGAAGGATGGCTCAGCAGAGCTTCTCTTAAACCATTTACTGTAAGGTAAGATGCTCTGAAAAGTGACCTCTTCTATTATCAGGTACCCAGAAAAGCACTTTCAACTCTGCTGTGACAGGAGATCCCACATTTCAGCCTCATACTGCAGTCTGTTAAAGGTAAATATGACAGATCTCATGGAGGCTTCCAAAACTGTTCCATGACTGTTTGGCTTCATCTGCTTTGACAGTTCTGCAGAGAACCCAACTCCAGGAGTAAACACAAAAGAAATCTCAGACAGCAGATACACTGTGCCTATGCATAGTATTTTCAGGTAGAAACATATTTTTGAAAATAGTTGTGGTAAATTAAGAAGGCAAATAACTTATATGGCCAGAAATATTACTTCTGATCTTGAAAGCAAATATGGAAGACAATGTGCATAACACCAATACATTAAAATAAATGCTACTTTCTATAGTAAATAAATTATTGTTAATATTTTGAGAACAACCATGAAGAAGAAATGTGCATACTATGTTGTTGTTATTAAATATTTTATTTAAGACAGTCTTGAAAAAAAACCTAGCCCTTTGTCTTCTTCGCTAATTCTCAAGAGCAGATCAAACTCAGGCAGTCCCCTTTACTTGGTAAAGTGTACACCTTCTTTCATTAGGAATACACAGTTTAATGATTAATTAATGCAGCTATGGAAGGATAAGTTTTCTCCCAACCTGATGCATTCTTTAGAAGTCTTTCCAGCAAATGCCAGAAAGGCAAAACTGCAATTATTTTATTTCTGACCCCCAGTTTAACCTCAAACAGAATTTGCACAGGCTGTTCTTGCTTTATAGGTGCACCTACATTAAAGTACGAGTTGGACAACCATGAACTGAACCTGACTAAAAATAAAGGATGCTTATGCTTTCTTGTGTAGACAGATATTGCACAGAAACCATGTGTGGCCTGCAGGCTTTACAAAGGATGCATGCAAGTCAGTTTAGGTGGCTGGGTTCCACAGTCGAAGACATCATATCACTCAAACCACATTTATATATGCCTGTAAGCTATGCATCAGCTCCTGCTGGAATAAGCAGTATCTCAGATGCTTTCCCTTGCTAAAACCAGGGGAGCATATAGTCACAGCTCATGTCTTGATAGTACCAATCCTGATAAGGTAAATAACTGCAATTACAATGATAAGCTCGGGATTTTGTAAATCAATATATTTTCATTTATGTCTATGACCTTCCTGCCCCTACCAACAGTGATGATTATAATGGAATTTTTTTTCCAAAGTGATTAGACCACCCCTCATCTGAAAACATCAAGCTGCTTTGCCAAGGCACACTCTAACAAAAGACTTTCACCAAATGGCTTCAGCCTATGCAACAAAACACCAGATCCAAGGCAAGATAAGATTTGCATTAAGATGCAAATACTCATGCAAGCACTCATGGACAGAGAAAATAACTCCTGCTTATCATTACTGTAATGACTGATGGATCCTAAAGCTATTTTATATATTATTTAAATTTGAAAGAACTGGGGGTAAATATTCAGAATCATAAGTGTTGCTCTGGCTGTCCTTATGTAGACCATGATTTGTTGGCAGAGGCTTTAAGCAGAGTAGGGATGCAGCAACAATGAATTTAGAAAACTTAAAATTCTTAATTTTTTTTCCTTCATTAGTTCTCATGTAATAACCATTTTTTTTCCATGTAATATGTAGATCAACGTAAGGGCACCAAAAAAACAACCAACTTTTAAATTTGCCATATTTTATACAGTAGGAAAAACCCTACCATTTAAATCTGCCTGACTGCTGATGCAATGTCTTAAATCTTGTCCAAACTGAGAAGCAGGCCTTATTTTCCCTTCAGTATAAGTTGCTTTTAGCTGAGAGAAAATGAAACCTGTGTATCACAATAGAACTGAAGGTCAGGAGGTTATTCAGCTTGCTGTGGCAAGTAGTGTTGATCTAAATCACAACTGCCTGCTCAGCACTGCTCACACAACAGGAAGAATTGGAAAGGAGGATGCACAAAGCCAGTATCAGGTTACTTCTGCTGCAGTCTTTCAAATAATTTTCTCACCCCTACAGCTTTGTTTCCTTAAGATTTTAATGAACTGAACTGTGAAGGGGAGAAAAAAAAAATAAAGAATGCCAAGTAAGGGCTTAGGTGTCTGCCAGTAGGTATATGGAGGACATCACCTTGTTCCGAGCAATAATCTAACTGAAAATGGCTTCCTGAGACATTCTAATTTTCTACCTAACATAACATCCTAGTCCACAATCAATTGAATCTGGTAAGCATCATTAGGGAGGGGAGTGACTGTGCTCTTCTCACACAAAGCCACTTGGTTCTGTTTGCCCTTGTGGTGGAAGTGCTCTTGTAGCCACACAGTGAGGTAGGAAATGCATCCACCCAAAAGTCACAGCAGCAGCAAGCAGTTCTGTTTGGGCTGGATCAGTTCACAGACTTGGGTTTTCATGTGGCTGTGTGTCAGTTTCTGTAGCACAAACACAGGGTGGGAACATATGGGCCTGCAGTGGTTCCTGCTGAACTGAACTGGTAATGGAATGGTGGTGGGAAGCACCTCCAGTGCCACAGACAAGTTAGAAACTAAACATCCTTTCAAGGGTCTGGAGGGAAGGCATCGGGGCAAGGGCAACAGAATCACTCTTCTAGTTAACTCACTTGAACAAAATAAAACATTCCCACCCATTACCCAAGTTGACAAACAAGTAAGTATGACTACAATAAACGCCTAAGGAGTGGTGAGGATTGCTCTGATTTGGAAGTTGAAAGATTCCATGGGTGAGCCTGCACTGAAGGACAGCAGTGTGTCCTAATGCTGCTCCTGAAGGTCAACAGCCTCAGCGAGGCACATCACCAACCATCACCTAGGTAGGAACTGGTGTTTTTACAGCACTTTTGCTATCAGCGGGTGTTCTGAAGTTTCACCTCTGAGGTAAGATGGTATAATATACATGTGGAGTAGCAGATAGATCCAGAGCCATCTATTTGTGGTATTTTACAGAGCAATAGTAGAACAATTTTGAATGAACTATGGCCTAAATTGAGAAAGGAGGAAAAAGGTCAATAAACAGAATGAAAATCTCCTAATTTGATCCATTTGCTGACAACAAACACAGCTTGGGCAAAGTACCAGACAACTCTAACAGAACTAGCAAGGTTAATGGAGCTGCTGCTATAACATATTGTAGATCTCGTAGTGTCAGTGGCGATAGTGGTAATGTTGTAAACACAGTTTGTTTTCCATCTGGTGCGTGGTATATGCCCTTGATAAAAGGGTGCTGCATTATGCATTTCTGTTCTCCTACATTTATTTACTCCTAAAAATGTATAATGATTTTAATAGCCATATACAAAGACAGAACTTCTGCTTTTAAAAAAATGCTTATAAAAATTTCCCTAATGATGTTAAGGATAACATTAAATCAAAAATATTGCCACAATAAGTATGGGACTTTCTTTCCCCACCTTCAAAAAAACCCCAGTTCAACTACTTCTGTAGTTTAATACCCTCAGAGTAGATGATGTGGATGCTACCTAAGACTGGAATAGAATATAATAATAATATTTGACATTTGAATTCATCCTGAGCCCTTTACAATTACATAATAGACAATTTTGAAGATATTAATTAAAACTATAAAAGATCCAAAGCAAATTAAAATCAATGGAAAGTGTTATCATCATTGCAAGCAACTTTGGATCAAGCCTTGGTAGATCACTAATAAAAAAATAAAGTACCTTTCAGTAGCACTTCAGGCTAACATGCAATAGTTGTGAATCTCATTTTCAACTTCATCCTGTAGTCTTAGTGATACACACTGCTGAGCACTTTTACTTCTCTTAATCAATGCTTTTAACAAATATTCTTGTTGAAGCCTTGATCTGAAATATAATCACTCTTTTCATCAAAATATTTACAAGAGCACATGTGGAGCCTTGAAGGTTCCTGTTTGAATTGTGCATGGTATCTATGGTTACAATGTACTATGGATGGTGAGGACCAGGAACACACTGTGTGCAGGAGAGAGAAGTGCAACCAGACAATGTAAGACAGGCTGAAGGAGGTAATACATTACCTACAGAAATTCTGTGTATTGCTGGAGCAAGCTGATTAGAGGGAATAAACCAAAAGGGAGGGAAATCACATGCAAATTGTCCTATGCTGGCACTAAATAAATATCAAATAGAACTTGGGAGACTGTGAGCTGGCCAAGGAGAGAGGCCCACCCAAAAGTGATGTGCTGTTGAAGAAGGCAGGGCACAGTGGTTGGCCGTTCCTCCATGATCCAATCTGTGACCCTGGATGTCTGAAATGATTCTTGTGCCTCGGCCTCTGATGCCAGCACAGGCACAGGATCAGGTGCTGCTGCAGAGGAATGTTTGTCACTGAGGGAACAGCTCAGTGAGCTTCTTGTGTCTGCTGTGCATCTTGAAGTCACCAACAGCAATGACAAACCAAAAAGGCTGAAATTTGCTGTACAAGTATTTGCTTGAAGTCTACCCTCTACCAGCAGCATTGAGTACACAACTTCTGTAACCTCTGTTCAGTCACCAAGCTCTAAGAATTAGTTTGGATTTTACTTCTCAGAGCACACAGTCAGATTAACAGTGTGAAGATTAATTCCATTCAATATAAATTAGCAGCTGCAGCCTATGTTACCTCAAAGGTTGCAGTACAGAATCATAATCGATGTAGTTTAAATGCAGAGGTATGAATTGAGTTTTAAGAGCTGATTTTTCACACTAAAAAAATCACAACGTGACTCCATCCACTTTTTACACATTGACATCATGGAGACAAACAGTTCTTGTTTTTACACATTCTCTTCTAAGAAAAAGAGGATTGATTGGGGTTTTTTTTCCACAATAGAGATTTGGTGACAACTTGCTTTTTTCAGAAAAATGGAAACTGGATTTCCCCCATCCCTTCCAAGCATTTTTTAGTACTAGTAAAAATATTAAACTTTCCAATTTAGCATTTTACATTTCCCTTCTTTTAACCTCCTTAAGGAAACATACCTGAAATAAAAACCAGTTTCAGAAAGTGATCATCAGTCTTTCTAGCCTACTTTTCCCAGTGGAGAAGGTGAACAACACAGGTGTGAAATTATACATACATAAACCAAGTGAGCACAGTTGGAAAGAAAAGGAGAGTTAAAAAAGAAAGAACTGATGTTACATTCTCAAATACCCATATTGAATTGTCAAAAAAGTGAAAGCAGATTGAATGAAACTGCAGATGAAACATGTTTGTATTCTCTCAGACATTCTGAGATTGCACTAACAGAACAAGAGAAAAGTTTTAAAAATTCAGTTCCATTTGATGATAGTTCCTTTGTTTTGTTCAGGTTTGAAGGAGAAAATTTCAAATACAGCCTAGTTAGCTGTTCACTACATTTCTTGCCAGACACAAAGTATTAGAACTGTTTTGAAGAAGCTTGTGAGAAAATAATGATTTTGAGAGAAACTATGTCCTTAACTGGAGAATCTGAATCTTGAGCTCATACTCCAAACTCTAAAGTAACATTTACATTTTTAAGTAATATGCTATATAGGTTTATTGAGGTGACAGACTGAGTTTGCCAGTATTTGTTCCTTATTTAAAAAAAAAAAAAAAAAAAAAAGAAAATATTCCATTTTGCTTGTTAGACCTAAGGTAAAAAGTGATTTTCTACTAAGAGCTTGGAATAGGAAGATAATTTCTCAACAATATATTACTCAATGTTGCTGAAAACATGCACCCCCACATCCTTATCCTATAAAAATTACTTAGATTCTAGAAAATAATATGGATGCAAATATAGTGCCCAAACGATAGCATAGTTTCAGCAAAACTGTTCCCAAGGAAAGCATGCTATTAATCCCAGAGAGCTATTGGATGTACAGAAGACATGGTTGGGTTATATGTACACCAAATTCTATGGCTGTTATTATGCAGTGGTTATACTACAAGTGCCAGAAGTCACCAGCAATGATTAGGAGGATATGGCACCGAAGCTATTTAAGCAACTAAGATAAATACCCTCATTGTAATAGGTTACTGTTCACACACACAATATGCATTAGCTTTTGACCTGATGAGCGTGTAGTTTAAAATAGTTAAGACAGAAAGCATAAAGGAGAAGATGTATTATTATCACACAGCAAAATGACACTTACTCAGTTACAGGACCCTGACAAGCACAGGAGACAAACCCATGTTACCTGAATTCATTAGTCCTTTTACTTATTATGTTTCTCTAAACATATGATTACACTAAATTACTCCACTTTTCTCTAACTCCTTGTCATGATGAGCTTTCATGCCCTTGTCATGCATGATGTGGTTGGCTAGGATACCATCCTTTTTCCTTAAAGCAAATTTTCCTTTTTGTCCTCCTTTCCCCACTCTGGCTTTTGCACAGAAAAATTAACTTCTAGCAGCAGTTTGAGTGAATACAGCTATCAGGAAAGAATTCCTGATATCACAGAATTGTTTTTTTAAGTCAAGAGTGAATAGTAAATTGTTTCAACTACCATAGGTAATTACCATAGGTATGTCAAATATCCCTGTACATTTAAAGCTTCTAAATCTGAAATTTATAAGTTTGACCTTTAGGTGAAAACTGGAAATCCAAAAGCTTTCCCATTTATTACGGGGATGCATGACATCATACAATGTAACCATTCTACCCACATTCAGTAAAAGAGTTACCTGAGGTGTGCGTTGCATTAATTTTATACCTTCTTAGGTAATTCTAATACATATTTTGAGCTAAAATATTCTTGTCTTTCAGTATACAATTTTATCATCACCATTTTATTGAAACTTGATCAATCATTCAGCTATAAACAACTGTGGATCTTGTAATTAAAAATTCTTGGCACCAGAAAACCTCAGAAGTTTGGTGGATCTTACCAACTAATTATTAAAATAAATAAATTCTAGATTAATATGTGCATTTTTCCACTGACTGTACTGAAAAAAACCCACAAAGCAATAAGAGGTGTTTACAAAATTAGATTTATACTTAAAAGTTATTGTATTTCTTTTTTCTTCCTTTAATTTTAAATGAAGTCTTTTCTATTACTTTAGACTACAGTCACTTATAAGGCAGATAATTGCTAGAAAGTTTATCTTTAATAATTCCCAGAACGTTTCTTTTTAATATTTCTGCTTTTCAGGAAATGACAGCAAATATTTTGTACTATACATGCATATACATTTCTTTTTCCCATGTTTATCTTTATTCATGGATCAACAGAGGAGTTATTTAATGAAAAAAACTATTTTAAATAAGAGCTGTCACAAGCTTGTCTAGACTCATATTTAACCATATTTATTCCTCATATAGATAATGTCAGGACTTGATTTTCCACCACTCCTAATAATCTTAAAGATAACTCTGAAATTTACTTGCTATCTTTCCTGTGATGACCTTGAATAACATAAATGGTTCTGCACATATTCTGGATTGCAAACTTTTCCCTGCTAGGCACCAATCTGTAGTTTGTAATCACTGCCTTGTGTATTTATTTTCAAACAGGTCTTGAAGCTTTGTGCTGCTTGTGGATTTCTTCAGAAAAAGCATTTGTAGCAACATCACATAGAAAGACAATACTAAATTTCCTTTTATGCAAATGTATTTAAACATAAGTATCAGACATACAAACACCCAAAGTACAAGTCAAATTTGAAGTGCTAATAAAGTACCTGAACTGTGCCTTATCATTTCTGCTTACAAACAGTAAATGTGAGGATTCCTAGAAACCTCAAGCCACCTTTATGACACTGACTCACTTTAAGAAATGACTGATTGGGTGAAATTGCACCTAATAATATCTGCATCACTCAGTGCCGCTCACCAAAGGGAGATCACCGTTTATGGCAGTATGTAGTGCTGGTTAAAGACAAATCTAAAATTTTATGTTATAGGAAGCTGAATCATAGAAGCTTGTGAACTAACATTTATACCATCATTTAAAATTTATTCTAACTGATTTATAAGTTCTCTGGGTTTTGCTGCCTTGAGCATTTTCAGAAGCAGTTCCCCTGCAGGCTCCAGTGGATCTCAGAGCACCCAAAGCTACTGTTGGTGTGCTGCTCCCCCTCGCACCGACAACTCCAACTTCAGAACTGCACAGCAGTATCTACTCAAACCCACTCCTACAGGAAAAACATTCTTATGGTTTCTGAAGGACGGAGCTGTCTTGGGAAGAGGCGAGGGAGCCATTTGAGGGTTTTAGTGGTGTTTTGTATTCTTCCTCTGACTGGCCTACTGCACCCTTGCAATTGCCAGTGTAAGTAGGAAGAAGGATATGCGGTCAGAGGTGAGGAAATAAAAGCTGCCACTCTGAATGGTCCATGCTGACCTTGAAACTTCACCTTAAAGTATCTTGGGTAAGATATTAATGCATTCCTTTCCATAGCCATTTGTGTAGCTTTTCCTTTTAATTAATTTCTGGATATGACAGATTGTGCTTTCAAGAGCTATCACACTACCATATTAAATTTTAGGATCATTAGAAAAAAGAAATTTTAAAGAAGAACAAAAATGTGAACTTAAAATGTTAGACAGAGAATAATAAACATAGGAAATAACACTCCCACACACCTTCTTCGAGTTTCAAAGAAGCTGTTCCCAAAGGTAAGGAAAGGTCATCACATTCTGACCTCAGTGGTTTTTCATTGGTTTTCTCACATGCCCAAAGTTTATATTATAACCAAGTGTGAAGTGTCACAATATTTTTTTTTCTCATTAGCAGATATTACATATCTTGTACAAACAGCAATTTATCAAACATTAGGGTGCACTCATCTCACCTTGTAACAGTAAGAGTGAAAAAGTTGCTTCTATTTTATTGGAAAATGATTTTTTAAGCTTCTTTCTGCCTACCTGAAAGTAGGGTTTTAAAGCCAAATCTGTCATAATTCAACATTCCCAGAATATTCTGCAATAGAACCGCTTAATCCATCTGTTGTGGGAATTCAGAGGGGCTGCATCTGCTCTACTTTGTCCAAAGCACTTCATTTGGAACAGAAATGAGCAGCACTCCTCAAATCTGTGTTCTGACTTCAGAGCAATTATACAGCACCTAAAGGGAGGTGCAAGACAGAGGGATTTACCTCGACTGCCTCGGAGCCTGGATCTCCACTCTCAAGTCCTGTTACTGGGAAATACTCTTAATGGGTGACATTTACAAACAAGAAGCTACTGGATCTCTTGGCTGGCAAGGATGTCTTTTGTGCCAGGAGAACATTCATAGTCTCATCCAATAAATTTAAACTGAAAGTGTCCTTAAATTCCAGTCTCTCTTTTTTTTAATTAAGTTTCACCCAATAGTTTGGAAAAAATCAATAGTGCTACATCTTTATACTTCCTGATCCCCTTATAAACCAACGTGTCAGACTATTATTACTGAGTGCAAGCACCTCCTCCTGCAAGCGCCGAACCTCATAATCCATTTTGCACCTGAATCCAATCTCCACACAGAGGAAAATCCCCAACAAAATACACCAAGAATCCTCACATCTGCATGGGCACTGAGTGCATCCCAGAGGCTTTATGCTAAGCAGCTGAAAGAATTTTTGTGGAACTGTTTAGACAATCAAACCAAGGAAGTATAACCATTCCAAATATATTTTCCTTCACAATATACATTCTGTACTCTGGATTAATAAATAAGTGTCTTACTACTTACCAGTATCTTCATCTGTCCTTTTCAGGACTGGTGACTATTCCCTCATTCATTAATTCTAAAAAGAAGAAAGCAGGAATGCTTATTTTAGATGTCACTATCACATTTAAGTTGATGTATTCCAAATTCAGCATTTTTCACAAGCATTTAAACATGGCATAGTAAAAAAAAAAAAGTTGAACAATGTTCTACAACCTGATACAAGCTTTCCTATAATCTCAATCATTGCAATAGATCTGAGCATGTCTGTGTAAGACAACATCTGTTTCTCCTTTATTGTCTCCCATCCTCTTTATTGTCTCTTCAGTCCCTAAGCATGGACTGACCAGGATGCCTTTTCCTATGGTGCCAATGAAGATATGCTTCACAAATTACAAACATCTACAGCTTTTCATTTCCAAAACTTCTAACAATGGAAATAAGAGTGCGGGGAACTCAAAAACCAAAGGATCATGACTACAAGAGTCAAAATACGCTTATCCTGGTTTACTCTTGTGTTTTCTTCACCAGTCTACAAGACTCAGCTCCTGCCTATCTCAAAGACTCTTTGACAGTTACAGCCAAAAAAAGTTCAGTTTAAAATTATTTTTTTAAAAAAAATCATTGCATAAAAGAATACATCCTACAATAAAAAAAAAAAAAAGTATTTGCAGAGCTTTATAGAACAGTCCAAACCACTTAGTTTGTGCCAGAATCTTAAATATACAAATACATTGCTCTTATATATTTATTTTGCAAGTCATTAATTTTTTTAAATGTTTTCCTTCATCATAAAATTTCATTGCAGATTTAAAATCTAGGTTCATTTACAGAAGCATCACACAGATCTTAATCTAGGCTCAGATTTAGCCTGCACTGACAGCTGTCTCTTCTAGCTATCATCAGAGAATATTTTGGGTGAATTTTTAACCTCAGTGATTTCCACAAATGGAAAGTTGACAGGAACTATTTTCAGTAACAAGGAGGCTGACAAAGCTACTTTTACTTCCTACAAAAATATAAAATAGTAACAACAAAGACCAGCACTTAAAGAGTAACATGAATTTGTATACAACGCTATGTTCAGAGGCAATTAAGAGTTTCATTTACAGCAGCTTGTTACCAAAGTAGTGCCAGCAGTGTTTATTAATTAAAGGTGTTTTTTCATCCTGCAAAGAATGTTTTTTCATATGCAAAGAAAGTGAGAATTAGTGTACTGTTTCTGGGGAATTACAGTTTCCTAATCATTTAAAAAATGAGGGTGACTAGTTCTGCCAACCAATTGCCTTGCAAACATTCTACCTCTTACATATGCCAGGAATTATGACAGCTCTGTTTCAGGCTGCCTATACATTATTTTAAATATTGCTGTACAGAATCAGAATTATTTTGTACATCAACCAAAATCTGTGCTGGTGTTCTTTTAAAAAAGCTCTGCTCTTGGCTTTCAGAAGAACATGTTGTTTCATTCCCCCAAAGAAGCTCAGAACATCAAGGAAAATAACATCAAGTGATAGCGGGTTCAAACGTATTTCTAATCTTTGCAACCCTTCAGTAGTTACATTAAAAAAGTGAGGCATAATTTATTTCTGATGAAACAGAGTTGCTCAGCTTTCTGCTAATAGGATCCTCAGGGCAAAAGGGGTAGGGAAAGCACTGATAAAAGTAGAGAGCTTCATTTTACTGGTTTTTTTCCTAGTCTGGAAACAATAAATTAATAATAGTGTTTACTCTGATTATCGTTGATTTAGGATAAATTGTTCTCATTTAGCAAATGGGGAAATGAAATTCAGTGCCCAAGGGACCAAGAATGTAAATCTCTGCCAACGGCTACAATTGAAGACACATTTACAGACCCATTCTGAGTTCCTGGATTAATTCCAATCATTGCTGATAGTAGGGAGGCTGATTTTCTAGTACCATTTACCAGTTTAATGATGCAAGTTGCCACTCCTTTCTCCTCCTCACTCTTTTCTTCCCCTTCTGCTCTCCTCATGTCACTCATAAAACTTATTGTTTTCCTTAATCCTCGAAGGGCCACTAGCCTTTAGGGTTTTTCTTTTGGAAAAGCCAGTACAATTTTTCTCAGAGGTACACACCTATGTTTTAATACTTTTAATTCATCAAAATTATTCTTCAGCCAACCAATCATAATTCAATGTAGGAATTGAACAGGAAAATGTCAGAACCTTGAAATGGCCTTGCCTACTGTACTATTAAAAAAGAAGTAGTACTTCCCAGAAAAAGCATCCTGAAAGCAATAAAAACACCATTATTCAGCCAAAAAGACAGCTTGGACAAAGCATACTGTTAAATGTATTTTCATTTTAAAGTGCTGTAGTACCACCATACTTCCCCTACTCAAAAACAAGGAAAGAGGATACATAACACAGGACTGAAGCTGATGACAGACAGCAAAAGCTTCAGGCTAGTGTTGCACTTTGTCCTATGGAAAAAATCACCATTTATTACCACTCATTAAAATTTAATTTTATAGAGCATCTTTAAAAGGTCATTTTTAAAATGGGAGTATTATAGCTGATATTACTGAGTAGTTAGCACTTTGAGAACACAAATCCTCAGTCTTGGTGCTTTCAAGATAAGGCATGAATCTGATTAATTCAGCTCTTTTTATTAAAAAGTGGTTGTAGCGGGTTTGGTTTGCATAACCGGGTGGAAACACCAAATTTTAGTGTAGTGGTTTTATGGTCAATTTATGCACTGTTCCCTGATTTCTTTTCTGTGAGATAAACCACTAGGAGACAGCAAAGCAGGCACACAACTTATATGCTATGATAAAGTTTATTAACAGACCTAAGAGAAAAGGAAAGAAAAAAAAAAAACAATCAGAACACCCACAGACAGAACTTCTCCTCTTCTCCCTCCCCCCCCTTCTCCTCTCCCTCAATCCATGTGCAGTTCTCAAGAAAGGAAAAGAAAAGGGTTTCTTCCTGCTTTACGTGGTTCTCCAAACTGCCACCTCCTGCAGCAAAACCATCTGCAGTGATGTAAAGTCTCCTTTTTCCATAAAACCCTCTCGCGGTTCCTTCAACTTTAGAACATGGGCCAGCCCATGGGGGTATTATTCTGTCGGATAAGTAATTGTGGCTTGAAATTCTAAGGCTTTTTTTCTTTTGCCACCAAGTTTTATAAGCCTCTGCTTTCTGATAAACCTGGCATGGGCATTTTCTTCACAACCTTTACAAGCCACACATCCATTAAAATTGTCCATCCCCCATGAGTTTTAACTGGATTAAAGAGACAAACAGTCTGGGATATTACAATATTCATACCACAGCAAGGCAAGGAGTCTTTTAAGCTGCCCGCGAGGAAGCCGCGGCACCGCCCTTTTTCCTCCCGTGGCCATCTCGGCTCCGTCTCACATGACGAGGTTTTCTCTTTCTCTCTCTGGCTTTGGAATCACCATGGTGGAAAATGTTACCGTCCCGCTTCGCCGCTGGATGCAGGGCTGTTTCTTCAGTTCGCCGTGCAGTGTGTGCTGGCTGCTGCGAACTGCAGGCTCCGTCAGTGCCCCGCTGTCCCGGGAGGGGAAAAACCCCGTCCCGGAGAGGCCGCGCCGGAGGAGCCTGAGGGCCGCCCCCCCCAGAGCCCCAGCAGAGTCCGGGCTGTGCCTCGGGAAGGGACAAAGGCAGCGACACCCGGCCCGGCCCGGCCCGGCGGGGCCCCCGGGGGGACCGTGGCTCCTTGGCCACCACCCCCGGGCTGGAATAAAGTCTCCACTCCCGCCTTCCACGGGATTTTTATAGATAACATTGAGAGAAACGCGATTCGACCAGGCGACTGTCTGTCATGGCGGGGCCAACCTGTGACAGTGGTTTATTGTTTTGCTATGTACCTAGCCCAGTCATTTGCTTTGATTTCTCCTGATAAATACCTTGATCTTGAAAATGACATTCTATTCCTAAACTAATGTTCAGTGATGTATTCATTACCTCATACTGCATTTACCATATTCTGGGACAGCTCGTACCTTAATGTTTTAGTCACTAATCACAGGTGCTACATTTAGCATTTACACACGATGTATGGAAGCAACAATAGCTACAAATATCAAACCAAAGACTAGTTTAGAAAACAAAAGATGTATACCTAGAGTAGCACCCAAAGTGCTCAGTAGGCATATCCCAATAGTATATTCATTATTTATTTTTAATATTCAGTGCAATTTGATGGTGCTTAGAAATCCTTTCTGACAAGCCTTAGTACCAAAATGGGCTTAGCACAAGTGTGCAGGCTACCACACCTTCCTTCACAGATTGACAATGCAATTTAGAGACATATCTGATCCATTTTTTTCAAGGAAAATTGAATTAAAAGTGCACAGATGGTCAGTATTAACCCTTAAACCAGAAATTTAAACCTGAAACTCAATTTCTGTACTGCTAGTTTAAAGACATTTATGAGCTGCACATGGTTCTGACAGCTTCTCCTTGTTGGCACAAAGACTGTGCTGACTTTGAATGTTATCAGTGGCTCTTGGTGTCCTTGATTAGGGGTTCCAAATGATCAAATAATGGCACAGGGATGGGTTTGATGTATTTTTAATGGTTATATTTTTACTCATAATGCTGTTCTTTGGGAGGATTTTTCTTTTCAAACTTGGATGTAACAGACTGGTGCAACTGTATGAAACAGCAAGATTCTTCTCATCCACACTATTGCCATAAGAAAAAGAGTCAGACACTGGCTGCTACCTAAACCAAACCAGGACTTGTAACTATGATGCTGGACTGCAGTGGTAGCCAGGAAAAACTTAGTTCTCACAGTGGAAAAAAGGAAGAAATCCAGAGCAAGCAAGATACACCAGTGTCAAAGACCATCCCCAAAGATCTGGGGAACCTATGCCTCCTATTTCTTGTCCCCTCAGCTACATACACTGCCACAGGAATGTTCCTTTAAATATTTAAAAATCAGTTTCTTAAAATTTCTGGATGAATTTGCAAATATACAAATAAAAGTTTGCTCTTTAAAGTCTTACTGGTACTAGATCCCATCAGGTAGACTCAAGATCGCTTTCTAAAACTGCATAAATGGCTTAAGATATGAGCCTTTCTTAGCCTCACCATAGTTCACATTTCAGAAGGAGACAGTAATATTACAAAGATTAGAAGAAAAATAAATAAAACAGCAAAGAGACAAGCCCTGCTATCAAATTATGACTTCTTTCTAGGATATTTAAGTCAGACATTTACAAGCAAATAAATAATAAATCATCATCACACGTGGAAACTACAGCAAGTAAGGACTGCAGGGCATAGATTTCATCTTTTCCTCTTTAGTATGATGAACATATTTACAGCACACTGTTTAACCACATCTTGAAGCAGAAAGATCTGTAACAGATGTGTGTTCCCAACTACCAGTCTTAAAAAGACCTGCTTATTCTTATCTCCATCCATCCTTTATTTTCAAGCTTTCCCAAAGTTTTAGACACATACTTCTACATCACTCATTTGCAGGCTTTCGGCATGACCTCAGAGTTTCGAGTCTTGTACAGCTCTAATTCTAGCAGAAATTAAGGATTCATCTATCCAAGACCTCTTGGAATATCAATGCAAAATATGGTTTTCTTCCACACAGGCTCAGTCAAGAGCCCACACAAAATCTTTTAAAAGTCAACTCTTCTTTTTTAATGCACAGACAGAGAAAAATAGAGCCTAGTTAGCAGCTGGCACACAGACACAGGGCACGGGATGCCTGGACTAAGTGGTTTGTTTAGACTGACCAGATTCAAACCCCAGATGTCAAACTGTACCCAGAGAATGACCTAACAGGTGATAGTGAACACCTTCAATCCTTGATTCAAAAGGTATTCCAGACTGCTATATGTAATGCAAGATTCAGTAAGACATGGGATTTCACTTCAGTTCCTTAGACTGCTTCTATATTTTATACTGAAATGACGATGGGCATGTTCTGAAGGGAATGCTTGAGTCAGGCATATCAAATATAGCCTGCTACTATTAAATAGCATTTGTAGTTTGCCTGCTGTGATATCATCTTGTAAGTAAAGTGCAAAACCTATGAGAAAACCTGCTCTAAAAAGAAATCCTTTTCAACAGAAACACCAGGTTACATTAAAACAAAGGACTTGTTTCTTTGCACCTTTTTAAGTACCTTTGGCTAAACTGTAGAGAAATGTCCAAGCAATTGTACCTTTAGGTATTCAATTGCACCAGAAAAAGAGTAAACTTTAAAAATCACAAAAGTTTTCTAGTATAATTGATTGAATTTTCTCATTCTGGTGACAAGTAACAGCCTTCATGAAATCTATCACCAAATTATAAACTACCTCTAAAATTTGCTGTAGAAACAGATGTAAACCTTAATTCTAGAAACAACTGAGAATCAACACTTCAGGAAGCATCCTGATTTTTACTCTGTCATTCCAAACAAAAATCAGGAGGAATTTGGAACCAGATTTTTTTGAATTTGGTCCAAAGCAAGATCTTTATCTGCACAGTGCCATCAGCACATTCACACAGCAGTATGATCAATGTATTTGACTCTAAACCCATGTTATGTATAAGGCCTCCAAAGTTCTTTAAAGGTACTCGCATTCTACTGGCAATAATTCTTTGAACTGTATCAGCATCATGGTAAGATGTGGAAAGCCTCAAAAGGCTCTGAAAAAACAATTTCCATGATAGCCTCGCTACACAAGAAGTAGCAAAGCTGCCTGCAAACTGACATTCCTAGAGTTTTTGCTCACATCATTTTCTGATGGCCTTACCTATTATTTTCCTAAAATCTTTTACATATGTATTTTAAAAGGATTTTTAAAATGATGGCAGCTGGTTGTGGAGAGCATGGGAACAGGAAGCAGTAACATATCAGGAAGCAAAATGTTCTTTCAAATGCAGTTTGCAAACTCACCCTTGTTTGCTACATACTGCTTATTTTTTTAATAATGCACAAATCATCTCCAGTACCATGGAAATAATCAACAGAGAATCAAAACCTGGAGCTTCTACTAGAGCACAAATCAAAAGCTGTTGGAATCCAACAGCTGGAGCCTGTCTCATTATTTCACTGCACTTTGATGTGCTTTTCAGCCAAATATCTTAGAGATTTACTTACAGATATGTCTATCTACAAATTCTACATTGCTTACACATTATAGTTCCCAACTGAGATAAATACACTAAGTTCTCATTAAAAAAAAAAAAAAAAAGTCTTCTATTAAGCACAAAATCCTGTAAATAGAGGAATTGAAAATCAGCTGCATCTAATAAAAGAATCAAGTTTGTTATTGACTTTGAGCTGGTAGTTTCCATTAGATTATCCATCATACTTTTATTATGTGATGAACTGCCTAATTAATTTCATACTCATGCATTTAGGCAGAATGCTGTATGTTTCAATGGGCTTTGCTATAATCCTGCACCTGCGGCCTCAGAGATTTAGACAGCCCTCTATCATAAGTTTATAATGTGCCTATAATCGTGTCAGCTGGAGTATGGTTCCAACTATCCAGTCTGTTGAAATATAACAGTACTTAATTTCTGAGGCCCTAGAAAATTTGCATCTGTGGTTATGTATCTTTGGACTTTAATCAGATTAAAGTCACTGAGAGATATTAAGAGAGTTAGATACAATATTTTGCTCAGACAGTTTTAGTGGATGTATCAGACACTGTTTTGATTTTCCTTGCTTATCTAGTAATATGAACAGATGCAATCATGCTATTGTATAATGAATGTTGATTGCCAACAGTATTTGATTTTGCAACCATTCTGTAGTGATAATTAAAGATAACTTGATATCCTATACAGTGATAGTTAAAGATTGCTTTGTGTGCATTATTGCATAAATAAATGCCACCGAGAGAATGAACGTATTCTCTACAACTTTTTTATCTGGAATATATTTCAGGGTAAAAAAAGAGTCACTAGACTTAATAACAGAGAAGTCTTCATTGCAAAGTTTGTGTTATTTATCCTTTATTCTCTTCTGGTTTATGGAATTTACACTAAGTAAAGTTTTAGTAATTTAGGACACATTATCTGTACCTTTCCCGAAAAGGACAAGAAATGCAGTCTGATGGAAGTTCTGCTGTCACCCACTGATCACACCAGGCCTGCTGCAGCCAGTGGTGACACCTTCTGTGATTACAATGAGGTTCAGGTAAGGTCCATATGTAGTAGACATCTAATGTATATTGCACCATTTGGAAACAAATGAGGAAGCAAACATTTAAATGTACTTTTTCCGCTAATAAACTTCACCAAAATTCTGATATTCATAACACTATCGTTTTGGCCAAAACTATATGAACTTGATGTTCAAATTAAACAATACAGAAAATGTGAGATAGGGCCCAAGTTGTCCTTTTCACATCAGTAGCCCAAGGAAAGCATGGATAGGCCCAGCCAAAGAGACTAGTAATTTCATTTTATGTTCAGGTTAGGCATAATGACTCTACAGTTCTTCTGCATAGTGGAAGAAATCTGCCCCAGCCCTGCAACCACTGCTCTGCTCACATCTAGCATGTTCACTAGTTAGAGTATATGTGAGCTGACACAGAAATCTTTATTCACTCAGGCGTGCAAAGCACTGGTGCTGCATCCTCTCCACGCCGTGTGTGCCCAGGAAGGCAGAGAAGCAGAAGTGCCTTCCTTTGTACTACCCCAACCAAGCCCTTTGCTGACTATTTTGAGTTTGTACATACAGCCTATTGCATGGCCTTAGCCCCACAGCTTTCAATGTTACGCCTCCAAACCTGCAAACTGTGACCCCAATTTGGGCAAGTTTTCCTTGGAACAATGCAAATCTGTGTATGAAAGCAGTGTTTGACTGCCATGGGTGCTATATCCAGCACTAAGTAACTGATGTGCAACTGCAGTGTCAATATTACATGATGGTTTTTATCTCTGGAGTTTTATGTTTCATTTTTAATCATAATTCAACCAAGAAGACAGTGAGCTTCTTAGTTCACTGGTCAATATAGTTAGCAGGTGAACTCCTTATATAAATGACAGATGCGCTTTCACTGCAGCAGTTCTTCCTGCTTTAGAAAGGATATGTCAGGTGTTGAAACTTGCCAATTAAATTATCTTCATTCTTGATGTGAGCTTCAGCCATTGAGTACCTTGTGAGCTGAAATCTCCCTCCTTTCCCTCTCAGTAAAAACTGCCAGACTAACACCTATATATTCCCTTCTGGATCACTGATAATTTGAAGCTGGTAATTATTTCTGTTTTTTTCTAAGAAAGATACGTGTGCCTCTGATGTATTTCCACTGTGTGTCTTTGTGTATGTCAGAGAGCTATCAGTTCCCTGCGATCTAAGAAAGCATTTCTGCTGACATTTTTCTTACGACTTTTCATTCCAATTTATAAAGTTACCTGTTGAGGAATTTTTATGATACCACCTACTTCCCATAGAGGCTACCACCTATTCCTTGATTAGTTCACAGGAGATCAAACTCCCTAACAAGTTACTGTCAGTTGTAGTTTTTAAGACTAGAACTAGGTCAGGTTCATTACCTACGTCAATTCTTTCATGTATTCATGCTAAGACAAAAAAAAGGATTTTAGAACAAAAAAAATAAAGGAAAACAGGACTGAAAGTCTAACTAACAGATATAAAAATGCTTCTCATCTCAAAAGTGAAATGCCACAAATGATTTTTACATTACCAAACCCCTGAGGCTGAAGCCATATAGTCTCCAGCTTTGACTGAGAGACCTTACAATAGTACAGGAGATTTTGTTACAGAGACAGCATATGAGCAGAATCATTTGTAATATGGGATCCCTTATATATTCATTCAGCAAAGGCTGTGGAAATTATTTTTGTTCTGATGAGGATAGAAATAGCTTCTACACAATATTGATCTTCTCCAAGTCTTGGGATTGCTCTGTGTAGTTTTGGAAAAGCTACACTACAATAGAAACAATGGTAAAGTCTTTATAAAAAGCTGTTTTGTATCATATTCAATTACATTTCCTTTCTCTTTACACCTCATGATAACACATCTCTCTATGAAATCCCAGACACCTTTCTTCAACTAACATCCATTTAGTGTTAAATCCTTATTGTGATGTTTTCGTATTTCAGATTCTGATTCAAGAAATGCAAACAAACTGTGAGGGATCACCTGACCTTTAAAAAAATGTAAGGCTTGTGATGAAGTTCTCAGGGTTATTTTTTTTTTTAATTTGTACTGACCAGCCAACCTATATTTGACCACTACGTCCACGGCTAGGCATAGAAGGAATCAAACACAGAGAGCCACACTTTTTTTTTGTTTGATTGTGGGTTTGTTTTTTCTTTTTTAAAATTTTGTTTCTTTTAGTTGCAGCATCAGTGGTGCTCATGTTTTCAGGCCATCAGCTACTCAGTGCTTAAGCACAGAGCACCTGACAGCACAGAGTAAACCTCCTTTTTCAAAAGTACTGACAAAATGATGTCTATGGCTACAGCATTCGTGGTTGTAAGGGAGAATTTTAACAAACCAAACATATACTAAAATATGAACTCTAAAGGAGCTAATAAAGGATTGAAAGTCTTAAGTAACCAGAAATTCCTATTGTGGTGGTGTAATAATCATTATTAATCCTCTTGCTTGAACCCACTGAGTCTGGGGATAAGCCATGGAACTAGACACAGATGGCTTTAAGATATACTTTGCAAGAACAGACATCCCAGGAGAGAACATGACTTAAACACATTTTTGGGTCATGTCTCCTCTCCTGTACACTCCTTATTCCTGCCAGTACTAATTAATGTACAAGATCAGACAAACATTGCCAGCAAGTGTGTGACAAGCAGCCTAAACGGGAAGCTTTGCCTAACACTAATGAAACACATGGGAAGTGGGATGAGGTGTAGACAAAATATCATTATGCTGATTTCCCATCTACATGGCTAACGGCAAGTGCAAAAGCTATAAAAAGCAAGGAAGAGCCCTGTGGGTCAGAAGGCTCAGATCAAACACAGAATGCATGTGCAAAGCCAGTTTACAACGCTGAAGGACTAAAGCTGTCCATCAGTGTCCAACTCCACACATGCCAACATGTGGTGGTGCCTTCCCCCAGGGGGGCTCGGGCCCCGCCTGCGGCTCAGGCACTGGCTATACAGTGGCTGAGTGTCACAGGACCCGAGGATGCTCAGGAAGAGGAGTTGGAGGTCTAAAAACACCCCTTAGACTTCCCCTGGGGTGGAGAGAAGCACAAACCCAGCCTCCCTTTCCAGAAAGTTCTTCGCATTTTCACAGTTCATTGGTCAGTTATTAGGTCCTTCTTGATTGATCTTTAATAATTGGTCGTTATTACTGTGCCCCACCCTGTAAGCCCTGCGTTATTGGATGTTAGTGTTTTCCACTCCCTGTTTCTTGTGCCTTAAAAGCTCGTGTTTGGTGNTGTATTCTTCCCACAGGTCCTTTTTTTTAGCAGAGCCAGGCCTACTGCTGATGACCATCTCCTTCCTCTTGTGAAACAGAGAGCAAAGTTCACCAGTAGCTTTACTTAGCAACATTCGAGAACAGAATCTCACATCTTTCCCTTCTGAAATCTACTGTTAAGTAAGACACCTGATTACATTTCAATCCTTTCCAGCTTTTTCTAGAAGTTCAGCTTTTCAAGAGGGTGGATAACAACATATCTGAGCTTCCAGTGAAACTTCTCTGAGGTTATACATGGTGTCCCCAGCCACAACTAGGCAAGAGCTGCCTTCTCCAAGATTGAATGCTCTCCTCTTGTTTTAGGAAAAAGCCAGAAAACAAAATGCAGAAAGGCAAAATATAGAAGAGAGGAGCTAGTGTGATGAGGCTGTAAGGTACCTACACTGAAGAGAACCACACTCAAGAATCTGAACAGAGTAAGGAAATGGGGTGCTCCAACCCACAAAGGACAGTGTCTGATGAGGGGGAGTTTTCATAACATTACCATATCTATGGCAGATGAAAACTGTGAGCGGGCGATCGGGACCCTCGTACCACGAACCAATTTGCTTAAGGCGAGAGCCGTTTATTGTTTACATTACACGGTTCTTATGCATTGCTGCTGCTGCCGTTCACGCCATCACGCATGACCCCATTGGGTGCCCCGTATTGTCCACGTGCCTTGCATGCACCTTTCAGAGACCCTGATTGGTTCAAGTCCGGGATGGTGCAGTCCCTCTTTGTTTATTTTCTTGCTGTCTTGTTATCTCGTTCTTCAGACCGCTTCTCTCCTGATTTAGAATAGCTTACAGTTCTGTAACCTTGACGAATTCCGGAGGTCTCTGATAGTGTTAGCTAAAGACAACTTGGCTGGGGCCCGTAACAAGATTTGAATGCCTCACAACAACTGTGTCTCACAAGAGTGAGGTTTTGGGATTACCTGTCTGAGGGTAGGAAGCAGTAGGGCCTAACCACTGCATCCTGGACTGCTGTGACAGAAACCAGACCTAGCTGAAAGATACTGTGGTGATACATTGCTGCAAACAAAAAACCAAACCAGCCAAAAAACCAAGAAAACCCAACAAACCCAGGCAGACAGGTCACCTACTTCTAACCCACAGCACCCTGAGCAGAAGAAAAGCTTTGACTTCTTTTGTGTTAAGATAAAATACTTCCACTTTACCAACTTGGAGACAAAGCTCTTCCCTATGAAAAAGATAAAAATCAATCAATACTGTTTATCATGGCAAGTCTAAAGAGAACAGCAGAAAGCAGATATTTAAAGAATAAGAACAATCCTCCCCAAAGGTGAATTTGTTTAGAAAAATAAATAAATATGACCACCCTGCCCTATTTCAAAGGGGATAAAAGAACTATAAGAACCTTTCAAAAGTCCAAAGAAGTTTCTGAACCAACAGATCCTTTGCCCTCAGAATCCTTGCTTGTGTAATGTATCTCTAAAACACTTTATATATATACTGCATCTGTATTCATAGGGATGCACTGGTGTACACACATCACTCCCAGAGCTCTCCAACTCCTATTTTTCATTGAAATATTGGGATCCAGCCTTGCATGAGCCTGCTGCACTCCAGATGGGTCACAGAGCCTTGCCAGCAGCCCTGCTCAATATCGCAAGATAATTTTACAGTCTTCTGTTTAAACATTGTGCAGTGAGTATGATTTCTGATTCAAAATAATAATGGCATATGGCACAGCTTTAATAGTACTGCCATTTTGGATGGAATGTAAGGGGTTTTTTTTATTATTTTGCTTTATTAAAACACAATAGCTGAATTAGCTACTGCAAATGGACAGCCAAGAGTAATGAGGGTGACCTATTCAACATGGAAATTATGTGCTGAGGCCTTCTGTGCAAGTTGGCTAAATGATGTAATAGCAGGCACTGGAGTTCATAGGACTGATGAGATGGCAAGACAACAACTTGATATCTCTTTAAATGTAAGAAGCATGGTCCCATGACTCCCTTCCTTTCTCTCTTTTTAATTTTTTTTTTTTTTTCCTATCAGAATACCTTATTGGGAATTAGTCCTTGACAACCTTTGAAACCATTAAAATATTCAAGTTAATTTCCTTCCAAAATGTAGTTGTACTTTGGGCAGGTATCATACAATTGATCTGTATTCCCTTTATACAAACTCAGTTATTGCACAAGTCCTTTTATCATTTAAACAAGGGAAGGAATTCAAGAGCTTGAAAGAGATATAAGACAGCAGATCAACACTCTGGCAGTGAGTGACAGCGCAAGACCCTTAATCCCACAGCTAAAATATGAAAATTATTTTTCAAAGAGCATAACTGCATAACACAGAAATATCACTTCATTCCTACTCTGACAAGGAGTTCCTTCTCCACTTGTACAACTTTGAACTTCACACATACAATTTAAATTAACTCAAGTTTCTTCTACTCCTACCATTAACCTCCTAACATTCAAATTCTTTGCCTTTTCTTTGTCCAAGTCTCCCAAAATAGAGATTGTTGTAATGCAGCTTTACCTAAAAACACAGACCAAAAAAACCGCCAACACCCCTGAAAGTAGTTGGTAAAATAATCAGGAAGTTAATTCAAATTTAATTAAACATTTTCCAGAAAAAAATATTTGAAGACTGATGACTAGTGTTTAGAAAAACAAAAATTAAAACTATTTTATGTAAGTTTTGCCTCTTTTTATTTACATTAATATTTGCATAATTCCTCTATGTCCTATCTACAGACTCTCAACCAGCATATCTGGGTGTAATTGAACAGTGGAATAATATCCCCATGCTGTGTTCACAGAATTACCATCACCCAGCAGTGTAGTTACATCTGCATTTAGTGTATTTCCTTACAATAACATGTTATTTTAATTAAAAACAAGGGATATATGCAAGCGGTTTAAAGGCTCCTTCAACAGAATCTGTTACTGCAGCTTGGGATCTAATGGAAGTAGTACTCTCTTTTTTTAATACTAAATTTTTAAAAGAAAAATAAAATGATGTAGTTTAGATTACATGAGCATTAGGAAAAGCAGAGAGTCTTTAAGCTGTCTTTAAACTGATATCAAAAAAATATAGTCCATATTGTTGTTCCTCTCTTTCATTATGAGGAAGAGCTCATCACAATTTTCAGTCTGCCTTAAGCCAGTCTTAGAATCCATAACACAGGAGAGAAAAAGGAAAAAAGGGTTCTGAATTCTCTCACTCACTCTGAGCTCCACACTGCAAACACCACACATCAATAAGCCTTGCTCAGGTCTAGATGAATGAAGTCTTGCACTCTTAAGAGCCTGAGACAGAATACCAGAGGTTCAGAGCCCTACTTCTTTCAAGCCCACTCCATCACCTCCCCCATTAGAAACAGAACATGGAGAAAAGAAATGAGACAAAAAAACCTCCATACTTTGCAGTCTGCAGGAACCTGTCTCACCTGAAAGCCTCCATTCCCTAATAAAAGGCTTCTTGGATTTAAACTTCCTACTGGATCCATATATCTGACCTTCATACCTCCTTAAAAACATCTCTACAAGATTCAACTTATCTTTCAACATCTGTGGGCTCTCTCCTATCTTGATTCTTTCTCTCTTTCTCCAACTCTGAACGGTTGTAGAAAAGCAGCTTCTCATAAATCCTCTGCTTTCTTTCCTGTCCACTACTGCATCAGTAATCTTTAACAAAGCAGATTATGGAACAGAATCCACAAACTGTGGAAGAATTTTCAATCCTGAACAGTGCTATGAATGATCTTAAAAATAAGAAGAAATGGTGACCTGTGAAGTAGACTTCTGAAAATTGTGTTTTCCTGTTTCCCTTCCCTGCAGCTTTACACTTGCATAGATGAGTCATTTAGCAGCATAACTACAGTGTAAATCTGAATATTTTAAAACCTTGTTCTTGAGAATTGGTTTAATATATATTCTGGAAAATAGATACTTCTCTTGTGACTCATCTGTGCAGGGTACTGTCCACTGAGCAATGTTTATCAAAAGGGAAATCCTTGGAAACTGTTTTGCTTTGTTTCCAACCTGTAGCGTGCCTTGCTTCTGAATTCTACAGAGGAATGAGATACAGCTGTAGTGTGGTTTCATTCTTCAAAAGCATTAAAGCATAAAATTACCATTTATTGTGTGGTGCAAGACAAATTAAATAAGAGATAAAATGTATCTAATCTAAATAAAACAGCTTTTTACTTTTAGTATAACTTTCTATCTTTAAAGAGACTACATTCAGTTTGGTGATGACTTAGGGAAAGAATAAAACAGAACACCTAAGATAGTTTGCATCTACTTCTAACAGCTATCATCAATCAGAAAAATGATATTATATGCCTTTTAAATAGAATGTAAAATTATTGGAATCATTCCAATGTCAAGATGAAAGCTTAAACTGGATGTTCACAATAGAGAAATTAATTCATCAACTTTACTACTGGATTAGAAGTAGTCTTTTGTTCTGTTTAAAGGAAAAAGGGGAGAACAGACAAAAAAGAAAGGACAGCTTCTATAGGGAAAGTGTGACATTCCTCAGCACTTCACCTGGCACAGAAGCTGTGTTTGTAATGCAAAGACAAAGTCAGAAAGAAGGAATAAACTACACTAGTCACTGATAATATACAGTGATGAATAGAGACTGAAAGACAGCCTTATATATTTAATGTACCTTTAACAGTGCATAACAGCAAGATTATAGAAACAGAAACCTCCATTTTCCCCTGGAAATAACCTAATTTTCATTCAAAGCCCCATTCCTGTCCCCTTTTTGTGTAAAACCCAAATTCCATTGTTTGAACACATAATTTCTGGAAAGCAAGCCTAATATTTCACTCTCCCTTGAACATTTTGTCTCTTTCCCATATTGAGAAGGACTTAAGGAATATGCTTCAGTTCTCTTTATAATGATGAGAAGGACAAGCTAAATGCCACCAGGTCAAGGCACAGTCACCTGCCTGTGACTCTGACACTCTCCAACTAGGAGAGAGTCAAAGGAGGACAAAGGAGACAGTTTAAAAACACAAACTTTAAAATCAAGCATCAAAAGGAGTTTAAAGGTGTTCCTGCAATGTTAATCTGGTAATATTGGAAAAAAATAAAATAGGAATAGTCTGACATCCACTTCATCCTGTGAAAGAGGATAAGAGCAAAAATATAGAAGAACCACTGTTTTGTAATGCATAGCTATAAGAAACAATCCTCAGGGTATCTGACACTGTAATACTCTAGTGATCTGTATTTTCTTTTAAATTTATCTTTTTTCAATATACTCCTTCTTCCCACAGCATTTAATACAAGTATGTCTCCAAATAAAAATAATTCTCTGCAGAATGACATTGATAATTACTTAGTTCATCAACAGAGATGGAACAAATCAGCCTGAGAAAAAACATTTGAACCATCTGTTTTCTTCCCTCTCAGTGTGAAATATGGGTGGAATAAATAAAGGTGGTACAAAATGTACTGCTCACATGAAACCACTGGTTTAGAAAACACAAAAATATTCCTAATAAATGAGTAGGTCATGCAAGAACCCCAAAGCCTAAAAAGCAAGTCAGTCTGTGCTTTTCTATCTCTATTCTCCTTTCCAAATACCCCTCATTCCTCTCCTCTTAATTTGTTCCTGTTCCTTCCACACACAACTCATTCAGTATCCTCCTCCTCTCCCAGCTACTCTCCTTGTCTGCATTTGAATTAAACTGTTCCACAAGTTTTCTAGTCTGCTGAAACTCTGGGTGGACAAAATAACAACTGAAGGAGATATTTTTTTCATTAGCTCAAGTGCTCATCAGACAGCAGCCTTGAGTAGCCAAGGTGAACCAAGTCACAACTGTGTTCAGGTTTAATTTATAAACCAAAAGCAACAAACACCTCACACACAATCAATCCCTCGCTTAACCAGTAAGTTTAGGCTCTCTTAAATCCAGGGTCCTGTCTGAATTGTGCCTTAAAGATAATTTGGAATCCTAAGGCCCATGATCACACTGAATGTAGTTGCAAGTCATGGTTAAGTTTTTAAGGATTTTCTGTATAACTGGAGAAAAAGCAACGTGATCATCGTCCCTGGTGAGATATTCCTGCATTAATAAAACAGCAGGATTCACATGGTTTGCACACAAACAGCAGGACAAACTGATTCCATAATCACGTAGTAGAGTAGTTGCTATGTATACTCACTCCCACTTTTCAACTTCTTAAGTAGGTAACAATTTAATGTCAAATGCAAAGTGGAGATCTTCCATTCCAAACAAATTCTTATTTATTTTTTCTAAGAACATTGCCTCCAATGTGAAATTCCTCTATGTAAGCAGAAAGCTTCAGGAAAATCTGCAATGTCCTTATTCTAAATTCAAAAAGCAGACATTAAATTACCTAATCTGCTATTTTTACCGACTGGATAAAGAAGGAGAAAATTCAAAATCCTTATGGAGTTTATTATACTAAATATAAGAATATAGTAACAACAGAATATATATAATAATTAACTAGAATATAATCAAAATA
>VXAC01000185.1:0-12191 GCA_013399225.1 Rhipidura dahli | reverse complement strand
GAAAACTTTCAAACCCTAACAATCTTATAAATTAATACTGTGGTCACTGGTACCCAGTGGGGCAATGCTAAGCAGAGGCAATGGGCACAACCTGAATCTCAGAAGGGTCCATCTGATCATCAGAGAACACTTTTTCACTGTGAGTGTAACCAAGCACTGGAACAGGCTGCTCAGGGAGTTGTGGAGTCTCTGTCCCTGGAAATATTCAAAAGTCATCTGGACATGGTCCTGGGCAAACAGCTCCCACTGGCCCTGCCTGATCTGGGGTTGGACCCAGAGGCTTACAGGGGTGCCTGCAAACCTCAGCCATGCTGAGATTCTGTGAAATACTATGTTCAAAGACACTAATTGTCACATCTTCTTTGTACAGTGTCTTTGTACACATCTTCTTAGTTTTGACCCAGAAGAGTTTGTTCTCCTTGACTGTCAAGGAAATTAGTTGTGAGAGCAGAACCTGATGGTCCTCAGCATATGGATGGGGATGGTAGCTCAGTGAATCTGAAGAACTTTACAACTGACTGTGATATATAAAACAGTATGCAAAATTTTTTTCTGGAGGAGAGGAAGCGTAAAAAAACATTAACTAAATCTGCCAGTAAAGATTGCATAGGTGAAATGAATGGAGGGATGCTGGATTATGTTTAAAGAGTGTTCATGAAAGGATATTTCATTGCAAACCAATGTCTTTAGCTCAAATTGGCACTACCTTGCTTGTTCTAGCACGTGGTAATAAAAATAATGATACTTTTAACAGATTTAAGTAGTCAAAAAGGAGATAAATACTTCATTTCTATTTTGTTCCCTTACAAAAGAGGCGTTCCTCAGCACATCTTTAGCCAGATGAAGTTGAAATTGCCCGACTTGGGTTTAAAAGCTGTTCTCCTGCCCTCTAGTGTTACTGTAAAAGTTTCGAATCAGCTGAGGGTTGCGTGTGAGTGAATTTCTGCTGTTTTTTAGAAAAGTGAAAACTTACAAATTGATTCTTAGTTGCAGCAGAAAATGACACTGGGAATTTAAGAGATTTTTAAAGCTTTCAATAGTTACTGCAGAATTAAAACACCTCTTCTCTTTTCTCTTCTCTCTTCTCTTCTCTTCTCTTCTCTTCTCTTCTCTTCTCTTCTCTTCTTCTCTTCTCTTCTCTTCTCTTCTCTTCTCTTTTCTCTTCTCTTCTCTTCTCTTCTCTTCTCTTCTCTTCTCTTCTCTTCTCTTCTCTTCTCTTCTCTTCTCTTCTCTTCTCTTCTCTTCTCTTCTCTTCTCTTCTCTTCTCTTCTCTTCTCTTCTCTTCTCTTCTCTTCTCTTCTCTTCTCTTCTCTTCTCTTCTCTTCTCTTCTCTTCTCTTCTCTTCTCTTCTCTTCTCTTCTCTTCTCTTCTCTTCTCTTCTCTTCTCTTCTCTTCTCTTCTCTTCTCTTCTCTTCTCTTCTCTTCTCTTCTCTTCTCTTCTCTTCTCTTCTCTTCTCTTCTCTTCTCTTCTCTTCTCTTCTCTTCTCTTCTCTTCTCTTCTCTTCTCTTCTCTTCTCTNCTTTTCCCCTCCCCCTCTTTTTCTTCCATGCATGAATTAATACGGTGAGCCTTGCCACCAAACTTACTGAATCTTAACTGTTAAATTCCATGGAATTTATTGAACTCTGTCAAATTGTTACCTTACCTCAATAAAACATATTGCCACCTCTCTGCTTTGACTGAGGTGCATTCCACTCATCCACAACAGAAGCTCAGCATTGATAAGGCCGTATAGTATAAAGACAGGTTCGTTTTATTACGGTTTATTTGATCATTTTTGTCGAAGACCCAAGAAAAAGCAAAGATGCTGCCGAACGACAGTAGGGGTCACTGTTAGACTAGATTAAAATGAGCCTTGGGGCAGTCAGTTTATTTGCAAGCTGAGCCCGTGTTCCTCAAGCCGGTATGTTTACCATTCCAGCACTTTGCCGTGTTTAATTTGTCCGGCTAGTTCATCTCAGCCAGAAAGAAGATAAATAAATGGATACCAAGATTCAGCTAGGGGGGAGAATATCTTCTGATTTGTCGTCAGCAACCTTTTTAAAGGTGGAATTTGTGTTTTGCACTCTTCAGTGCTCATTTCTCACAGTGTGCAATGATCTTACCGGTAGTTTTAGGGCTTTTTTGTTATGAGCAAACTGAGATAAATGCCCTAGTCTAGATTGATGGAACCAAACACCAACCACTCCACAGTACCTGAGGTGAAGCTGAGACACATTACTCACAGAGGCTAAGGATGCCTCTTGCAGAACTGGTGCCCTTAGCTCCTGTTCAGCATGGCTAAGCAGACAGAGCTCCACTCCATGGATATTTTATTTTTTATCAACAGTTAATGAATTCTGTACATACTGTACAACAGTAAATTTACACATACTGTAAGTTTAAAAATTGTTTGAAAATCCTCTTGGTTTTTAGCTTAATGAGAGACAAGGGATGCATCAGCCTCAAGTCTTTGTCCTGAGTTGTATGGGAAATTAGAAAACTCTCTTAGCCTTTATTATGTTCATCTTGTTCTGTGTGTGTGAAGCTGCGGGCATGGGCTTGTAATGTGCAGGCACAGCTCTTGGGTTCTACATCTTACCTGAGAAATATCATATTATGTGATCAAGGTGTACTGCAGGGGAAGCTGCAACCCTAGAAAGCATCTCTTCCAGCATGGTTCCTTTTGTCTCATGTATTTGAGGAGTGGGGAGGAAGGAAGGAAGGAAGGACCTAGCAGGAGGCACAGCCTTTCCTTCTTTACAGTGCAGCCACTTCTCTGCTCCAGGACCACTGGTGTGGAGTAGATGGGTTGCTGGTGTCCCAGTGATAAATTCAGGCAAAGGTCAGCTGAGTGAGTTTTAAACATGAAACTCGATGGTCTGCCTATAAAATGCAGAGTCTGTGTTTGCTGCATGTGTCAGCCCAGTGGCTCTTAAACAATGCTTTCCTCCTGTATGTTCTGTTCCTGTTCAGCACCAGAGAGGATGGAGGAATGGCACCTTGTGGAAATGCTGATATGGGAAACTTCGAGTGGTACTGGCATTTTGCAACCTTGAGTGCTGAACTGCTGTATTTTTTCTGATTTAGAGATCTTCAAACTGAAAATTAAATAAACAGGGGAAAAAAAGGAGCCCTGTCCCAAAGTGTGCAATGTATCATTGTTGCTATGAGGAAAGCTGAAACTGTGGCAAACTAATTATAGCAAGCCTTCGCTATGATGCCTCTGTTTTGTTTGCTGGTCAGGGTTGTGAGGCCACACAGTTATTATCATCTGTCTGTCAGCTTGGATACATTATTTTTTAAAAGCTATGTCTAATCGATGCAAATATTTTAGGGAATGCTTTAGGCATCAGTGGGCAGAACAGTAATGGTTCAGGCATAAGCAACTGGAAACAGAAGGCAGTCACAGTTTCAACCACTTCCTCAGATGTCTGCAGAGCAAAAACCTGACTCTGCTGGATGACCCATAGGATCCTTAACTCACCTGTGTTCAGAATTTTATGCGTTAACACTGTGAATCACTTATCTGCAGAAAGGAAAGACTGTCACTGTTGGAAGAAATAAAAATGACAAGAAGGAGGGAGAATACAAAAGATAAGTGTGATGAATTTGGTCTGGTCTGTAGTCCATTAGAAATTTAAATTACTGTGCTCACAGAATCTGAGGATACTTCTTCATGGCTTTTAGCTAACAAAGAAGTAATATTGCTGTAGCTGTGGTGGCTGGCCTGTACTATAGGAATGTTTTATGTTGTTTTATTAGAGTCTGACAATGGGCTGGTGAAGAAAATGTCAACATACTGCGCCAGTGATATTGATGACAAAAGAGCTTGTGCCACAAGCAAAATTTTTCCTGGGCTAAAATAAGTACCATGCTCTTCTACAACGTATTCTGTCTAAGCAGGTCTCATGATCATTGTGTTAACACCCTTTTAAAATTACTTCATTTAATTTCTGACTGTGGTATTTCTTAATTTATCCTAGTTCCCAATACTTGCAAGGAAATATGCATGTGTGTACACATATGTGTTCATACCTCTCTACCAAAAAACATAAAATCAAGAGAGACCCTGAGCTGCATTCCTCAGTATATTAACCAAGAGCACCCCACCTGTCCTTCAAAAGTCAGAGAGATAAATCATGTCCTGATTTTCTGGGTTGCACTTTTCTACAGTTAAATACAATTCACAGGAAGGTAACAAATTCCATAGAATAATCTGTCCTCCTAATATACACCCCCCCCAAAAATATGGTAGGAACTGGAATGTTGCTTGTCAGGTTCAGGCTTAATATCTCATTTGTTCCCATTTGGTTCCTTAGTAGATTTGGTGCTTGCCTCAGGCAATAGCAACATGTTTCTTCGTGATGAAATGTGATCAGTTATATGGATGTTAACTGTAAGAATGTAAGTGGCATTTCTGTTGGTTTGGCAAGAGTATTAAGAGAGGTTTTTTTTTCTCTAACTGCTGCCTTGATTGTTCCAGTCTCTAGACCAATGCACTCTTTTGGAAGCACAGCAACCTAGCCTCGGTGTGTTTTAGTGTTAAATGTTACAATTTTTGCTAACTGACTCACCTTTGGCATGTGTGTGATGCCTGCCTGTGGTTCTGGCAAAGCCAACACCTGGTGACTTCTTGATTGGATGGCATTCAACTGACCTCTTGGCATGTACATATCTACCTGGACCTTGATCAAAACCCACTTGGAGATCTTATAGATCCCAAATGTTATGGCTGGAGGGAGAACGGGTGCACTTGGGAAGTGACTTTTGGAGAGGTACTAGGTTCTGTCTCTCATCATTAATTTTCTCAAGTTTATCAGATTTCATATTCCAGTTGATGTAGGAGATTGAATTGGACTTGAAAATGACCAGTAAGAAATTCCCCTGGAGGAGGAAATCTCCCAGCTGCCACAGAACTAGTTTCTGCATGCTGTTCTGTTTCCACTCCTCCTGCCTGGCAGCAGCTAGTAGGAAAGGGTTGAGGCTTAGAAAAGAGTATCTCACTGATCTTTGGGTCACACTGGGGTTATCACAATCTGGCACAAAGGTCTGGGAGGCAAGACCTGTTCAGAGATGCTGTGTTTTCTTGTGTTCATTGTTAGAAGGGAGACCCTGACCTGCCGCACCTCTGTCAGCATTTTCTACAGTTGGCATAAATTGCTTGGATGCCCAGGATGCAGACACAGCTAGCATGCTTGCTTATGTTTCTGCTCAACAGTGCAGTAGAAACTTGTGAGAGTTACTGCACTTGGGATGTTGATTGTGGATGAGCATTAGGCCTCACGCATGTTCAGGGTAGTCCAGGCTTACTGCTCAAGGACATATATTTGTTCTAAGCGTGGTAACTCCCAACTGTCCAAAATCCATCAGTTTTCCCATGTGAGTGGAACCTGACGTACCTGTGAGAATGGTTTCATTGTACATACAGAGCAAGGTTGCCCTGCACAGGAATCACAGGCAATGGTCACTTCACGTGTGAAGTTGTTCTAGTTTAGTACCCAAAACAGGAGGGTGAGAGGTGATAAAAAGGAGTAGAGTTGGTAGTCCTGTCTAAACACAAAACCATATCCATGGGACAGCTTCATCTATCTTCCTGTCCAGTATCTCAAATCTAAAGAGCCTTTACTCTCTTCTGAATGAACTCAGTCCAGTGTCTGAACTTTCAGTCCTACTGGACTCAAGTAAATTGAATTTTTTGGCCTTGCAGAAACTGAGGAGTTGAAAACCACTTTCTAGAACTTCCCACTTTTGCCACAGTCAGATTAATATGGTCACTCTCTGCAAGGAAATCACAAGTAGCTGGACTCTAAAGAAGCTATGCATTTCACTTCCATGGGATAAAAATTCCTTATCTGGAGCTTAGAAAGCACATACTTCTGTGATGTAAAGAGAAAACTGTCTTTTCCTGCACATATAAAGATCTGTTCAATATCGTTATCAATGATCTGAATGAGGGGACAGAGTCCTCCCTCAGCTAGAGACACCAAGTTGAGTGGCAGTGTTGGTCTGCTGGAGGATAGGAAGTTCCTGCAGAGGGATCTGAACAGGCTGGATTGATGGGCCAAGGCCAATTATATGAGGCTCAACAAGCTGGGTCCTGCACTTGGGTCCCAACAACCCCCTGCAGCACTACAGGCAGGGGGCAGAGTGGCTGGAAAACTGCCCAATGAAAAAGGACCCAGGGGTGCTGGTTGACAACAGCTGAACATGAGCCAGTGTGTGCCCAGGAGGCCAAGAAGGCCAATGGCACCCTGGCCTGTATCAGCAACAGTGGGGCCAGCAGGACCAGGGAAGGGATTGTCCCCCTGTGCTCAGCACTGGTGAGTACACTTCAAATCCCCTGTTCAGTTCTGGGCCCCTCACTATGAGAAAGTTTCCACTGGTGCTGGAGAGTGTTCAGCGAAGGGCAAGGGAGCTGGTGAAGGGTCAGGAGCACAAATGTTATGAGCAGCAGCTGAGGCTGAGTCTGGAGGCAAGGAGGCTAAGGGAGGACATTACTCTCTTTACAACTACCTGAAAGGAGGTTGTAGCCAGGTGGGAGTTGATTTCTTCTTCTAAGGAACAAGCAATAGGACAAAACAAAATGGCCTCAAGTTGTGGGGAGGTTTAGACTGAAAATTAGAAAACATTTCCTCATAGAAAGCATTGACAAGCATTGGATCAGGCTGCTCAGGAAAGTGCTGGAGTCACCATCCCTGGAGATATTCAAAAGACGTGGCAGTTGGGGATATGGTTTAGTGTCAGACTTGGCAGTGTGGTTGTGACTTGTAATTGGACTCGATGATCTTTGAGATCCTTTCCACCCTAAATTATTCTGTGTGTCTAGTTGAGAGATTTGCTCAGCACGTGCTCCAAGACACAAGTGGAAAGATCTGCAAAGATCCCAGTTACTTTTGTGAACAATATACAATACTTAGTAATTTACCATTCTTTCTAAAGCCATTAAATACCTTCACCAACTTGTGAACTAGTTATTGTTATCCTCTGTAAAAATAAGTTTATATCTTCAGTTGCATAATTGGGTCAAATTGTATTTCAGGTTAAACAGAGTGCCTATTGGGGGGCAGCTTTGAAAGTACTAAGAAATTCAAGTAAACTAAAACAATCCAGGCATTTTACTGAACTTATCAAAAGAGCTTTTTGTTTTATATGTGTATATATATGCACACACATGCACATATATACACACACATGCACGTATACATATATATATATTTATACTGGATACCATATATATGGTTTAAGAGGAAAACTTTAATCTTAAAACTTTAGCCCAAAATATACTTGGGAGCAGTGATTTGGATGAAGCATTCTCTAGACCACTAAGGCTGCAGAATAAAGTCTGCAGCCGAAAAGGTGGTGCATGACATACTCAGAGGTGTGGGCTCCCCACAAACATTTGTTTAGATTAATGTGTGTGCAATTCTTGCCCCCTCTACTTGTTAATCACTCCAGTGCCAATATGTTTTGCTCGAGTTTATCTCGTGCAGCTGCTGCACGCCTATGCCAGATGGCAACCTAGCTCTTCAAGCATGAGAAATAGAACCCAAAGGACGAGGAAGGTCTCAGATCTCCATGTAAGGCTCTGATCCTATAGGCAGTCAGACTTCTGTATATGAAGGGCTTGTAAAGTCAAGCCCTTTGCATGTTTCAGCCTAATACAATTAACCTCCCCTTTGATTTTAGTGGCTTGAGCTGTTTGCCATTACAACTGTGGTCAGATGAACACCACTTTTAAATTGGAGGCAAATATCTTTATTCAAATTTGATTATCTAATTGAGATATAGAACCATACTTAGACAACAAAAGAAGGCTTGGGGGTTTTGTTTGCTTTCTGTCTGAAAATGCCAAGTGCCTTTGTAAACGGGTTATTTTATTTTGGCATGTAATTTAAACTCTCAAGTTGGTGACATTTTTTCCCCCCCACTTCCTGCTTAGTTTGGTATGTAAGCCATGTATTTTGTATTGAAAGTATTCGCTGCACAGAACATGGACACCAAGTATGCCAAACTCAAATGTCTATCTTTGGTATTGGAGATAACGTAGCATTCAAAATATTCTTCTTTTTATAAGAACTATGAATTAAAAATAAGATTTTTAAAAACTCTATATCTTTATAAACTCAATAGCAGAAAGTATTTATCAGTCTGAGAAATCATAAAAATAAAGTTGTGTTTACAGTCTAGTGATTTGTTGCATCAGGGTAATATATTATATGATGGAAAAAATGTGCCAGTACATCTATGCCAACCTTGGTCTTTTTGTCAGAAAGGTCAGAGGATGAAAGTATGCTCTGTCAGGCAGCCAGAACCATTTTACAGCTGTTATTGGTTGCACTTAGCCTAGACGAAATGGGCTCTTGCCTTCTGCTCACAAAATAAAAGCCTGAAAATCATTGTGCAAAACATTCAGATTGGATCTCTAACATACTTCAAATCAATCTTCATTCAAGTCCAGACTAGCTCTATGCACTTGCACCCGTTTGCTGGAATTTTGTTTCTCTGATTTTTCCAGCAAAGGTGAATATTTTTTTCCTCCCACAAATGAGGATTTGCAAACTTTTGCAAGTTTTTGTGACTGGCAATATAATGTGATCTGTGCTTTATACCTTCTTTAGCTGATGTCATTAAAGGTTTGCAAATTTCGCTTTGATTTTTCACAGTAAGACTCACTTCAGCTGATGTCCTAACACAATCCAGTGGACAGAGAGCTGGCTCCACGTGCACCTTCACTGACAGTGAGTTTGAACCAGTCAGGTGGTCTGTATCCTCACTGCGTGTCTGCCAACTGGTGTGTCTGCCAATCTGTGTGTCTTTTCCTGTTGTTTCATCTATCAGTCACGTTGTGTCTAGCCTAAGATATAGGTGTGATACTGAAATGCTGTAGCTGGTGACTGCTAGTGTGTTCTAGAAGTGTGATACAGGATCTGTCAGTACTGCAAAACACAGTTATGAAGTCAGAGCAGCAGCAAAGATGAAGTAATTTGCACTTTAACTTCACACGAGAAGCTGGCTTTCAGGGCTGTGAGAACATATGTAGTGAAGGAGAGATTGAACTGCTGCAAAAGACAGAAAATAGAAAAGCTGCAGGGACTGTGACCAGTGGGTAACCAGCATTTCCTGAGGGTTTATACCCTCTTTGCTTGTCTTTCCTTGTGTGTTTTCACACTTATTTATGTGAGTGTGGCCAGGCTACAACTGCCCTCCATTTTCTATAACCAGCTGGCCCAAAATCCGAGGTGTGTTGTTCTCTCGGAGATGCTAGCTATGCCTGGTTAAGGCTGTGCTTTCTTGCACATACATATAACTGTAACCTGTTAATATGCATTCTAATTTGTGCTAAGCTTCAAGCTAAGGAGCCTAGAAGTGAAATGAAACTTGTGCCATGTAGGCTGTTAAAAGAGCTTGGCCAGGTTTGCTCTTCTGTTCCATGGAAGCCTGGCAGAGATGGTGAGACCAAATTAAACCAATTATCAATATTATGCTGTTCAGCAAATGCTTCTGTTTCTGATGGTGTTAATGAAGTGTCAGGAGCAATTTGAAGGCCACAGTTCCCGCAATAAAGTGCTGGCAGTGCACAAATGAAGCAGCAAGCAGCCCCGGGAGGGACAGCTGGAGGATGGGGGCGGGAAGGCAGAGGCAAGAAGTGATTGTCCGTCTCCTGAGAATGGGACCAATTTTCAGTGCAGCTATGCCAGCTGAGCTCCAGGGAGGCACCGGGGAATCCAGCTCAATGGGATTTAATTTGTGTGTGTGCGTATGGATTATATATGACAGGCACGATTGCACATGCCTCCCAAATCATGGCACTGTACTTAAGCCCTTACACACAGATAATGCTGGCGTGGGATAATCAAAGCAACCTTTGTCATGCTGAAAGCTGAAACTCCTCAGGGCATAGTTTAATCAGTGTATTATTGGAACTAAAATTCCAGCCTTACTGTAGTGATTGTATTACTAGATGCCATATTTAATTCATGAAGAGAACTGTGAGTTTTAAAATTGAAATGAGACTCAAAATTTGCTGGTTGATGCAGAATGTAAAATTAATTTTCTGTTGGTCATGAGCAACAAAGAAAGAGCAAAAAAATCTTTCTCATCTGTGGCTGAATTCCTTTTGTCAGGTTATTAACAGTCTCAAAAAATATTTAAAGAAAACGCTGCAGAAAGGTAGATGTGATTCACTTCACAAGTTGCATCTCTGTTCATACCAAAGAAAGATTTTCTTCTATTCCTTTAACAGTGCATGTAAATGTCAAGCTTCTAGAGGCTGAAGAAATATTTCAGCATTATATAAATATATAAGAAAATTATTACTTCCCTATGGTTTTTGTAGTATTAACTCCTTTTGCTCTTTTTTTTTCAGACAAGGAAATTGCTAGGAGGTGGTAGTGTATCACTTCTGCATACACATATAGACTGTAACCATTATCCTTGTGCTGGAGCTTGTGTGTTTCCCTACAGCTCTAACAAGCTTTGCTTTAATTAAAAAAAAGAAAGAATCTGCTGATTTGAAAGAAAATATGAGTGTGAAACGAATCTGGGTTATATTTGGTTAACAAGGAAACAGAGGATGATGCCGGATGTGGAGGTGATCAGGATGTTCCATTTCAGCTTTCCTTCCTCATTTAACTTTTCTTTGGCTGCTCTAGCTAGAAACGATGTTTGAGGGCTGGAACAACAGAAGGCATGGGTGTTTTTCACTACCTGCCCTTCTGACACAGTAGCACATCAACCATCACGTCTCCATCTTCCTTCCTGTATGCTCTTTGTTTCCCACCATGGGAATGTTCTTTCTCCTGATGTGCCATATTTTCTCCCAGGTATGGTTTAATAGTTACTGTTCCCAAAGTCTCAGTAGAAATGAGCTTGTAAATTGGAGAGAAGTAACAGAATTTCAGGATGGCAAATTACACAGTGCCTTTCTGTAGCCCAGCAAACTCTAGTGCTTCCACACATTGTGGTTCATATGTTTGTTCAGACTCTGGCTTCCAGCTGTAGGAGAGCAAAAGAATATCTGCACCTCTTGTTGGCAAGGAAGTGACATCCCCACATGATATTTTGGGCACCAGCCTCTCACTGACTTCTGAACCTGGACCTCTAATGCTGTGGTTATCTGTATCCAGTCTTAAGTAAACGTGCTTGAATTTGTGTAGTGGCTGAGGACTGTGGAATTACTGTTACACTTAAGAGAATAGTTTAAATTTTTCTTATACCTGAGCTGATTTGCTTGGTGACCTAGTTAGCTTGTCTTGAAATGCAAATAGTGAGAATGGTGCCAGGTGCAAATATGACCCTCTGATTAATGTGCCAGTAAACTTTCTGCCAGAGTTCCTCAACTCTGAGGTGAAGGTATTGCTTCCATCCTTCACAGCAGGCTGTATGGTGGGATGAAACTATTTTAATACTGAAGGGGCAGATCAAACCACAGATTTAAACTATCTTGCTGTACTCTGTCCTGATAACCTCTACTTGTTGCTGCATGACACTAATGCTTTTTTTTTTTTGCTGATGTAATTTTTCAATAGATACAAGTTAAAGCCACATCCCTTCTTAAATAAAAATTACCATTTATGTTTAGAAACACATTCAAAACATAGACCAGTTGAGGTGACTTCAGTGAAGTTAGAATGGAGTCAGACATAAGTGTTGGAAAGGAATGAAGACCATGGAATGAGGAAAAAATTCATAGAATGATAGAGTGGTTTGGGTTGAGAGGGATCTTAAAGATTGTCTAGTTCTAACTCCCCTGCCGTGGACAGGGACACCTTTCACCAGACCAGGTTGCTCTGAGCTCCATCCAACCTGGCTGTAAACACTTCCAGGGATGGGGCATCCACAGTTTCTCTAGGCAAGCTGTTCCAGTGCCTCACCACCCTCCCAGTAAATAATTTTTTTCCTGATATCTAATCTAAAAGATCCTCACTGTTACAGTTTTATTGCAACTTTTGTGGTATCTCTCTCTCTCTCTTTTTTTTTTTTTCCATGTTCCTGCTGAAAACTTCAAATTAAGGTTTCTTAACTTTGCAAGAAGAAAGGAAAACTTGTAAACACAAATTCTGCATGTTCTATAACTAGAAAGCAACTAAAAACAATCACAATTCATATTTCATTTTCACAATTTTTAATGCAATAATACAAGTGCAACATTTTTAGAAGGCCTGACTCATTTTTTTTAAACTGCAGGTGATGCCGTGATGATTTTTGTC
>VXAC01000181.1:80973-133817 GCA_013399225.1 Rhipidura dahli | reverse complement strand
TTTTTTTAATTCTCCTTCTCACCGGGGGTGGAGAGGGCAGGGAGTGAGTGGCTGAGTGAAGGAGTGAGCGAGTGAGCAGCCAGGTGGTTCTTAGTTGCCAGTTGCAGTTAAGTGATGACAACAATTTAATCCTTTAAGATAACCTTAGAAGAAAAGAAAAGAACAAATAGAATCATTGTCTTACAGGGTGCTCTGCAACGGGAGGTGCTGGTACATTATGGTCCCCATAAGAAAAGCACTCTGACTCTGTAAGGTATCATTCTAAATGCCATTTATTAGAATTAAAACTATAAGAAATAAATAGCACAGCTAATACTTATTACATTCCCTTAGTTGCTGACAACCCACAAGCAGCATGCAATGCAGACCCTGCCCAAACAGGAGAGTCTCCTCTTTTGAGCTACTATTGGATTTTCTCACAAGGCAGTTACTCAATCTGTCATTTCAAACAGAAGTGATGGCCACAGGAGAGCTTCTTGCTGTCCTTTTAGCTAAAGGCAAGGCCACACAGATGGTGCACTCACGTCCAGCTGAGGTCATCCTGTGACCAAGGGTTTGTGCCACACCACACAGTCCCAAGGGTATTCTGGATGGACAGTGTGGCACAGGACAGGCTTGGACATGCTTGGGGTTAACTTTTGTGGATCACTAACTCCTTGTTATGCAATGGTCTTCCAGTCAGGATGACTAAATACATAGAGGAAGGTGGAGTACCTGTTGAAAAGATAAAGCTGGTGACAAAAATAGGAATACAAAAGAAAATGCCTAAAAAGTAAAAAAGAAAGCATCCTGAGAGTTTATCCAGGTGTAAAAATGGATACTTAATTATCAAAACATCACTTTTACAGATAATGCTTTGCAAAATCAAAATTCTTTTAACTTGCAAACTTTTTTGATCTGGTTTTTTCATTTTTTTTCCTAGAGTATTGAATTGAGACTGCTTACTACAGAAAACCAAGCTATTTCACATGGAACAACCTGCCTTTAAAGGCTGATATAATCTTTAAGTTCAATTCAACATGTGCCTATCTTTAAATATACGTCAAACAACCTATTAAACATTTCCACTGCTGAGCCTTTCTGCATTTATTTCACCTGATGCTAATACAGCTAATCAAATTTACATTTCATTCCAGTCACTGAAACTTCAAATGCATTTTGGTATTCATACATTAAAAGCTATGTTGACTGGGAGATGAGGTATGTGAGAAAATGTAAAGGAACAAGTGAAAGTAATGATTTCAAATCCAGTAAGGTCAGTTTTAAAGGACAGAAGAGCAGATCCAGTTAAGCAGCTTTGGACCACAGTGTGTTTAGCTTCTCTGTAAATCCATTCTAAGCACATATAACTTCTCTATATACTCTATATTTATTATTACCTTGTCTTTGTGGTGGCTTGACCCTGGCTGGATGCCAGGTACCCACTGAAGCTGCTCTATCACTCCCTCCTTCACTGGACAGGGGAGAGAAAATATAATGAAAGGCTTGTGAGTTAAGGTCTGAGAGAGGGCACTCACCAAATACTGCCATGGGCCAAACAGAGTTTACTTAAGAAAATTAGTTGAATTTATTACAATCAAAATTGGAGCACGTTAATGAGAAGTAAAACAAATCCTAAAAACACCTTCCCCACACTCCTCCTTCCACCACATGCCCAACTATATTCCCAGTGCATTACATTCTCACCTCCCTGCAAAGGGAAGTGGGGAATGGGGTTTGCAATCAGTTCATCACATGGCGTCTGCAGCTGCTTCCTTCTCAAGGAGAGAAGCCCTCCCCTTGCTCCAGAATGGGGTCACTTATGGGAGACTGTCCTCCACAATCTTCTCCAACATGAGTCCATCCCACTGGCTTCAGTTGTCACAAACTGCTCCAGCATGGGTCCCTTTTTTTCCCCACAGACTGCAGGTGGGTGTCTGATCTACCATGGACCTCCAAAGGCTGCAGGGAGACAGCCTGCCTTGCCATGGTCTGCACCACGGGCTGCAGGGGAATCTCCACTCCAGCTCCTGGAGCACCTCCTCCCCCTTCCCCCTCCTCCTGATCTGGGGTCTGCAGAGTTGTTTCCCTCACATATTCTCATTCCTCTCTCCTCTGGCCACAATTTCATCTGTGCAATAGTGGGTTTTTTCTTTTTAAACATGTTATGAGAGGGGCATTGTAACCATGGCTGATGGGCCCAGCCTTGGCCAGCAGCAGGTCCATCCTGGCTGGCATTGGCTCTGCAGGACACAGGGGAAGCTTCCAGCAGCTTCTCACAGAAGCCACCCCTGCAACCACCCACCACTACCAGAACTGTGCCATGCAAACCCAAGAGAGTCTTTCAATTCACCTATCAGATCTTATCCTCTGTGCTATTACTGGATCTGTACTGGCTTAAACAATATGAAATTACCATTGATTTTGTATATTATGACAAAACATGACACCTTATTTTGCTGTATGAATAGAATAAGGGTGAAGAACCAGTTCAGAGGCATTTAACACATAATGAAAGCACAGAGGATAAACTCTGGTAGGTGAATTACAAGACTGCTTTCAAAACCTCAGTGATCCAAAAGTTAGAATATTTCTTCAGCTGTTGAAGCTGTTGTTGACAATCTGCTACACTGCAATAGCACAATCTTTGACAGATTATTAAAATTACAGGATTTAGACATACATATGATTGATTTGTTTTGCCCTTGTGAGTAGAACACCAAAGAGAAGAGTTGGCTGGAGAATTAGTCAGTGCCACCAAAATTTCATTTGAACAAAAAAAATATTCTATTACAATACTTTAGTATGTGTTCAAAGTGTGTGGGTATTTAGTAGATGATTTTTTAAATGTCAGATCACTTTTTAAAAATGCTATAAAACTGGAAAACCAAAATACTAATACAATCTTTTCAAACTAGCAAAAAGCTGATTCAGCTTTTGTTTCTGTTCTACTGTGAGCAGTTGGTCAGAAAAAGCCCACATTTTTTAGCAGTTTGTCTTAACAGAAACCATTGGTTTATAGTATCATTTAATGCAGAAAGAAAGTTTCTTCAGGGTAGAACAACACATTCTATTTGCTCAGAGCTAAAAATTGTGCCACTCGGCAGAGTACACACTGTATTACCTATATTTTTAATTTCTTTTCTATAGCACACGGTAGGAAACATAAATCACAGTATCATACACCATATATAATAGAAGAACAAGCAGAACACATAGGTTTTAAATTAAAAAGAAAATTGTAAATTCCATTTTAGTATGCATTTAGCAGACTACTCTATGAAATTCTTCCTCAGCTAAGTCAAAATAGAAAGGAGTACAGAAAGGCAAAGAAAGTCATGGAAGAGACAATATTTTTTTAAATATTTATCAGAATGTTGCTATATTTTAAGAAAATAAAGAAAAAACAGCCTATAGCTAGAGACAAGATTTATGTTCATATCTAAACAGTCTTAGATTGCTGACTAATTTTTAAGTTGAAAAGTTTAATTGAATTGCGACATATATTCCTCACTTCCAAATAAGCACCATGGTAGAAGTGAATTCAAGCTTGTTTCTTTTGATACCATCTCTTGAAAAAGATTGTGTGAGACTGAAATCTCCCTCGATGCCCCTTGAGGCTTTTTTGACTTGAAATAGGTGTACTATGAAAAATTGCATTGTAGTACATTAGTTTATGTGCTGTCACATTGTGAAAACAGAATCCATAGTTACAAGCTACCTGTCAATTATAGAACATGATTTTAAATTCACCTGTTTCTACATGTTTTGCAAAAAAGTAATTAGGGTCCAGGATGAGTGTCCGAAGTAAGTATTATTACTAAGTTAATCTTTTAGAGCTCTGCTAAACCCCTAGCCAGGAGAACCTTTCTTTCATTTCCTAGAAGGTCACAGCTGATAAGATTAATAATGCAAAATTATCCTGCTGCTAAATTGCTAGAGCAAGATAAGCTGCTGGAAGCATAGACATCAGTGATTAAACAAGGTCAGCACCAGAATTCCTGCTTGCAGTGGCCTCACCCACATTTCTGTGAACACAGCTACGTGTTTGACATGACACAACCTCGCCAGGTTCGTCAGCCAAGACGCGCCCTGACTGTACCCCCGTTCAAACGCCTGGCTTTCTACAGGGCACGCTGGTACTGCCCTGCTACTTCTGTTCCTGTCCAAGCCTCTCATTTCTGCCAAACACAACCAAACATCTTCCTGTCTAGGGACCGGTGCTTCCTTTCACTGTCCTTAAGCCTTTTCTCTTCTAAACAACTTTAATGCATTCTCCATTATTATTAATATTCACATCTCTTCATTGTCTGAGATTAATAATTATCAATCTATAAATGGTCTGCCTATTTATAGTGCATTATTTTGGATTTCTTCTTATGACTTTCTCTCTCTGTTTTCTCTTACGATTTTTGCCTTTACTTAAAAGATTTGAGTACTTGATAATTTTAAAGACAAAAAGGATATCTTTATTTACTTAATGTGATCAGAAAAATACAGACCATTAAATTCTATGTAGTGACTTTTCCAGCTTGCACAACAGGTACTTTAAGTTGAAGTTTCTATTTTAGAAAGAGGTAGACTTTGGTTGTGTTTGAATGATGCATTTTACACCATCCATGTCAGCTGTGTTTTGTTGGTTGAGTTCAAATTATACACCTTTACACAACCCATGTAAATTTTGTAATTTTAATTTTCTTTCTAGTTCAAGGAATTTGAATTTTGGCCATTAAATCTGTAAATGCTTTTGACTACAACAAAAAAAGTTTTATACAACTAGACACCTTCTACTGTGAAAGTAATTATAAAATAAGTAAGTCACCTTAACCTTCTTGCCTTTGAGCTAAGTAAACTGGGGTTTTTTCACTGAGTAATTAAAAATTGAGAGCTAGACCATAGACCAAACCTCTGGTTCTGCAATGCAAAGAGAAAAGTCTCTTACTGCCTATAAATAATTAAAACATTTTTCCCTAATATAGCAGCTGAATAGGCAGTCCTTTGTGTTGCTCAAGACTTCATCACATGAGTGGAACCAAGTTCTGACTGCAGACCAAAAATCAAACTGATCATTAAATAATTGATCCTTGAGAAACTGTTATTTGAGACACACTGAAGACACTGAACAAAATGTCAATAAAATATGTCAAAGTTAAATGTCTTCTCATTCTTCTCATCTCTCAAACGTACAAGCTACAGCATACAAATCTGATAAACAAGTGAAATTATTATCTTTGTATGGCTATCATGATCTTGCTGCCAACCACTAACAAGTACTGCAACCAAGCTCTTAAAAGATGTGTTTGTGTGTTTCTAGTCTCTTAAATTTTATTTTAATAAATTTATGTTTTTAAGAAATGTAAATTTAAACAGTAGCAGTTGAATACTGATCCTATTTCAAAGTTTATTTCAAGCTACAATGCATTCTACAATAATTGGTATTCAAGGAAAGAAACTAAAGCAGTCATTTTTTTTTCTTAGGCAATGAACTTTCAATTGCCTAATTTCTGCAGAAACCCCTTATCCAGCACCATGGTTTGCTTCCTTGGAACCAAGATGCTTTGAATCATCTCTGTAGATCCACTTCTGGAAAAATCTGTAGGATCCACTTCCTCACCACCTGGCCTGTGGTCTCTGTAGAGAGATAGTAGATAATCTTAGAGTTGCACTGTGACATTTTAAACATGTTAGAAGTCAAGGGTAAGGGCAGGGTAAGAGCAAGATCTTAATCTTCTCTTCTTTCTAACAATACAACACAATGTTGATTATATTATGAAGCAAAATTTATTGCACTGTGATGTTTTTTAACCAAGAATTAATTATCCCAAAGGCAGGAAGCAATACTGATATGAGCATCAGTTTTTCTATCAGTGTTTCTCTTCTAAGCTATTGCACAATTCAAGCACAGGGAATTTCTTTCATTATTTCCATGTGAAAATGGAAAACATCCACCTGAGAAAGAAACATCTGCTAGCTGAAAATGTATAGTGACTTGTGTGAATATGTGTGAACATATATGGGGGCTTTGTGTGTATAACCATCATCTGTGCTGACTGAACCACGATGATACCTTAAATCTGATCATTAGGCTAAGCAGTAGTTAAAGTTACTTGCTTCTCCTGCATTTGCTTATACCAATCAAGCTACTAACAAAACAATAATGCTGTGAAAAAGTGTTCTATGCCAACAGCTGATTTGTCTACATTATTGTTCCTAGAGTGGTTAGAAAAGGATTTAAGCAACATAGAGTTTTCAGGGCTGTTGTAGTTTTAGAAGCAGTATAATTTTTCACAAATCTAGGTGGACTTCAAATGCTGCAACGATATTAAGAAAAATAGTTTGCTCAGCCCAGGTCACAAGTAGGATCACTAATTCAGATGCTCTGGGCCTTACTGCTCCCTGTGGAAAGGCTAAGTAATTGCTAATGATTTTCTAGGACTCAAGTTCACTTGAAATTGTTCTATACATTTCTAAAAATAAAACAGTCTGAAAGGCATTATTACTGAATGCTTTAACCTTTGAAAGTTAAAAACATGAGAAGACACTGAAAAATAAGAGAAATCATCTCATCTCATAGCCTCCTTGTCCCTCTTTTTCTGGAGAGGATGGGGGAAAGAGAAGTGGCTTAACTGGAGTTTAATTTTTGGCTGGTGTTAAAGACCATCCAATTAAGTGCCCAATAAGAGGCATGAGAGGGCTGAGATAACAATTTTGACATAAGTGTTTGTGTATTAAAAAGAGAGCTCCTTGGTTACGGTGTTGCTCAATCTGTCCACGTGGGTGTGGTACCTGACCCTGTAGATATTTCTGTATGCTCTCCTCCTGACTTCTCAGAGTGGGAGAGGGATCAGGATTGCTTTGCTGCAATCTGTGAATTGTGTGATGCCACTTTATGACATAATAACAGCAAGGGCAATGAGGGTTACTTGGGATGTGCGTTCAGTGTTTTCCTCCTGTCCTGGCCTTGGGTGCTACCTCTGTGAATTCATTAATAATCTTACCCAGCCTGTGGGGAAGTAAGGGAGGATGGTTTTTCCAAAAGTTTCACACTCTTCTTCTTAAGGCATCCTACCACAGAGAATTTTTAATTGCCTCTGTATGTTAAGGAAAGCGCGTTCTTGTTGCTGTGTCTGCCAGGTTTCCTTGGTACAGTCTATGACATGTTCAGAGTCAGAACAGAGATTTTTGGGGAAGTTGTCCAGATACCTGTCCCAGGGTAGCCATGAGGTGCATGGAATGTGCAAGAAAATGGACCAGCTTTTGAAGGCGTATTCTGCTCTAATGGTTTGGAAGTTCATTCCTGAACAAATACAAGACCCTGATAAAGTGGCAAAATATTTGAAAGGAAATCTCTGTAGCAATTCCAGGGAGATGCAAAGTTATGGGACATGCTGAGCACCGCTTATCAGATACCACTCCTCACAAGCCAGCGCCGTCGGGGGAAGGAGGAGGAGAGCTGATCAATGCACTGTGGCCACTCAAACTGCAGCTGAACCAGAGGAACAACCCGTGCCAGTCGCAGTCGCCGCTACAGAGGCTGTAGAGAAGAAATCAAACACCAGATCAGCTCGTGCAGTGAGTGATGGAGAGGAAGCAGGACCCTCACAACCAGAGGAAGAGATAATCATGTGATCCATATCCCTGGGTGAGCTATGAGATAAGCAAAAAGATTTCAGCCAGCAGCCAGGTGAGCCCCTACTGACCTGGCTGCTCCTGTGCAGGGGAGTGACACTGGACAGAAACGAAGCCAAGTAATTCGGACCCCTGTCCCAGCACGCAGGCATTGACTGAGGGATTGAGAAAACACCAGAAACTCTCAGGTCTATCAAGTATCCCAGTGAATAAAGATGACTCTTGCATGATGACTCAGCAGTTTTGTGCCACTTAATGTGGCATTTTAATATAAATATCTGCCTTGTAGATCTGCAGCCTGGGATTTTCTTTTGTTCATGGTATTATTTTAGTATATTGTAACTTCTCTATGACTGAAACACTTTTGAGCCTTTCAGCAGCCAAGAAGAGATGTAGTAAGGATTTTATGTATCAAGCAGCATGGAATGCAAAAAAAAAATTTTTATAAAAACTACTCACTTCTCAAAGACATTTAATATAGAAAACATGGAGTGTTTGTACATGATGTGTTTCATTTAGCAAATATTTTGAGAGAAAATATTGATAGTTTACTATCATCCACGGAGTATAAAAACAAGATTTAATGTGGTAGATTGTTTATTAAACAATTTTTTGTGAGTTTTCATACTCTGATCTTGTAGTGACAGCCTTCCTGATCTACAAGTAAGTGTTAAGAGACATCAGAATTGTTTAAGTATCCATTACTGTCACTGTCTGATCACATAAATAGTGCTTGGCAGCATGTTCCTTTAGAGTGTTGAAACCATAGTTTTCCCAAAGTATTTTTTCAAGACACATAATTTTTACATTGAAATTATATTATTTTTATGTGTTCCGTTAGAATTTGGAGGTATTCCAGATATAGCAGCTGCAGAACATAGCCATTTGGAAATAGCAATTCAGTGTTTTAAAATGAGAAAAATAGCATAGTTTTCTAAGGTGTCCTGATTGTCAGTGATACTGATAGACACAAAAAGGAAATTGCTCAATATTAACAAGCAATATCTATGACTGTCTCTACAACGATTGCCTTAGGAACACACGCCAGTGAGAATTTCAGGGTAACATTTTCTCAAAGGTGCCGCGTCTGCGTGGCTGGTTCGGTCTCAGCCACACCCAGCCGATAACCCCGGACCGAAGGCTCCCAGGCTGAGGGCTGACGCAGCCTCCAGGATCCAGAGCTGACATCTCTCCGAGCTAACACAGGTCCTGTGTCCGCCGAACGGATCCGGTTATCAGAGCTCGCTCGGTCAGCCCGCTTCGATCCCTTCGGAGGCTCCTCCGCCAGGTGCCAGTGCCGCCCGTGGCACCGCCGCAGCCTCTGGGGCTGCGTGTCGGGCTCAGTGGCTCTCGAGGGACGATGGCGCAGAGAGAGAGGGAGACGTACAAGGGTGAGGTAGGAAAGGTTTAGNCACCTCAAATCCTTCCCACTGGGCGTGGAATGTTCTTCTCCAACACCCCTGGACCAAACCATCTCTTTTAGGGGAAAGATAACTGTACCAATATTCTTCAAAAAAGGAAAAAAAACTTCTTTACGCCTCGCCCCCAAGGCTTTCCTCTGCAAGGGACTCCTCTAGCCACCTGAGGGCCAGGGCTGGAGCGGCTATTGGAGTTCCCGGGGTCCCCACACAAAGGGATGCTCAGAGCTTTAAGTAGTGGACGATACAAAAATATAATAGTATAGCGTTTTGCTATTCTTTGCTAGAAGCAGATAATTGTCCATTTTCACACATAGGTTGTAGTCTGATTTATTTCTTTATTATTTCTTTTCAAGGAAGAAATTAATACACTGTAGTGCTTTAAACTGTACTTAACCAAGTGAAACAAATTGAGCTGGTGCTCATGGAAATACCCACCAATAATTTATTGCTTCAATATCTAAGCTATAGTACCAAAGAAGAGATTGTTCTCTTGTTCTCAGATTTGCTGGGAAATATAAGACATCTCTTTTTTCCTTTTTTTTTTTTTTTCCCTTTTTTTCCTTTTTTTTTTTTAAATCAGTGAGTTATTTCATTCTGGTCTAATTTTCTTACCAACGCCAGTATCAGACACAGCTAGTTCTCTCCAATTTTAAGGTGGTACAGGAAAACTTAGGATGTCTCTTAGTCACTGCTTCTCAAATTTGAGAGTATATGCCCTTACGGCATGTATCTTGAGGCAGAAAATAGTCATGAAGCTCTGGTGGAAGTGACACAGAGTGCAACTTTTACATTATGTTTCCTGCTTTTATTTTATGATCTCACCTAATTTTCTTCCTTGCCAGTTGGGCCTGCTCAGCCTTGAGAAGAGCTGACTGCCATGGGGTCTCATTAATTCGTATAAATATCTAAAGGGAGGGTGCCAAAAAGATGAAGCCAGGCCATGCTTGATGATGCCAACCACTAGGACATTAGTCAAAAGGCAGAAACTGGTGAACAGGAAGTTCCACCTGAATGTGAGGAAGAACTTCACAGTGCTAGTGACCAGGCTCTGGAACAGATTGCCCAGAGAGGTTGTGGAGTCTCCCACACTGGAGATACTCAAGAACTGTCTGATCATAACCCCGTGCCATGTGTTCTATGTGCATGTGCAATGACCCAGCTTGAGGTGGGAGGTTGGGCCAGATGACCCACTGTGGTCCCTCCCAACCTGACCATTCTGTGAATTTAGAAAATGTGGAAGTAACTTACATAATGAATATTAAGAGATCCCTATCAGTATTATGGAGAATGACAGGTGCACTGGGCTATGTCTGTGTTAAGAACTGAATATAAGTGTAGACATCAAAGGTTTTTAAAGCTCAGCTAGTCTAGTTTTTATACTGTGTCTGCGATGATGAAAAAATTACTTGATGTGTGATAGAGGATACTCTTATGAATAGCTTTTCATGATGCTAATTTGACAGGCTCCATAGCACATTACAGGTCTTGTTTTAATCACATCATGATGTCATCTTGTTCACTCCACAAGACCTTATACTTGATGTGTTCTTGTATGAATTAAACCTGACATTTCTGTAGGCAGGAGTAGAATAGTAGCTTCTTTTTTAAATCTGCAATGGAATCCATTACTTCATGTCATATTTGGAGCCTCTTGAAGTAGATAGAAAGGAACAATAATTAATTATACTGTTTTATATGCCTTGAACGCAAACTTGACTAGCACTGAGAATACTGAATATGCTGACATGACAATTTTGAAAATAAAAAGTTGTAAAAGTGTAGATGATGGTTTACACTTCTTCACACATTTACAAGTTAGGAATAAAGAACTTGAGATAAAAGAATTTCAGTTTATATTTTAAATAGTTTTTTTTTAAAATTCCAGCAATAATATATGTAGCTTTTCTTCTTGACTAACAGTGAAATTCACTGTAGTAGGGAACTAACAGTACTGTACTTAATTTTTACCTAAATTCTCATTTGCAGCCAAGATTTAGGCAGAATACCTTTTGAATAACAATGATCTTATGGAGTCACAAAGAGAAATGTCATGAAGGAAAGATATTTGCCTCAGCCCAGTAGTAGTATTGAAGGGACTTGCTGTATGAACCACAAAGGAAAACCATACTCCTGCTTTGGTTATGTGGGCTGGATGAAGAAAAATTTTGAAGAACACAATACTTTCAAAAATATTTCCTTTTAAAAATCATAACATTGCTGCATAGTGTACCAGGGTTTTTCTTCATTTATCACTGTTCTTTAAGGGTGTGATCTGTGCTTCAACTATTATTAACAGAGAACCTGTATATATTGGATAGAATCAGCAGTAACTAGATTAAATATGGTAGGGTTGGGACACAGTGGTTTGTATTATAGTCTCAAATGTTTAGCCATTGTTTCAAGCAAAAGATAATTTTTCATTTTTTCTCTCTTTAATAACATATTTATGAGATGGGAATACCACTTCAGCCACATGAAACCCCAAGGGGGTAAATGAAAGTCCTGGAGTTTATACAGCAGTGTAGATCGAGATGATATGCTGCAGTGTATGTGGCATTTTTCTTGAAGACACTGGTGCAGTTCTTTCACCTCCGACTCATTTTATTAGCACTCATTTCACCAAAAGGCAAACTCAGTGCCAGGCTTTCCCACTGCAATTCTACAGACCAGTCAGCATATGCTTATACTGAGTCCACATACATAGTTTTTAAGAATTCTTATAAGTTAGGGGTTGAATCTTGTAGATACAGCTTCCTTATACAGTTCTGCAATAATGGCCAAAAAGCCCTTCATAACATTGTTTAAGCCATTAATCGTAACATTTCAGTCTCTCACAGCTGTGGAACGTATAAAGGAAGTTTTCTTGTTTCACCATTAAATTCAAACACTAGTCCAAATGAAGATAGCAAGAGCAATATCCATGCTTACGTGCCTGGATAAATCAGGACTAATAGAAGATGATGAATTGTCTGGCATCATGTTCAATAGTACTTTAATCACCATTCCTAACTATAGCCATGTTTATCGAAATTTAAAACTTAGTTGACATGACCGAAATTAAAAAGAAAACATTCTATATGAGAAGCTCCTGGGTAAAAGCCAATGGCTTATTGTATCCTTTAAAATTGCAGCACAGTCTAAAAGCTTCAATGCTGATAATGAATTGAGGATAACACACAACAGCATGTGCATTATTAATAGTTATCTATGTATGAATAGAAACTCAGCCAGACTTGCCTGGAAGTATACTTCAAGGACAGCTCCTTAATGTTACATCTGAGGCATAGGTTTGTGAAGATGAACGTGACATTTATTATTCATTTAAGAATTGACAATAAGGAAAGTCCCATTCCTTTTAAGTATATTTACCCTTGTGTAATGGTAGCATAGATCCTTCAAAATCTCAAAGACTGTCCTTGTGACCAAAAGTGTTCAGACAGCAAGCGGCCCTAAAAATTTCAGTTACGTCAGCTGTGGAAGTCATCTTTAAGTTCTTGTACTCAGAGGAATCACCTTGGGATTTCAAAGGAACGAGATCTTTTGCCTAGCTCACCATATTCACAAATGATTTGGGAACAGTAAAGTGATAATTTTTGCTGCTTCTATCAAATTATTCAGACTAATCACTTTTAAATTGAAACGTTGCACTGATAATACTTAATGACTGACAAAATGTCAGATGACATGATGATAAATAGAAGGAAAAGACCACTGCTTCCCAGTGGTGGAGACATTTTGTAGACTCATTTGTGGACTCATTTGATCAAAAATACTTACCATGTAAACTTCCACCTCTAATTTAGTTTCATATTTCTTGTCAAAGGTGTTGTCCATGCTATCCTAAAGCAGCTCTTGAAAATTCACATTTTTCTCTGTTGAAAGCAAAAAGAGATTAGAATAAAGCTCTGAACCTCAAGACTTGTTCAGAAAGCACCAAACTGCATTAGCAAAATTTTCTACCATCCTCTTGGGCCAGATACACTGGAGATTACTGATACACATAGCTACACTGCAGCACAAACACATCACACTGTAAACACTTTAAACTCACACTGTTTAAAAAATGCTTTTCACTGAATACTTTCATCTTTAATTTTAATAAAATGGTTTGTATTTTACTGAAAACTTCCTTACTGCTGTTCTAAGTTTAGTTAGGGAAAGTATCAATGCCCTTTCACCACCTGTTAAAGCATTAAAGAAGTTTGATTCAGGAGTTGCTATAGATCAGTAAAATGATTCTTTGGGAAACAGTGAACCAGAGAAGTTTCAACGTCATTCTCCTTTTTCTTTTCCTTAATTGTGCAGTGCACATTCTTTACCTACACAACACCCTTGTTAATGAAAACTGACTGTAGGTCTAACAGAACAATCATCATTAAAAGTTTTCCAAATTCGGAGACTTTTCATAGGTCATGGGTCTCTGTAGTCACTGGTATCAGGCTCTTGTGTGGCTGTTTCTTCAAAATATGAGCCAAATACAGGACAATACATTGCATTTGGTTACTCAATTGCCATTAACAGGACTCAGGACAAGCCTCGTTTAGCTGCCGACCTTTCAGCTAACCCCTAATCTCAAAAGTTGGTGATATCTCTGGCTGCAAAGAGGGACATATCTGCAGACATAAAAAAAAAAAAAAGAAGAAAAAAAAAAAAAAAAAAAAAAAAAAAAAAAAAAAAAAAAAAAAACAAAAAAAAAAAAAAAAAAAAAAAAAACAAAAAAACCCCCAGTAATAACTGGATGAGCACCACAAATCTCCAGCGCCCACAGTTTTGACCCTGTTATTTTTCTGGATGGATTTAATTTTTCCACTCTTCCAGGTAAGAAAATGGGTATTTCAACAACTATAAAGCACTATATATATGTTAATTATTGGAGACATGAAACCAATAACAGATACTAGCAGGGGAAAAAGGAGGTCTAGAGAAAAAAAGTAGTAAAAAAAATTAAGTATGTGTTAAAGATGAGCGCTGAAAAGGACAAGGAAAAAATGTGTCTAAGTATGATGAAGCTAGAATAAAAAGGAAAGAATGAAAAGAAATTGAAATGAACCACACATAGCACAAAAACAATGGAAGAGAACAGAACTGCACAAAAATGTAAGAGAAGGTCAGAGATTAGAAAATTTTTATTTCTAATTCAGTTGTCACAAGCAATTGTAAATGCTAAAAGTTTAAAAGAGTCAAAAAAGCCAAAGGTTGAATTCGTGTAAGAAAAAATAATTTTAAGGACTACTAGATACAAAGGATTAATTCCTGGCTTTTGAATGTCTGAGCTGTAAAATGCTGGAGAAATATAGGGGAGTTTTCTGGTGTCTACTACTTGCAATTTACTATATTCTTACCCTTTCTCCATGCTCTCCAGGCTATGCACTAAGCAAGTAAGCAATGAAACCACTGCCGTAAGTCAAGACAATTAATTAATCTTGAAGATAACAGAAATAGCTGAACATTCTTAATAATACTTGAGTTCAGCTGCTAATCAACCACAAAACTGAAAGACAATTGTAACATATTTTGTTCACTAAGATGCAACAAATCTTACAGGGAATCAGCTTCTAGATTTTGTCACAAGTTCTGTAATGCAGCAGATTTAAATATTTCATATCAATATTTTTCAATATTTCCATTTAAAACTGTTGATTTAACAATACCTAAATCTTCCTGGTGGGAATAACTGATTTTGTGAACATTTCTACTACATTTATCCAATTTATTCAGTTTAGCAAGTTTAAAATCTATTTCAACTATATTGTTCAACTATTACTATATAATTTTTACAAGAAATAAAAGTGTTTGGAATTCACAGAGAGAAGTAGAATTAATGTGAAGCAAAGAAGGTACAAAACCCCCAATATTAATAACCCATCACCTTTGCTCCTGGCATTACATTAGCATCTGACTGGACATTATATCCACCAGCAGTCAACACATAGCTGCAACTATCAGGTTTTGCAAGATATCAAATTACAAACTCCTTCTGGTTACATCTTAAGATTTTATTTTACTATAACTTAATACGTGGATTTTTTTTTTTCCACAGGATACTTCTGCTTCTGTTGCTTGGACAGGGCAGAAGAGAATTTGATCTGTGTGCCTGTTCAGTCTACAGTGGGGCTACATGGAGAAGAACAGGTCTGGGTGAAAAAAAAAAGGCAGAAAAAGACATAGGGCTTATTGATACCCCAAATCAAGGAAGCAACTGCAGCTGTGGAAATCTCAGAAGCCAGTGTCTTATTCTGAAGTCAAGCCCAATCATCTATCCTTCCGTAATTACCATGGACATAAGATACAAGCTCCAGTTCGTATGCCTGCCTAAATTCATATTGGATGGAACTAAGGATAATATTATGCAGTATTTGAATATCCAAGATGGAAATTTGAGCCCATACTTTTTTATATTTACTTTTCAGCAGTGCAGTGCTTCATAAGTTATCTTTCAAGAGGAACACATCATTTTAGCTCATATGTAATTCTCTCATCGTGAAATTCATACCCCACTGAAAAGGAACACTGTAATAAAAAGATCTGCTTGAAATATGTTATGGACCATGTTTTATGCAATGTCACCTCTGATGGTAAATAAGATGTTTACACAGCATTCTGCAAACAACTTGTACATAGAAAATAAAGACGTTATTGGGAAAATGGAAACACAAATCCACTGAGATTCCCATAATTAAACAGAAGAGGGAAGTAGAGGGCCAATGTCTGTACGGTTCCAGCCACTGGACTTCATCAGGGGTATTTCTAGATTACACTAATGAGTCAAAATATCTGTAAGTTAATGCCAGTTTCTGTGCAGCAAAGGTTGCATCCAAATTAGACTGAAGTGAATTTGAATGAGCTAGGTGACAGAAGAAAATGGAACTACTGGTTTTAAAAGACCATAGCAGTTTCCCCTGCTTATCCATCAGCTATCTGAGAAAATAGTCAAGTAAGAATAATTTCATGTTTGAAGCAGGGTTGTGGTGGCCATCAAGAAGCTGTAAGGCATTCAGCAAGTATCAGTCTAAAACCTAGGATAGATACTACCCAGAATATTACGAAGATCTTAAGACAGAAGTTCTATGGGTTTTATGAAAGACAACCATTTGAAAATTCATCACTTCATAATGAATATGCAGGAGAAATTGCTGGGTGTCCCCACCTGTCCCAAGCATACAGTGTGCCAGACACTGCAGAACTACATAATCAGTGCTGGTTCCTTTCTGATCCTGCAGAGAGGGTGAGAATGACAGTCACCATGTTAGCATTACATTAAACTGCCTAATAGTTGTCCAGTTTTGAAAAATGTCTATAAGCTATTTACAGACTACCAATTCACATGGTACTCTGAGTACTGCACACTTACTGTGGAAATAGCAATGAAAGAAAGTCCCTCTTTAAAAACAAAGATGGTAGTTGAAAGCTAATGGTCACACAGTTCTAAGGCTGATTCTTTCAGACATCAGATTGTAGAAACTGCACACAATAATGTACCTTTGCCTTCTGTTAGGGATGTCCGAGTCACAGAAAATGTTTTCAAAAGGGAAAGCAGACAGTAGTTCATTAAATTGTTTCAAGGTAATTTTTTGGGTTCTTGCCAGAAGCCTTGCTTTGTTATTAAAGCCTGACAAATTGCAAAAAAAAATATTTTTCACAGATATTTTCAAACTCTGTAGCTCTTATTTGTCTTCAGTGACTTTTCTGGGGTGTGAAAATAAAGTTAACATTCCATTTCATTTGTGTTTTTAGGATCAAATGATTATACATATTTTCTGACCCATTGCATGGACAGTACACTTTTTGCACCGTTTTACTGGGCTTCACAACATGAAAAGAGGTAGACTGTGGAAATGTAGCTGTCAGCCTAATTTGTGAAACAGCAACAGCAGCAGAAAAATAACAAAGCCAGCTAACCCTTTAGTCCAAGGAGTGAAATTATAGCAGCAGCAAATGCAATCCCTGCCATGAGGGAACATTTCTTCTGTATTGTTTTCTTGACTCTTTCCTGGAACCGATTTTTTATACAATGGGATTATTCCCCATTTGATTTACAAAGAAAATAAAGTCAATAGAACTGAACCAGCAGCCTAAAAATATACTATTAGGTTTCCTTAAAAACTCCTACTTAATCACTTCTCCATATCCACAGTTACTTTTTAATTTAATGTGCAGGTTTTGGAGTTTCTGCATTGAGTTCTTCCTGCTTCTCTGGGAATTACCCTTCTGATTTTTGGATCACAGTCACTTCACTTCTAGTGAAGTTCCACTGCCAGTACAAAAGCAAGGGAGGGAATACTAAATTCCACTGTCCTGTGATTGCACAGACCAATGCATCTCCCATTCCTTAACATGGAGTGCAAAAGACTGCCCATTTTGATCATTCACTGGGAATTTTTGTGATACTGAATCAAGTCAATATCTTGCCTTCTATTCTTTGTGTACTGATAATATGCACAACACCTATATGCTTATACCCATAAGCTTTTGAAGCAGAAAGCATTTGATCTGAAATATGAATTAACTGGGTCATAGCTGTTGTGTCCTGGGACATCTTTGAGGCCCTTTATAGGATCTTCATTTTACATCTTTGAAAGGGACATCAGCCATTCTAACAGTAATGTTTAATATGAGAACTAATGTATTTTCCCAGTTTATAAAATGCATGATAACAGTACAATTCTTGCTATTACTGGTGAAAATTATTCTGCTTTTCTTTCCCATACCTCTGTTTAAACTTTCTACAGCACCGCAGAATTCTTTTTCCAGGAAGCACCAAAAAAGTCATCACGATATCTCAATATTCTCAAATCTTTTGGACAGAAGGTGTGAGAGACCCCAACCAATCTTATCTCAGGGGAACCAGGCAGACAGGAGTCCAGGAGTGCCCCAGTTCTTCTTCCACAGCACATCATGGAATCATGGGATCACAGCTCCACTGCTGTGAGCTGGGACACCTTCCACAAGAACAGGTTGCTCAAAGCCTTATCCATCCTGTTCTTTAACAACCTGCAGGGATTGGAGACCCACAGCTTCTCTGGGCAAGTTGTGTCAGTATCTCACTATCCTTGTAGTAAAGAATTTCTTCTTACAGTATTTCTTTGATTTTAGCATATGAACACAAGCACCTGCATCATGGAAGGCACAACTCCTGCTCTGGAGAATGGTGTCCATCTCCACTGGAATTCCTTTAAGCTTTTTTTGCCCTTTTTGAGCTCAGTGACCTGCACTGGTTATAAGAAATATTGTGTAAAAACTGTGATTTCTGGTTGCTTTTTTTTTTTTTTTAACCAGCACTTAAATTCCTTACAGGGTTATTGTGCACCCATGCACCTGTGAAGTAGCCCTCACTGGAGAATTGTCTTGGTCTTCTTAAAGTTGTACAAAAGGACAGGTGGTGTTTTTATGCTCAGGCTGAGCATGAAACAAGGTCTGCAGGAGATTGTTATAAAGTCCTTCACAAAAAATAGCTGCATTTTTTTGTTTTGTTTTCTGATCGGAGCTAAATATTCTTATGTTTTAGGGTTGTCTTGACGAATAACTCATAACATTCTTATTTCGTATGTTCTTCTCTTAAATCTCTTGCATAATACACACAAATATGAATACATGTATCCACTACAAAATTTTCCCTTGAGCTCCCCTCCAGCAAAAAATCTGGGGCCAACAATGATGAGCTATGGTAATAATACTGCTGTCACAAGGAGTACAGAAATCTGTATCCTTTAAAGATTCTGAGTTTGTAAAGAGGAGAATATCTATTATTAAACCAACTAAAAAACATGGAAAACAACAGACACTTCCGAATTCATAAATCTCCTACAGGTCTCTGCAAAACTTCTCCCAATAAAGGGCTTCTCTTCCTCAAAGTATGCATGTTTTCCAAAATTATATCCTCTAGCCTATAGAATATTTCCACTGATGGTGTATTTTAACTTGGGGACAATATGGTATCTAGATCACTTTATTTGCCTGTATCTCCTTTCCCAGGAGTATTTTCTTCTTTCTTTCAACCTAGATATCCTCCAGCCTAATAAAATGTTCATTTTTCCACATTCCTTACATGTCTTACTGTCTCGTCACGGATGATCAAAATTACAAAATTTCCATTCCTGTGACAAGGGTGAATTCTAGAATATTCAATCTTACTTAAGCAGTAAATTGTCCTGTATCAAATTTGGCAGCTTTACCTCACTCAGAAATGGTTCTCAAAGAGTAATCTGCAAAAAACTTGCAAACACAAAGATGAGTGTTGTGATGGTAAGGGAAGAAACACATCTACTGGTCTACAAGCACAGCTGAGAAACCTTCAGCTCCATTAATGTGCAGATAATGGGCATTTTGGGCATGGGGAGCCATGACCAAAGGGGCATCAACCCTGCCAGAAGCTTCATCCCTGTGGTTCCAAGCCACAGGGCAGCCCTGGTCCCAAGGGGCAAAGGTGGCACCTCCAGCCCCACATACAGAGGTACCACACCAAGGAAGCTGGCCAGATCTGCTCCCTGCCTACAGGGAGGCACAAGCTCAGCCTATCCCCAGAGCTACAGAAATGGCTCTTCAAAGGAATCTTCTGACTTTTAATTTGGTCTCTTGTCCTCTGGAAATTGCAGACTTGTATTTGAAAATCAGGTTTGTTTTTAGAGTTTTATTTTTTTTTAGATAAAAAAATAATCAACAATATTCCTTTATGAATCTAAAATAAATACTTAATACTGATTGTAAAGAGTCAAAATGTATTTCCCTGTTTAACAAAAGTCTGCAAAGCATTATGCAAGGCTGGCAATTTCAGCAAAATTATAGGCTTTCTTGAGGTGTATATAATTATTGACATTCCTGTCTCAATTTTCATTTCTAAACTATCAGAAATAATATTCTGGTCTTTACAGAAGACTTAGTATTTTTCATACTGTCTTTTCTCTTCTGTGGAAATTTTTGATGCATTTTTAGAAGAGGGTGTTTTGAACTCCCCTGAGGAAGACTTGGTCCCACATGTTTAAATCTCCTGTTCAGTCATCAGCTTGACCACTCTGAAGCTAAGCAGCTGGGGTCTTTTCCTTCAAGGGAAAAAATACCTTTTGTCTTTAAGGACAAAAACGTCAGTTTTCCTGTCACTTTTTCTCTGTGTCCTATATAATATCTCAGCAGAGGAACAGTCCACATGATTAAACTCTGTAATATCAGTGTGCACTCTCCTCTTGTGGCCTGTGCAGTTCACGTATCAGGAGAAAAAGTGTTGATGATAATTCTGTTTTCATTAACTTAGCTGTCTTATATTAACCAGTTTCATGCTCTCTTCTTTTACCAGCTGATAATACTGTTACCTGTTCTGAGTGATAATCCACATTTTAATCTTCTGAAACTTGGAGTAAATATTATTGATAAAAGCAAAAGCTTAGAGGTGCTTTTAAACTTAACTGCAGATATTTGCGCAGAAAAAAAGTAAATGTAGCCAAGAACTTTCTTTTATAAGTTTATGTCACTCATTCTGTGAGCAGAGCAGAATATTCACAAAAAACATTTTCTCAGGAGTTATTTTTTTAGTAATTACTCCAGTCAGATAAGAAGAAATCAAAGTTAATGCATTTAAATAATATGTTCTCTGTAATCAACACCACAAATGTTGGTCCACAGTTTGAAAGAGTGGGCTTCTAGAACCGTGTAGAACCTATAGTAAGATTGTAACCTTGTTTAGTATCAAGTGTCAAAAGATCTTTAATAGGACCTTTACTTTTAGGTTTTAGGGTGACACAGGGTTCAAGAATGAATTCAAAGTAACAGTCTATCTCAACTGCATAATTAATTCTCCACAGACTAGTAACTAATGGGACATAATGACTCTTTAATTTTCTGGTTTAGCTGAAGTTCATGGAGGAAATAAAAATTAAGCTATGCACAGACTGTTGAATATGCTTCTCTTTTTAAAGACTTTTAACTCTTAATTTTTCATATGTTTGTCTCCATGTGATATGTGATGTTGACCTATGTGAGGCTTTTAGAACATCTATAGTAAAAATTGTAAGATCAAAATGGGAAAAAGAGTTCACAGCGGTACCCATACATCTTTAATTCTCATAACTTCGCCTTAGATGCTCTTGCTGAAACAAAACAAAACACACAACAGAAGAGCAAGAACAACTGATGCTGCTGCATCTTTCCTCCTCAGCCTTAGGCTTACCTGAACCTTAAGTGATAACAAGCTTTTCAAGTTTGCCTCACTGTAAGGACTTCGAAATAAGCATATTGCTGTGCTGTTCATAATTCAGCACTGAATTAAAACGATCCCTTCAAACTGGTCTGAAGATGCTGGAATCTATTTATTCATGCCAGCTCTTAATTTGCTCTTACTCTCCCCTCCAAATATGATCAGAAAGCTGTCTACTGGAAACTTAGATATGGAGTCCCAATGCATTAAGGTAAGAGGGGTAAGAGAGGTCTCCTGGCCAAGTCAGTGGGTGGGAGGAAGCTGAGGGAGGACGATTATCAACAGGATGATTATCACCAACTAAGTGACTGAACTTGTATGGTCACTGGGAGCAGGATCTGTTAATGTGAGCAAACACAGTCTCTGAGGTCCAAAGCATACACTTTCAGGCTTGGCAGCTACTCTGGACTCAGTGCAGCCATGCATGGAGAGCTCTCTCTGTGAACCCAAGTGAGGCAGTATTGGAGCTAGCAGCACCAGAAACAGACAGAACAAAAGCCAGAATCCCAAGGGGACTAATCCTTCTCCGAGATTAAATGGTACTGTAGTAACGAGTCTTAAATTATTCTATTTCCTCAACTCTGTAAGAAAATTCCCATGAAATAGGTGACAGAGCTGGGACTGAAAATTGATGTGTTGACAAAAGGTGCATGAAAAAGACAAGGTCAAGGGAAGGACATTTGAGTAAACCTTTTTTACACACACTTCTATTTCTCCACATCTTCACATTTTTGTCTTACACTGACTATTTTTTTTCCAGCAGCACAAAATAGCCATTGGCATTAAGAAACTATTCTCAGACTAAGAAGTAGTTTTGCTGCTGATGTGCTAATAATTAATTCTGTGAAGCAGTTCAGTGAAAATTAATTGTAATCTGTGCTGTGGGCTACCACAAAAGTATTCCAATTCTAATGCTATTTTATTATTTTTTACTACTTTGTTTCCTTATGCTTCAGGAGTCATCAAACATCAAGCTGTATCTTAACTAGGTACTTGCTGGGAAACTAATGCTGAGCTTTTGCTTAATGATGAGACTTAATCACTAATGACTCTGTACTGACACTGTCTCCTTATATTTGCAAGTATTTAATTACTTCTGAAATAATTAATTCCTCTAACAGATCAATAAATAATACACAATGAAGTAGTTTCTCAACTCTCATTCTAATAATCAAAGAGAAGCAGTTATGGACAAGATCTTTGTCCAACATCTAACCTGTCTTTTTCTACGCAAAATACAAACCAGTGTTCAAGTTACTCTTCTGTACCATCCAGAATGGTAGGTAATTTTCTTGCCAATTTGTTTATCAGTAAGGATTTGAATCAGGAAAGTGATTGCCCAGCTATTAAGGCCTAATATTCAAACTGCTATCTGGATGCTAAATAGTAAGTACAATTATTTTCACTGAAGTGAAAGAATCTGTTTTTTAACCTATTAAAAAGGACAAAAGTTCAGGCTAAGAAAAGATGAATTTGTCAAAATATAATCTTATAAATTATCATAATATTGTACTTTGTTAGGTCAATTATATTAATTTATACGATGACATCAAAATGTTGAGTGAAATCACACGGGAAAAAGAAGCACAGAAATATAAACAACCTGTGATAATCACAGACATCTTCAATCCTAACTAGTGCAAAGTGCAATGCTTTTAATCTCCAGTTGAGAAAGTGTTTAAAGACATTGTTGAAAAGCTTTCTCAGAAAAATAGCATTAATGTTCTTTCAGCCCAAGCAATTCTTACAGTTCATTTTTATCAGACTAGACTAAGGCACTGGGGTTTTTTTGAAGACATTCTTTTCTTGACAAAGAGTCCCAATAGTATAAGTAAAATATTTTTTCAGTAAAAATATTACCAAAAGTATCTAGAAGAAAGAAGTATAAAAGAAGAAGGAAAAATACAATTGAAGTACCATGAACTCCTTTATCTCTTTTTCTTTTTATATTATTTTTTAAATTTAATTTAATTCAATGAATGCAACCAGTCACCATCATTATTTTTCAGGGTTTTTTTTTTCTATTAAGGGCAATGTCTTTGTTCCTAAGAGCAATTCAGATTAAATGTGTTCATCTGAGAAGAGATAAATGTTAATATAGTTGATGAATATGTCTAAGCCCCACTCTCCAAAGAGCAAATAAATCTAGTATCTTTTACAACTGCTGCGACCTCCAAAACCTCAAGACAGAAAACCCCCTGGGTTTGTGCCCTGCTGGACTCCCTCCTTTAAGTCAAATAAAGTTGCAAGGCTTCTCTTTCTCCTTTGTGGACACAGGCTTCTCATAGTGTGATTTTTATGTGTAAGGGTATCTGGCTTTCCCCTCGCAGAGTCAGCTTGTCAGCTGCAGCCTCTCTACTCCAGGTGATTCTACCAGCACCCCAGCAGCCCTTCAGTTCACACATCTAAATCTCATCCAAAAGACTTGACCAGAGTCAAAGTTCTCATCTATATTTCTTTAGGCAAAAGATGATCTATTACCATTAAGTATGAAAAACACCTCAGCAGAATAGTGGGGATCTTAACGTTTTTGTTCCCAGGGTTTTTTAAGATAAGACAACAAGGTTTTAATAAACTTTTGGGGTTTGACAAAACTTTCTTGGTTGTGAATTTGTATGGATTTTAGTTTGAAATATTTTGTAATAAAATTGATTGAAATAAAGAAATGTAAAAACTTCTCCAAATTCCAGATAATAATTCAGAATATCACTTATATCACATCTTATGCAAAAAAAAGTCTCAGAAAATGTCAGAAACATGCCATATGCTTTCTGTTCCAATTAACAGAAAATACCTTTAAATTCTGCAGTCAGCAAAGTGAGATTTATTGCAATTCAAAGGCAGACATGATCCTTCATACCAGTTAATACTTTTGTGCTAGTGTTATAGAGTGGCTCCATCCTTCCAAATATAAAAGTACGTGAAAACATTTTTAAGACCTGAGGTGTAAATTAATGGTTCTGTAGACCATTTATTCAATGTGGCACTTAGGGACATGGTTTAGTGGTGAACACGGTGGTGCCAGGCTTATGGTTGGACTCAATGATCTTATAGGAGAGATTCAATAATTTTATAACTATCTTCAAATGTGACTAAGAGAATATATGTCCTTAAATAATTCAGAAACAAATTGTCCTGGTTCTAAGCAAGGCAGGTTAATTTTTGTAGTACTTGGGAGAGGGCATGGCCAGGACCTGGAGATTATTATATACCACCTCACATCACTGCCAGGGGTGGGGCAAAGGGAGCCTCTTCCAGGGAGAAGGGATTCCTTCCAGTCAAGAAAATATGGAGGAGGGACTTGTTGGCATTGTTTATTGTTGGGAGATTTTTGTGTGAATAGTTCCTTGCACCCTCCCTCATTAGTACTGTTGCTGTTGCTGTTATTCTTTGTTTCCTTATCTCGCTGCTGTTTTCGGCAAATTGTCCTTATCTCAACCTGTGATATTTGCCTTCTGTGCCTCCAGTTCTCCTCTCCATCGAGAGGAAGGGGTGGGGGAAGGAGGGGAGTGAGAGGTGCAAGTGTTTTAGTGGGAGCATTAAATGGGATGATACCATTCCTGAACCACCACACAAATCTTACTGAATTTTATGAGGGCTTGGGCCGGCACTGCAGTGTGCCTGTAAGCTGCAAACTTTCTGCATCTGATATTTAACATCCTTGTGATTTTTTTTTTAAAAAAATAATAAAATAGCAACACACTGTCAAGCACACAGAAACATGCAGAGAATCAAACATTGTGAAAGCTTTCATCCTGCAAATGTTCTTACACATCAGTTTCACTTTCAATATTCAGACATATGGACTCGGTGCCTGTTTCTTCTCTAGAGTTAATGTTTCTATCAGACAGGAATCTTACACTTCTGAGTCTTTCTGAGTCTTACACCTTCATCTCCTGTGAGTAAAACACTAAGGGAAGATAAAAAGAGCAGGCAAGGGTAAAATTTATAAACACCTGAAATTTTTTTCAAGTTAGTATGCATATCATGTTTGTTCAAACACTTACATGGTATCTGTACTGTCTTAACATGAGCATGCTTCAGGAGAAAATTTGTCTGTTTTCCATTTTCAAAAGTCTCAGTCACCAAAATATAAGCCAATGTAAGTTGACTCAAAATCTGGCAATTCTTTGCTTCCAGAATATCCGTATGGTGCAGATTCCACATTTGGTGTTTCTATACTTGGGCAAGTATATTCTGCAAATTATTAGCAGTTCTAAGGGTAAGAGAACAATTTGTGTTTCAAATAAATTTGCAGTAGAAGGACCTGTAGCTTCACATAATTTTGTTATTTAAATGATCTGTGAAACATCTCTACTTAAAAGCAACCTTGCACACTGAAAGTGCTTTAGTACAAATTTATCTTCCTAGATGTCTCATTATTCCCCAATAAAATTCCATCGTTAAAACTTTGACCTCCTTAGACTTTTTGGTAATTGCTAGATGTAATTTCAAATCACTAACAAAATCACTTTTTTAGTTTGAGTTTTACCCAAAAATTCAATGCCACTGCCCCCAAACATCCTGTCAAGTAAGAAGTAAGGACATGTAAACCTTGGGGTGGAAGAGACAGTGAGGAAAATGTGAGTGACTGGCGATTTTGCAGGGGTCTGGAGTTATATTTTTGGTGTAAGAAGTGGAGAAAATGTTCTGGGAGACAGATGGATATAATAGTCATAAAGTTTTGACCTTTCTGTGAGTTCCTTTTTAGCTCTGAGGTGAGGCAATATTCTCTTTCACTCTGTTTTGTAGTGAAACACTAAAAAACTGGAAAATTTATCCTCAGTATCTGCAGACAAGAACAAGCATGATGGCAGCCTGAGTGCTTAAACAGCTAAACCTTTAAATGTCACTTTAGACACCTTTCTGAGCACTAGCTTTTTATTTTTTCTCCTTAGAAACACCACAGAGAAGTCACAATCCCGTTTTGCTGGCAGTGCATGAAAACCTGCTGAAGTAACAGGCCCCACAACAGAAATCTACTGTCCTCAAGGTGGCCTGTGCTTCTCAAGCCTGCAGTCACACGTTCAAAGACCAGATCCTTATCTGATCAAATAAACTTAATGCTTCCACAGTAAAAACCTTATTTTTATTTATATCAGAAGGAAGGACTTCTGTTGGTAAGGAAAACTAGAGAACAGCGTGAGAAAAGTTTATAATTTGAGGAATTGCATATGTGGTTATGGACGCAGATTTCCTTGCAGTGGTGTTTCTTAGAGATTTGCAAGGCATCTTTGAATATTACATTTTGGAAAAATGAGAGAGCAAATCAGGAGACACAAAACATAACTTTGCACTATTCTTTGTCAGAAAAATACAGACTTGATCTCTTTCTGAAGATCTTACATTGAGAAGCTGCATTGTTAGCAAAAGTCCCATGCTCAGCAGCAGTATTTGTAAGCAGTAATTTGGACAACAGATTTTCTTTCCATTCCTTGTACATTTCCTTAAGTAGAGATTTATCTAAAAGCCATTTTTGGATATTGTCCCAGAGCACAGGCTTCCTAATTTGTCTCTGAAAAATAGTGCCAATACACATCTCATATATTAAACACATTCAAGCATTCCCCAAATTTCAATGGTGATAAGTGAAACTAATGACCACAAATGGATTTGCTTGACTTGATTGCAGAAGTTAATTTTAGAGGTTGAGAACATTAATCTCTTACTTCAACGAGCACTTAAAAGCATGGAACATAATGACTTTCCTGTGTATTGCTTTTAGTACATTGCTGAATATTAAAAATAATTTTATTGGACAATAACATGTCTCTGCTATCAAGAAAATTAACCCAGACTGGAAAAGTTTCTATTTAACATAATAGATTTTCCACAATAATACTTTCTTCAAAAGTCATCACCAAAAGGAGTGGTGTTTCTCACACTAGACTACTTCCAGTACATAACTGAACCAAATTTGCAGGAAATAAAACATAATTTTCTTATGAATCAGTAAGCAGGACTAACTGGTGCAGATTAAATTGTTTCTTTTAGAGACCTACCTTGCGGAAAAAAAAAAATTAAATTACTTTTTAAATTACTCTTACTTCCTCAAGCTGTTTCCTAGTGAGTTATCAGACCCACAGTTACAGCTCACTTCAGGGAACACCCAATTTGGCAGTAGCCACTACATCTGGTTTTACAGACAGGAAACCAGCAATACTTTAGATATTAAAATTAAAGTGCTGCAGTTGGGACACAAAGGAAGATGCTTGTATACTAACACAGTTCATATAGAATTCTGTATTCATTCTCGCTTTTTCATAAGGTCTGTGGATCAAAATGAGTTGAATCAGGATAATACAAGAAGTGGAATACATATTTTAGGAGAAATCAAAGACATCTGTTGAACTTTGATGAAACCTTTATTGTCCTAATGAGTTCTATTACTTGAAGCTGCCACTGGCCAGCTGTGACACTTACCAGATTCTGACGCAGGAACTTCTTCATGTGAGAGCTTGTGATTAGACTTCAGGTGTAGTCATTCCTGTAAAATGTGATCAGCAGCTTCTAGACCTCACATCCTGTCCATACCTACTGATTCCTCCCACATCCATGCTCAGTGTGCAGCAGCAGCTGTAAAGGTTATGGACAGAATGTGACTGTCCCTAGAGCCCACAGTCCCACTGCAGGGCCCCACTGTGACACATGCACAACATATCCCAGTGCCTGGAGCTGCTGCTGCAAATTTCTAAGCCCTATGGTTTTCCTTTTATCTTTTACTCACGAGGTGTTCATTGGTTCTTTGCTGGACAAATACTTCAGACAACTCAGTGTCTCATTGCTGACTATGAGGCTTGGAGGAGGAGAATTGATCATGCAGCATACATCCAATATGCTGAAGAAAAGGTTTCCTTGATTGCTTTTTGTAAGTATGTTCCTTGCCTTGTTTAAATTATGCAAATAAACAGGAAATCTGTTAATGAACAAGGTAGATCTTTAATTTTATTATAATCTGCTTGCAGATTTGTAGCTTATCTTCAGTTCCATTTTGACACAAAAAGAAATTTTTAATAACAGCAATTAATTCATGTGTGTCTTTTCAGAAATAAATGTCAAAACATTTTTTATCCCACTGTGTAGTGGAGCACAGAACTGACATGAAGTGACTTGGCCAGTGTCATATAACAGGTATGTCCAGTCCTACCTTTTGCACCATGCTTTCCTATGCCAAGTACTGAAGAAAGAGAAATTCGCCTGCTTTAATTTCTAGACAAATGATTTTTATCCAGAAATGTAAATACCATTTTTCTTCTTCACTTCTCATTCTGAAAAGAAAGTCAACTCTTCCCTTATTAGTCATAGATATCTGCAGCTAATAAAAGCTTTTTAAAAGCTAAGTGCCCAGATTAATAATTCATTTCAAATACAATCTCATGCGAATTTGTTTGCATGCAGCAACCACAGTTCCAAACTATATGAGAAGCAGCAAATCAACATTTTCCTGTATCACAGATCAGCTTTAGTATTCCATGCCTACTGAAAAATTCCTTCTCAAGAATTGTCTATGCTCAGAAACCAAAAGAGAATATAATTTTGTTTGACTCAGCTTCCTCTTCAAGCAGTTTCTGCACAGCTCAGAGCATAGTTCTCTAAATTAAAACGTTTATTTGTGCATGGAGGAGAAATGCATCAAAAGTATGTGCAATAGCATCATGAGTGAATTATCACCATAATATACATATGCATAAATCTAGATTTCCATTGTACATGTCTGCAGAAGAAATTCTTTGTGGAAGTGTACAGGGATGCAAATTTCTGGATGTCAATCTTTGAATCTTTATTTTTAGTCCTAACTGTAGTTTATTAATCAACATATTTAGTATTTCAATAAGCACTCCAGGGAAAATTTTAATGTAGTTATGCAACAACCTGAAGATTTATTTGTAATTCTCTGATACATTTGTTCAAAGTTTTTGTAAGGAGCTGTGATGAGTCAAATGGTCTCCACAAGCAGAAATGTTCAACTGGTTTTAACACAGTGAGTTAACTTTGGCTAAAGGCCAAACTCCCAGTTGGCTGCTTGCTCCCTCCTCCTACTCAGTAGCATGAGGACGAAATAGAATAAGAAAGACTGAAACGAGATAAAGACAGGGGTATCACTTATCAATGACTGACATGGGGAAAATTTATTTAATTTATTGCCCATTAAAATAGATTAAAATAGCATGAAACAAAGACAAATATTAAAGCATCACTGTTCCTCCCCACTTGCTGATGTTCAGCTTCACACCTTCACTCTGCATATGAGCTCTGGAAAATTTCAAGCAACTCAGTTCAAAGAAAGAATCCTTTTTCTGTAATGCTAATAATTCATCTTGTGTTTATTACATAACCTCTAGTAATTTATTCTCTATCACATGACCTTGAGAGAATCACAAATTCACAGAATAAGCTTATTTGGAAGGGACCTGCAAGGAACATCTAGCCCAACTCCTGGCCCTGCACAGAAGAACCTCAAGAATCACACCATGTGCCTGAAAGCATTGTCCAAACACTTCTTGAACCTCATTTCTCTCTGTGATATGTTATAAGATAATCAGTACTCTCATATAAGGAACACATCTGTCTTTTTTCCCCATTCCAGGGTGATGTTTTCCCAGATTTGATCAAACTTTAAACAGTTTCTTAAATTAAAGTGAACTTTGAAATTCAAGTGCATAACTGTAACTGCAGTAAATGGACACCTTTGTAGCACAGTAAACAGAGCTATCATGAAAACAGAATTATTTTGCTGGTTACCAGCAATCTCATAGGTTTTGTTCACGGCTATAATAACAGCTATATGACAGTAAAATTACACTTTTGTGATTTACCTTGACATCTACATTACCTAGTGGATTTTGGATTTTTTAACTCTCTAGCACTAAGCATCCCTGTTACCTTGGAGCCCGAGGTTTCATGGCATAAAAAGTAAGGATCTTGTCCTTGTTAATACAGGGAAAAATTTCAGAGTACAATCCCATAAGAGTTAAATAAAAAAACCAAAGAAACAAAGATAGAACCCCATCTGGAAACCAAACTGATTTGTTAGAAAATTTAGCAGCTTTTGAAACCTTTGAGGGACTGGCAATGCTAGATGCAAATTTCCACAGTACAGATGTTTTGTCTTTTTAAAATTTTTTGGGTTTTTTTTTTGTTTGTTTTTTTTTTGGTTTTTTTTGGGGGGTGGGGGGGGAAAGGATGATTTCATCTGATTTGAGATGCATTTGAAAAATGATAACTGTTCAAGATTCTAAGTGAAATAATGATGCTAACAGGGCAGAAATTGAGAAGGGTGAAGGCTTGAAAAGAGGAGTAAGAGATTTATCTCTGGAACAGTTATTCTTTGAGGAGGTTCAGCAGGTAATGTTAGACGGAAAGAAAGACTTTTTTCCAAAGAAGACAATAAAACCCCTAGAATTCTGAAGAAATTGATCATTATTACAAAATACAGCAAATTATGCATCATATATTTTCTCAGAATTTTATTGTATATTAAAACATATGCTATATACGTAGTTGCAATATATCAATTATGTTTAACGAGTTTGGTGACTTTTATAATTCATAAGTCTTTTGACCAAAATATTGCTGAAAATGTATGTAAGAATAGAGTCAAAGCACTAGTTAAATTTTAGATGAAATTTACTAAACAGTCAGCTAGGTTGTTCAGTAAGCACTTTCAACAAACATAAACTGGCACAGATATTGGAAAAAACATTCCTCACCACCACTAAAAACATGCTCCTATTCTCACTCCTGCCATCCCTATACCAGCACAAGTGATTGGCTGTGCTTACACAGTGTACAGCAAGAGAGCTGCACGGATAAAAATGGAAGGAAGGAGGAGAGGCAAAGGAAACATTTTCTGTCAGATCAGCTCCTGCATCCAATTCACTACTTTGACACATAAACAGTTTTTGGACACAACTGAGCCTTGAGATCAGGGACCATACAGGTAAGGAGTGAGAAGCACTTCTCTGATGGAAGTGGTGACCTGTAATTGCTGAAATAGCTGCTGAGAAATTCCCATGCCAGAAGTGCCAGAATCAGATAGGGGTATAAGCTTCCTGTGCTGGTTCAAATATTTTCCAAAATGACAGGCTGAGATTTTATTAGCAGCATTTTTTTGTTTTAGGATTATATTAGCAAGTAAATCAGACAAATATGGAGTAAATATTAGAATGGATAATCTAAAATAATCTTATTTTTCTCTTACAGTTAGATTTCTTTTCTGCTATGTTGCAGGTTTCCTTCTTATACTTTAGCTTGCATTCCATGATTTTCATCTATTCAGTGATACTCCCATCTTAGGATCCACACCTGGTCATGCTCAGAGAGAGGAGTAAGCGAGGTGTTATCTTAGGCCATTTATACTGAGATGTGGCTTCATCTGGACTCATTATAGTTCATTCTGTTATATGAGGAATGCTGTTTGCTGTGGGGCTTTCTGGAGCTGAAGCACTTCTTTAAGTCTATTTTTGACTACTGATAGAATGGCTGAGAATTTTCGGGAGAATTTAAAAGAGGATTTGAAATAAAAACTTGGTTTCAGTTTCCCATTCTTAAGAAGTCACACATGACATACTATTCTGCTTTTTATAGAGGCTGTGTTTTAAGAGACATAAAGCCATTTTCAAAATACTTCAAAATACAAGGCTTCCATACAGTTGGAGCCTCTTTTCAATATCTTTCAGGGTTAGGTTAAAAATAAAATTACCTTCTATTTGAAGCACAAGGCCTCCTCCTACAAAATAATATCCATGCATATATTTAGGGGAAAAGATGCAGCATACCCCTTTAAGAATAGGGGTGAACTTCTCCCTGTACAGCTTGTTCTCTGATGATGCATGAAGCTGGGAGAGAGAATTGTATCTGCTCCTCTTGGCAGTAAAGCATAGTGTTTTAATACTGTTGTATTTCAAGCCTATAATGCATACAACTGAGTATGTAGGTCTACAAGTGAGTAGGTGAGGAGTGGTTTTGTGTCCTTTGCTGTAACATGGACATAAGGACAGCTGCAGCTTGGCCCCCCCAGGAGTTCTGGAGATTTACTATCCACTGGTCTTAGAGACAGCTATATCAGCTGCAATATAGACTTTCTGGTTTGAAGCTTAAATATATAGAGAATAAAAGTGCTGGGGCATAGATGTGCTTAAGCAGAGCAGGAGTATTTTTCAAGGTTTTAAACAGAAAATTTGGTGCTTGCAATTAAAAAAAAAAAGCAGGTAACTGAAATATTATGTAGGGTTTGCAAATTAAATTTCCAATCTATCACAGGAATTTAATTTCATATTGTGGAAAATTATAGCCCTAATAATTTTCCATTAATCACATTTTAATAGAAAGAAATAATGATAGCTTCATGAAACTGTGTCTGGTTCATGTATATTTTAGTTCTTCCAGGGTTGATAAATGCTTCTATTTTTTATGAGCAACTGTAGCTGCTGGAATGGGTACTGACACTCTGATACCAGAACAACTAACCCATTCCTCCAGATGTTTGCTTTCTAGTGAGGGAAGGAACTGTTCACCTCCATTAGCATCTATGTCAACCCCCTTCTCAGAGCAGGTCTGATTTTACCAGGTTTCTGCAGGCTAAGTGCAGTCTTGAACACCTTGAAGGCCGGGGAGTCCACAACATCTGGGACCAACCTGACCCTCTTGGTAAAAAGGTTTCTTCACATCTAAATGGAGCTTTTCATGTTCCAGTCTGTGCCTGTTCCCTCTCATCCCACAGCTCTGTACCTCCATGGAGAATCTGACTGCTTCTTCTCTCTATCATTCCATCAGGGATTTATTTGTAGGCAGCAGTAGGGTCTCCCCAGAGGCTTTCTCTCCTCCAGGCTGGATAAACCCAGTTCTTTCTGCTGCTCCCAGTAGACCCCACTCTTCAGCCACACAGCCACCCTGAAGGAGCCCGTCCTGTGAGCAGCAGCCTTGACAGCTGTGCCCATCCTGCCCGTGATGATCAGATAAAAAGGTGCTTGAATGCATGGGGAGGAGAGCAAATTGGATGTATGGACCTTTGCTGGATCAGCCTGCTCTCACAAAAAAAACCAACAAACTAGTGGCTTTGAAATTTTATATCAAGTCTTGCATTTATTTTTGGTGAGAATAATGAAAATTCGTTCCCCTGGCAGTTAGAAAACAGTAAGTGAAATTACAGTATTCCTTTAACTGACTAAACTTAATTGCCATAAAAATAAAGGTGGGGTCAGAATGGAAGAATTGTGCATGTTTATGGAATTCTAGCCATTTGTCAAAGGATTTTGCTAAAAAACAGGTAACTTTGTGCTGATCTTGCAGTGATAGATGAGTTGTAACTTGAGAAAATAAGGCTTGACTTTTTTAACTAGTAAAAATATGAGTTATAAGAAAAGATTTCAAAATAAAGATTTTTGAATGAGATTCACATCACACTTGAAGAGGGGCATTTTTGTGTATATGAGGAAGGTAGATTAGTTATAAAACTGTTTTTAAAATTGTGCTGACTATATTTAAATTTATAATGTCTCTTGGAATTAAGGTATAAATATTTATGAATTAACGTTATTAATTTCTGTAACAAGTCAGATTTTATTTGAATATTTCTGAGGTAAAACTATTTCCTTGGATAATGGAATCCAAATGATTAAATAAAAATATTCATTTATAATAAATATCTAACATGAGAGTTTGCAAATAGTGGTTTCCTTTGGTTTTTATCCTCTCTTAATACCTATCATAATAAGATAGGAGCTGAAAAAGGTCATTTGTTGTATGACAAAGCTGTTCAACTGGTGAACTAAGTCATTAAATTATACGGAATATTAGAATAATTTTTTGTCTGAACAAATCAAGTTTAATTCCCCCAAGGGGGCTGACTTTCTAGACATTAAATAAAACCAAAGGAAATATCTTTGAAACCTGAATCACACTTTTAATCCATTGTACTGAAACTAATGGCAAATCATTTCTTAAAATATCCTTTTTTTATTAATTATTTTTGTCTGTTTAATATGCTAAATGCTATGGAAGAAATCTGCAGAGAACTATTACCAAGCACCAGAAATTTACAATTGACTCATTACTAAATTAGAACTTAATGGCTATTAGAAATTAGCTAATGCTACACTAATCCTTGTTCACAGAAGATACTGAATTACATATAACTGAAAGCTGTTTATATGTACTGATACAGGGAATTCATGTTAGAGGACAAAATGCAGTCGGTTCCAGAGACTTTCTCGTTCACATACCTGTGATGCCAACATCATACATTACTGACACAGTTTAAAATACAAAGCAGCAGTTTTAGACAGTAGACAAATTTTCCAAAATTTCTTTTTGAGGCCTCTTCTGTACACACAAAGTACACTGAGAAAATAGGCTTAAAACTGAAAATTTACAGACAATATTTTAAGGGCGTGGAGGGTGTTAGAAAAAATAAATAGCTAAATACACATATTCACATTTTCCCCAGAAGAAAGAGGAAAATAAACAAAAATACATTTAAAAAAATCTTATAGTGCTGGAAAAACAAAACATGTTGAGATTTTTTCCCCCCTTTTTTACCTAGAGGGGTTTTTTTTGTTTTGTTTTTAATGTATCCATTTTCCTAGGAAGAAAACATGTTTCCTATATGAAGTAATTTTATTAGAAATATTTATATTTACCAACTTGAAGCGGAAAAAGTTTTCATTTTATAGACAAATACTGGCATATCATGAAAAAAAATTGCTTTTTTTTTTTTTTCCCCCACAAAACCACCTAATATGTGTGGTTCACCCCATGGTGGTTCAGAAGGTGGCACTGTTCTCCCTGTTGAGTTTAAATGCTTGTGTGGCATATTGGAACAGGGAACAGCTGTCATTTAATCAAGTTATATGAATTCCTTCCCCGTCCATTAGTGCACAGATCAAGCAAATGGAAAAATAAAATGTATGTTAACACTTTTCTTATTATTCACTGACATGAGTCAAGTAATACAATTCCAATTGTGTCTCTTAACTGCCTCTCTGTGCTGACAGTATGTAAATAACACCGGTTCACACGATGGAATTACAGAATTTCATTATGGATATCTTTTTTTAATTGTTTTTCTCATCATCAAACATTTGTTATATGGTCTATTATGTTCATTCTGCCCACAAGTATACTCCAAACACAGTAAAGAGAGCAGACCCTGATTACCTCTTAACTCACCCATGTAAATTATTTTGTTTTCTCTAATAAAGAAAATAATATTTACAGTTTTCAGAAAGGAAAAAGAATTCACTTTTTATCTGTAATGCATTAACTGAAAAACTGTAAAATAACAGATGTCAGTGCAGATTGAATTTATTTTTCCAATATGCTTTCAAATGAATGAATGTGAAACTGTTAATACTTGTTGTATCTCAGAAAGTTGGTTATATTTACAAGATTTTAATGTCTGTTTTTTTTAATGTTAGAACTGCAGTCATGTATGTGGGAGGTAACTGGCACTTTCCCAAAAGAGGCTAGCTGTATGAGCTTGTCATTTGGGATGACAGCCGTCCTTTCTTTCCTGTTTATTTTGTGATTTCATAAACCAATTTTTTTCTTTTTTTTTTTTTTCCCACGGTTAGATACTGAACGTGTATTTCTACTCCCAGCAGAACTCAACAATCAGATTGAGCCTAACAAAGCTATATGGGCAATCAGGTCTGACAGTGCTCTGTGGGCAATGAAAAAGGGTATCCTTTTCCAGGAAGAAAGGCATTCTAGTCTCCTGCATCAGCGTTTCTTGTATCAATGTTGAAGCTGTACAGAAACATTTTCTTCTTGATGCAGATAAAGGAACACATTCATTCATGGTTCATTACTTGTAGGCATCTTGAGAATGTGATAAAATGAGATACACTAATAAGCCAATCTGCAGAGCTTATGGTCAGGAAAACAAACATCGTAATGTTATTGTCCTATTATTCTGAATCTTGGATGCTGTGGAGTCATGTCTACTTACGTTAATGACAAAGATTATTTTTTCACTTCTGTGCTATAGTATCAATACACTTATGGAAGAATGAGCTGTGCTGGTCTGCAGCTTTCCTTCTACATCATCCACACTGTCAGCTTAGGTCTGTCTGCAGAGTCCTCATTAGAAAGGGGAGTGGAAGGAATGAACAGATTGCTTTTTTCAGATTCCAGATGGAGTTTGTAAGTCTGACAGGTGAAAAAGAGAAATGAGTTGGAAAGAAAAAATTTTATACTTGTGAAATTACAAAAATCTGTCTATAAATTCTCGAGAAAATGAATATTAGACAAAATGGGGTTGTAAATGATACCCTTCCCAAGTATAACAGCATCTGAGGGGTTAATCATTCAAAAATGCTTGTAACTGACACACAGATACTCTGCAGCTGGAAATATCTCAGATGAATACCAGCTGAGATTCTTGTCCATAAACAGATACTTTTCATAAAGACTTGTGCTATTAGGTATCTCATCTGAACTTATTTTTCTTGTAACTTCCATGTCTAAAATGTTTCTCTGCTATAGAAATATGAGTCTCACAGCTACAGCTTACTTGCTTGTTCTTAAATTCAGTCATCTAATGTGTTTTAAGGCATCAAATAACTTTACAAGGACCATGTTGAACAACATACATTTTGCTTTGGTTCACAAAAATTCTTAAGATTTTACACAACTTAATATGCTGGGTTCCTTTGTGACCTTGCAAGCATGAGGCTGCAATTTTCCAGATATGGGTATTAAATTGTGCCACACAGGTGTCTAACCAGGTAGCTCTCTAGCTTCAGGTCAGTACTTACCTCATCACTTCATATCTGACTGTGCTGCTTATTTGAAATAAACCAGGCTTAAATAAATACAGCAGTTAGTTTATATGGAATCATACTTGTTATTTTGCACATCTGCAGATATTGCAGGCAAAGGAAAAGAAGCAGGCTTTAAAACTTAATGGCTAAGGTTTATACTACAAGCCACTAAATTTCTATATTTGCCCAATATATTTGAAAAGTAAAAGGCAAGTAACGAGCATGGAAAGAAACAATTAATATGTGATAATGAAACATATAAGACTGAAACTCAGATTTTCTTTATCAGTGTGAAAAAGTATGTGAATATATCTGATTTGTCTCTGCAAATCCAAGCTAAGCAGCTATGCAAAACTACTGGCAGCAGCAGGTAGAGATGAGATATAAACTATTATATATAAATAAATAAATAACTAATACACACAAATTTATGCCCAAATATACATACTTCCAGATTACAGTGTGTCATGATAGAGCCTTTAGCTGGCTTGTAAGCCCCTTCAGGCACAGGGAGGTAAAATAAATGCTAGGTAAATAAATAGCTATATGTCACTGTGTTGAGCACTCCAGTACTTTAGAGTACTTTAGTACTTTAGCTACAAGTAACTCACAGAAAGTCTTTTATATCAATTATGATCCAGACATGGATAATAATTTCAGTGAAAGGAAATGAAATATGATTCAGAATATGATGATAAGTATTAAGCAACTTAATTCTGAGCAAGAATATATGCTTTTATATAATAACTTCAAGATATTAAGAAAGAAAACTTTTGTTAGCCTCACACTTTTGTATTAGATGATTAAAATTAAATTTAAAAAATAAATCTAGTTTCCTTTTCAAATTTTTCATGATTTTTCCAGGTTTTGTATACCATTATTCTTGAAATAATTTATTAGTTTTGCATTTTCTTATTGTCAGTGCTCTTATTTTGTGCTTCACTTGAATTTCACTCAAGAGCTGAAAATTGAAATAAAAGGAATATTCCATAGGGTCAGAGCAAATGTTTCTCTAATCCTCGCAGTGGCTGAGAGTGCATGCAGAAAAGTGCAAGAAGCAGGGTATTTATATGATCCTTTCTCTTTTAGATTCTGGAAGGTCAGTAAAACTGGAGGTTTAAAAGAAAAATTTCATGTTTAACAGCTATACGTGGAACTATCTTACAAAAGTTATCTTCCCCTATTGTCTTTTAATACATGAAAAAAATTGTGTTTATTTTTTACATAAAGTGCTTTACTCTTAAGAGTAGAGACTGAATCAAGATGACTGTAAAGAACAGCCCCAGAAGCTGTGAATCCACCAAATGCTGTCAAAGCACCCAGAAAAAACTGATAAGTAAAAAGCTATTTCTATAGTCGGAAATGGGTTCTTGTCATGCCTTCAAAACCTGGGTGTAAATTTCTTCTGACCACAGAAGGTCTGCTTCTGGGTCAGAGAAGAGCGAGCACTCTCAAGGAATATGAGATTCATAATTTTGCTCTCACTGTAGTGTAAACTGCCTAAGGCTGCATGCCTGCAGCCTGCATTCAGAAGGAACTCTGTCTTCTTTGTATTCACCAAGGGATATCAGACTCCTAGATATCCTCTGGGGGGAAAAAATATTGTATATATATGCTGGGAAAATAAAGGTCTTGTCTCTGCCGCAGGAAAGTATTACACTGATGCTTTTAGAAACTGTGGAAAGATATTTGTGACCTGCTATGCTGTCTTGTACACCATAAATTCTTCAGGTTTTTTGTTACAAGGCATTACTTTTGCTTTAGTTGGATTTAGAAAGAAAAACTACCTTTTAGGCTAGTATTTCACACCTCTACTGTCTGCAAAGTATGCAAAAAAAAAAAGATTATTTACTGGTTGAGTCAAAGATTCTAATTTCTCTTCCCATTTTCTATCTTTATGCCTTAAACTAAGCTTTTTAGGAAACAGCCATATTATCTATTCTCACAGAGGCTCTAGGCAGAGATTTATTAGCAACATGCTTCTGAATTCTTCAGATTAATGTATGACTGCAATGCAAAGTGCCCTTACTGATAATAGAAATTGCAGCTTATATTGCCAGAATAAAGCTTTCATTGACTTAAGATGGAATCAAAATCTCCTGCATTTGTGTCCAGAATGTGTATTAGAGTCAGGTAGTAAGAACTACCAGGGTTTCATTAATTTTGTTTCCAACCAAAAAAACATGCATTCTAAAAATATACTTAAAATATTACTTGAGCAGCCTCTAACAGTGCTTGGCTTTGAATTAGTCACCAAGTATTGAGAGATAATTATAGCACTTAGAGTGAGTGTGAGGAATTGTGGTTCTCGTTGCTGAAGCAGAGATAATTGCTGTGAACAGACTCTGCACCCGTGCCATTCTATAAACACTCAGTTTGGTAGAGTGGTGAAGAGTTTGCTTAGATAATTTCTGCAAAAGCATGACCATGAGTTCGTAGCCTGGAGCATTAGGAGGAAATTTGTTTCAGTGAAATCAGTGGTAATTTTTTTCTTCCATAGTTATGTCTTATTCTACCAAGCTACCAGAGGCTCAAGTGTGCTTACTAGTTCATCTCCCTGATGTTAGGAATATCCATCTGACAACAATAGCTGCTTTCTGCAGAAGTATCCCCAAAGGCTCACAGCCTCCTCATGACCCTCCCCTCTCTTTCCATTTCAGTCCCAGATGCCCTTACAAGCACCAAAAAAGCCACACAGGAGCTGAATGAAAAACAGTCCTCTGCTTTCTGAGGCAAACACCACGTTTCTGGTATCTAGCAACTGACCTGCATGCACAAGCTTTTTTTTTTTCATCAAGATATGAATTCCCATATGCTTTTATGGGAATATTAGGGATGTAAAAAGTTTTTAGGCAGTCCCCACAGATGCCTTGATCACCACCATACTTCTCTCCAATTTTCACCATAACTGGAACTGTACACAGTGGCAATCTGCTCTATGCAGACTCAAGATAAAAAATGCATCCAAGGACTCCAATGTTTGATGAACATATTGCCTAGGCTGGTGCCAGAACATGTTCTAGAGAACTTGCTGTTGTTTTTCTGTCCTCTTGTCAATCCCACAAGCCTCTTCATGTTTTTCTCAAGATTTCTCTCTTTCCCACTTTCAGACTCCACTCTGAATTTGGCAGCAAATCCCCAAGGAAAGAATTCACCCATATTTTTCTCCAAAAGCAGCACAGTGTGAGGGGATATTCTGAAAGAATATAGAGAGGGATTTCACATGGATGGAAGTATGAAAAAATACATAACAACTGAAACATTCCCAGGTATAAGTCATACATGGGATGACTCAGTTGGCCTAAGAAACTGAAGCTCTCAAAGCACCTCTGTTTCAAGTACAGACACTTGGACACTGATGCCAGATGTCCATGCTAGTTTCCATGATGAAAGCAAGGAGCTTGTGAAGAGCTCACTACCTGTTCTCACTAGGACAAAGAGAACAAATTTGCAGGTTTTCTTAGACCAAGAATAGAAAATGAAGGCACTTCTTTTCTTCTTTCCCTATGCTTACATTTCTCAGCCTTTCCTCCTTACCTAATGGAATATCTAGCACAGATATGCTCTTCCCTTCAGAAATCTGAATCTTTGATGTGGAGTTCAGCTCCTTGAAAGACCAGCATCTAAACTTCCTTCTGGAAATAAAAACAAACCCCCATAGTCCCCTATCATCATCTAAGGCAACCAAGAAACATTTTCAAAGTATGACCACATACTGAAATTATTTTTGTTTCACATACAATAGCCTATGAAGATATTTTTAAAATACACTTCTAATTCAAAGTGCTCTTCATTATCTGTTTTGTGAGTTCAGTATCATGTAAAGGATTCTATTGTTAGACTTGTTTCCCACCAAAAACTTAGTCTGAGTTCCTGTCCCATCTTCCATTTGATCAGGAGAGTGTAAATTCTTTATTACACTGTGTTTTCAAAGCAATTGTATCTTATGCAGATTTCTATATTTCTGAAAAAAAGCAAAGCACAGGCTTAATACTCCTGCATGCACTTTAAACAAACCATATTTCAAATGTCTGAGAAAGAGTTTTATATATGATGAAATGTCAGGAAGTGGTTTTTTTCAGCTCAGCCAGCAAAATTAAGTTCTAATAGAATAAATTATCTCTCATATGAAAAGAAAATGCTGGCAATGTGGCATCTTAAGAAGCAAAAGCATAATTTTAAATACAATTTTGATAAATTTTTAAAACTAAAAATCACATTACATAATATTATTATTGTATATATACAACTCTTATTCCTAGACGAGTTATTGTAACACAAAATCTCAATTCACAAATCTTAAAAACATTACTTCTTGGTTTGCATTTGAAATTGCTTCCCCTTGAAATGATATTGCTAAAAATATATTTTTGGGAGTCATTTTCAACATTTTTCAATACTATATGTTTCTTTTGCAGGGTTTTCACCTAAAAATAACTACCTACCTTGAAATCTTCCCACTCCTCACTCTGTCTATTTTAAATATTTTGTGCACACTACAAAGTGATGCTATATTTTTAAGGAAATACATCTATGGTCCTTTGTTGTTATATCCTGTTTGCAAAGTTCTGTAAAAAAAATTACATAAAACTCAATGAGGTGGTTTGGGGTTTTTTTCTTATTTCTTCTAGTGATTACCCAAAAGCACTGACATCATTATCTGTACCATTTATGTAAAGGACTTCATAATGTTAACTTAAGGGAACATACTAGTTTTAATACTTAATAGCTAATAGGTCAATTCAATACAGACTCTTTGTTCAGCTTGCTTTGAATTTTCAACATATAGCTGATCAGTTGTGTTTTTTGAAAAATCTAATTGCAGTCTCAGAGCTGTAGGACATCTTGGATTTTTTTTAACCAATCCTTATGTATTGAAAATCTCTTTACTCATCATGAAATCTGAATAATTATTAAATAAAACTTATATTTTATTATAAAGTCATAGAAAAATTTACTGACTCACCCTAACTAACATCTTGAAAATAGAAAGCCAAATAAATATTGACTGATTTGAATGTTGTTTTGCTTTGGACAGCCAGGATGACTAGCTCTTCAAAAGAATTCCTTCATGAGAGCTTGGGATACCTATGAAAAACACCAGAACATCTGGGTTAGATCTGCTCAGTCACAGTCTGAGCAAATTGTTAGTTTTTAAATGATTCCTCTTCTTTTGGGTGCTGATTGGTGAAGAACTGAGAATTAAAAAGAACAGACATGACAGGCAGCATCATGTATGTAACCCAGATACAACTGGGGTGAGAAAGCACAGAGAGGATGCCTTCTATATCCATCACTCACAAAGATGATGGGCAAGAGCTTTTGAACTGGTGAATGCCACCTCCTGGATTACTTTGTCAGAAGCTGGTCAACAGTAGGCTTTTGGATTGCCAGAAATGTCAGCTGTCTATCTCATCAGCTAAAGGGGGAACTGAGCACAGATTTATGTGCATGGGCATCGACTCTTCCATCTGGAAGCTGTCCCTTCACTGATGGCCACACTGCAGTGCTCAGTCAGTATTGTCCCCAGGCTCCAGACACTACTTGGTGTTGGTGTCTGGATGTTTATGAGAGAGACATCTGGCAGTCAGATGCATCAGCTGCACTGCCAGCTCTGCTCCCTGCCTGCCCCTCTGCAGTTTTTGGAGAGCTGGGAGCTGTTTCGTGGCTGCACAGCTCCATTCCCAAAGCCCAGCTGCTCTCAGGTTGCAGACAAGAAAGGCTTCTAAAGAGTACACTGAAAATTACTGACCAGAAAGGTAATGGTGTCCTGATAGTGATGTGTTTCTTTATCAGGGGCTATTTTTGCTGGGCTGAGGTAAGAAACAGGAGAGCCTAGGAACCAGCTGCCAAAAGCCTCCTCAGTGTGCCATGCAGACAAGCAGAGGAAAAACACCAGGCAAACTGGGCTGGCTTCCACATGCCCACAGAGAGTGCAGATGCAAATGCCATAGTATGAGCTTTTCTGCATTCATACCTACTCCTGTTCAAATCTGCACTACTTAGTGATGTGAGGGCAAAGGGATCCCTTTTAAATGAACATGAATGTATGGCCTTAGGTACTAACACAATCCTTTCTCTCCTAAAAGTTTTTCCCTAGTTTAATTTAAGTTTTTTGCTATGTTAAACACTCCTAAAGTTCCCTGACTGAGTTCTCAGTATTAATACCTGAGAACAAAATCACAGATCAGTATTTTGAAGCCAAATGCATTCTGCAAACTGCAGAAAAATCCATGAAGTTTTCAATTTCTTTCATTTAATCTGCCTTAACCTCTTATAGGACACAGTGTAGTTATCTGTATATCTTTCTAGGTATTACTGCAGTGTGCTCTGTTATCTTGGGGAGAAGGCTTTACCATTTTAAGTACTTGTATCTGCAATGTTGCACAGAAGAATATTAAACACATCCAAATAAAAGATTGCAGCTGAAAAGAAAATATGTCTTTTGTATTTGGTTTACTGACTGTAAGCAGTAGAAAAGTGTTGGGGGTTTTAAAATCCCATATATAGATATGAAAAACCACAACTGAAAAAAATGTTTTTCCAGCTGTAGAAAGATTTTGTTTTTTGTTTTTGGTAGACAAAATACTTGCTTTTATGGAAAGAAAATGGATAAAAAAGAGTTTGAGATTGCAAGATGAAAGAAGAAGTAACTCCACTGAAATTAGGCAGCTATAAGAACAAAGTCAAAGTGCACATTTCAGAATAGGTCCAGCACATCCTGATTATCAACATCAATATGCAATGGAAAAACACAAGTTACCTTCTAACACTGCAGTAACATTCTCATTGACAGAACTAACTTTAAAACACAGCATTTGGATGTTAACAAGAGTGCATCATTTCAAGGTTTTCTCTTCCTCAACTGTCCTTTTTATTTTAGGTATTTTTGGTCTGACTACTTTCTTCACTTTCCTTTAAAAGGAATCAAGTCTCAGGAGGCAGAAGTTGCAAAACATGGATATTTAATTTCTTTTTCTTTCACCTTAAAAAAAAAAATTACCTTTACATACAAGAACAAACAAATACAAAAAATATCCAACATTTTTTTCACTTAGACAGGATGGTGGCAATGAAAGCTGGTTTTAGAGCCGCTCATTTAGACACTAAAGTGACCATAAAAGAGAGAATTTATCGTGTTTGCCAGAGATATGCAGATTAAAAATAGCATGGTAGTGAAACAAAACACATGATGACACTGTGCCAGATGACAACAAAATGGCCTAGCACTGGAAAAGAAATGAATTCTATGTACAGTAAGTTTTTCTCAAGTGCTCCTATTTTCTATACAGATTTTCTTTTCTCACTTATCCTGTACTGTAGCATGATTCAAAAGCAGACTAGAAAACAAAATGAAGTCTTAACTACAAGTTAGAGATATGCTACTAGATCTTGGTGTTTGGGGAGGTGGGAGGGATTGTTTTGTTGGAAACAAATTCTAGATTTTATCCATTAACTGCATTCATCATTATTTCTGTTAATTAACAACAGAATTTGTTAACAGATTATCAAACAAAAGACAATTCTAATATTTTGTATATCATTCATGTCAATACGTCACAGGAAACACTTCTGATAGCATTAGTCAATGTGCTTTAAGAACTGAATTTATTTAAGAAGTTGGTTGGTTTCCATGTTAAATTATTTCTTTCTTTTACAGACAGAGAATGTTTTAATATTTTTTTTCTTCTCTTAGTTTGCAGAAAGTAAGTTAGGCAAGAGAAACAATTTGGAATCCATTTAAAAAAAATAGGTCATTAATATAAGCCTAATCAAGACACAGTTTAGAGTGCAAAGAGGTCCTTCCTAACTTATGCTAAGAAATGTTTACAATGAACATCAATAATGACATGAAAGGATGTTAGTCTGACTATTGTTACTATTATAAAGAGAATGAAAGCTTTTCAGAACAAACCACATCTTAAAATTATCTGAGTATCCAGAAGAGCAAATTTCAAGTACTTGGGGAGTTTATAATCCTTCTGGGGAAGTTAACATTACTGGTCATATATAGGTGTGCAATGACAATAATTTTCTAGTACTAAGGAAAAGTATTCTTTTTTAAATCCTCAAGACTATAAAAATTTAAAGTACCTATCCATTACCTGTGCTCAAATCCTTCAAATGCAGTACTGTCAACACAATAACTTCTCCCTCCCCAAATTGATTAAGTCTCTGTGTATTAGCTAGAGTTATTGAATCAGCATTTTTAGTATTTAAAGAAACCTGATGGTGTTATCAATTGTATTATTTGGTAAGTGATTTAGGGTCAAAACAACAGGATTGATTAGACTCCATCTTTGAAAGAAATAAACAAACTGAACATCTATTGCTTTACCTTTATGTGCACCTATATGTGTGTGTCTGCACACACGCACACAGCTGCTTATTTTGACAAACATGGTTTTATTTGTCTCCTGAGGAAATGGTGCCATTATTCAGCTAATTTTGAGTGCAAAACTATCCACTGGGCTGTTAATTCATTGTCAGAGTACACAAAGCCGTTTCACCTAACTGATTTTTTAAATGGTTAAAGAGGTTGAGTACTATGCTATGTTTGGGCTGAAAATTGATTATCTTAAACACAAAATGAAACTCAAAAGTTATTATGTATGCATGCTTGCTACTTTCCTTTTTTTCTGTGCAGTGAAACCATTTTAAAGTTGGAGATGTTTACAGTGCTGAAGGTGACTGAACTCCAGGGCTCTTCACTCTGGATCAAGGACTGTGAACCCTGCTGCTCCTCCCAGAGCTGGTGGGACACAGAGAGCACTTACACGCTTTGCACTGCTTAGGCCTTATTGCAAAAGGCTGCTCCACCTCTGTGGCAGAAAGTCTCAGGGCACTTGTATTAAATCTTTGAGACTTGTGATTATTTCAGAAAGGTGACAATCTCAAACAGTATCCCCACAGAAACATTTGCATATTTAGGAAATAGATATACATTTAAAAATCAAAAAAAAAAAGTTTATTAAATAACATTCATTTCTTTCTTAAGACCTCTGGTTTGACTCTTGCTGCCTCTGAAGACAAGATTTAATTTACTGTCAATAACTGACCAATGTTATCTTACAGCTTTCAGATGGTATGTGGATTTCTACAAAATAATCCTTACTATTCTAAAAAACCCTGACATTCTCCTACTGACATAAATCCCTATCCAAGCAACCTGTCCATACAAATTATGTCTAATGTAATTTCAGTATAACTTCTGGCATTGGCAAACAGTGAATGTCTTTTGTTGTTAAATGCCTTAGCAGAGCCTGTGGCTGATTTTACCACAAGCAAATCTGTCCCTGAATTTAACACTACTTCACATATTAAGTCTATGATACAGAGAACTTTGAAACTACTTTCAAATTTATGTGTCCTCACAAAAGGTATGCAGATGGTCAGTTGTAGAAAAACAAAGATAAAACCCCACAGGAAATCTATTTCAATGTTATAAATCTGAATTAGAAAAAAATTGTCAACACAATTCAAGGAGCTGTGGTGCACAATTATTTCTGGAACAAGTTTTTGTATCGGCCTCCTTGTGTCTTTTTCAGACTGGTTGCAGTAAAACAAACTCATTAGAACAACAAATCTGAGTTCCAGGGAATAAGGCCTGGCAAGATCTCGACGCTTCTCAAAGATTTATGGTCTTCCACTGACCGATGCTGAATCAACTTCTCTGCAGATATGGATTTGCTGACTTTTAATGCTTTAATTTGTTGATTCTTGTTAAAAAAAAAAGATACATATATAAGCAGCACTGTTGGTGCATGAAAATTTTTATAGTTCAGTGTGTAATTCAAAAGCATGCCTTATCATTGTGTTCTGCTTATGATGAGTTTTTATAGGCAGATGTTTCCCTTTTTTTTTTTACAATTAATTGAGCCCTTGTGAATTTTCTTACTTCTAACTCCTACTTTGAAGATTCAACAACACACAGTTTGAAAAGTTCCTGGAAGAATTTTATGTGGGAGTTTACAAGAAATATAAGAAACTTTCTCAGTCTCACCAGACATCTGACCACCATGATGACAGAGGATAGCTTTGCAGAATTTACTGCACTCCAGGTTCATCTCCTCATGTCTTCCACTGTGCTCCCTCAAGATAAACCGTCTCAATTTTTTGAATACCTGTGCTGGCCTCGGGCAGATCCTACTCCCAGTTCTTCAGGTGGACACTTGAATCTAAGTCAGTCATAGAATGACAGGACAATTTTATCAGGTTGAGATCTTAAGAGGTAATTTTGCCCAAACTCAAAGCCAGGCTCACTTAAAAGAGAGATTTGCCAATTCTAGTGATAGCTACTGCTCCCCTGAGTAACTTCTCCCTTGGTTAATATATAATGCTTTACACATTAAACAAATTAGGGTTCATAATCACTGAAATAATAAAAAATAAACTTCATGGTTTTCAGGAAGAACAAAACTTTCCCAAAGCAATCAGATTTTTCTCTTTTTTTTATTCACAGCTGCAAGTTGGATAGAAAAATAAACCAGTTTATTTCATTTGTATTATCTAGTCAGCGACATGATTTAGGAAAGAATACTATGGAGCTGCAAAAACATCACACAAGTGCTTTGTACAGGCATCACTGTAAATTATGCAGTGCTGTTTGCTTTTACTCCCCTTTACCATGAAGGGTGTTTTTTCAAATAATTGCTGTAAACTTTCTAAGTACTCTTGACTCCAAAGCAAATAGTAAAATGTAAAAAAATTTAAATTAACTATTATGAAAGCATATTTCTAACCTTTGTAAAGCCCTTGGGTGTCATACTCAGACCCATATTTAACACCACTGTTCACATGGCTGTGATACTAACCATTAAGTGATGATAAACAGTAAGGCATGCTGTGCAAATGATATATAATTTTATGTTGCATTCCCCATATCATACTACAAATCACACCAGAATTTCTGTGGTCGGGTCATACACTGTGCTAGGCCAGGCAGCATGTGATGTCACTCCCTTTATAATCACAAACATTATGCACAGATTTTATCTACTGGTCAAAAGAAACCTGTAATTAGTGACTAAGCAAACCAGATCTAATAAAATGACAGGGTCTTTCCACTCCTATAGGCATGGACTAATCCAACCCCTTAAAAGCTCCCACTGCTGCTTAATACACTGCGTGTCTTTTCAGAAAAGTGCATCTTCTAAAAAATAATTAGGAAAACATCATAAACATTTCCAGAATATCTGAGGCTCACTTGTGCTGCTTCACCCTCCTCTGCTTTGCTGTGCCTGCAAGTTTGCTGAGATATCACTAGTCAGTGAAGGCAATTATTCATCTCATTTTCACACAGGTATTTTTAAACTGGTCCGTGCATGTTCTGACAACAAGATCCAGTACCTTCATTGCAGGAACTGGGACAATTTTAATGTATCCCAGTAATTAGGGATTTGGATTTTCCACATATAGATACCCACTTATCTATCTATGTCTCTGTATATCTTGATGTTATCTTAATTAGATTTGAATTAAGGGCTATTTATTTTGGACAGTGCTCATACTTAATTAAACATTTTAATTTTCAATTGGCAGGCTTAGAGGAGATTTGAGTTTGCAGTTAGAGATATTTCTTTTAGTGTAAACAGGAAATGAATAAACATCAGAAGATACCAGTGAAGAAAGGGTGAACAGAAAAATGGTGAAATATTTTTTTTCTTGTCTCATTTTGCCTGTCTTAAAGAAGGATAAAACCATCTTTTGAATGTACAACAGCATCCTCCACATACTGCTCTTATATTGACATGTTGGAGTACTGAAACTTCCTGGTCTTGCTTTATGGTGCCATGAGAGGCCCACAATGAACCTGCTTTCCTTCACATGTCCCATAGATCCTGCTGTGGAATAGCCCATATCCTGACACGGTTTTTTGTTTAGCCTGTCTTGCTTCTTATGCTCAATCCTTTTGGCTGTTCTTTCAGCTGCATAGAAGGAATACTTTCAGGAAGGTATTTGAGGGCGGAGATGTTTTTATTATGTGGGAAAGGAACACCCTTGAAGATAAGAGAGAAGGAATGCCTCTTTTGCTACCTGCCAATACATTCTGCTGCTGGAAAAAATGCAGAATTCCTGAATGCTCCCTCCATGGGTAAGAAAGGACTAAAAACAATTTGTCAAATGACCTTACTATCACCAAAAAAGTCTGTATCTACTAGTATAAACATCAACTTTGCAGTGCATTGATACATAATGCTTTTTCTGCAAACAGTAGTAAATCATATTAATTCTATGGATCAGTTTGTCCTAAATTTCTTTTTGTTAAGCAACACTTGCTAATAATGAGGACTTCTACAAGAAAATATGACTCAACAAGGATCATGGGAAGTATCCTTTTATGTTAGAATTTTATTTGTACCTTTTACAAAAATACAGAAGCAAATCTGTCCACTTACTTTTGTACATATGAATGCATTCTTTCATCATTAGAAAAAACAATACAACTTATTTCATTCTGAAGCAAAAACAGTTGTGGTCCTTCAGACGACTTGCTGGGGATGTGCTACAGTTCTGCAGTATACATTCATTCATCCTAGAGGAGTAGTTTTCACTTTTACCTATGCTGCACAAGGTTTTACCCCTCCTGGCTTCAGCTGTCCACAGAGCCCACCTCTTGACTCTTTAAGACTGGCTGCTTTCCCACTAGGCACCAGGAACACTGGCTGCTCTAGAGACTGCCCCTGCCACTCACCCAGCCCCTGACTCTCTTTACTTTTCACCATGGACTTGGTGGATTTGCCATGAGAGGTTTTATGATCTGATCACTGGAACAATTAGCGGGACAGCCTATGCAGGCAACTCAGAACACAGTTCTGGCTCCCACAGCACTGGAGCCTGAGAAATCCCAAAGTCCAGGACATAGCTCCACTCCCTGTATAGTTCATCAGTAAATTGTATCACGCACTTCCTTAAAATTCATTTTCTCTGTCTTGCTACTGTAAAGCACTTAAATTGCTTAATGACTTTAGCTATGCACTAAGCATGAATGCCAGCACTTGTCATTAGCAGCCTTGCACATTCAGTTTATGCTACATATGTCTCTAAATATGTATGTAAATATGTTTATGTCTCCAAATAATATGTTTAAAAATTATTGCCTATATAAGACTTCAGGTGTCCTGCACTGTTAGTGCTGTGAGAAACTGTAGATATCTTTTAGTCCCTTATCAAGCTGCTTATCAGCACGTTCTGGTGCTTTAACTGTATAACTATTATAATCAGACTTCTGCTCTCCAGGCCTACAAAACATTTCTTTAGTCAGAGTTCTGAAGTCATATTTCTCAGAAACAATTTATTATCTAAAAGTAATTTTAAGCATCTTGCCACAAGCCATTTCAATAGCCTCATGAGTTCCTAGAGCAAAGGCTAAGTTTTGCTTTTGAATACTCAGATGAATCTTACACCCAGATAACCACCAGTAACTGTATTTCCTCTCGATTCTGGTGGAATTGATAAAAAGTGAACCTTTCTGAATCTGGACCTCTCTCCTGATCCCACAGGATTACAGGACATACAGGCAAGCTCAGAGTTTGTTTGTCAGATCTCACTCCTGCAAATACTACAGCTCTCAAAAATGTGCTTTGGTACAATTACTTAAAATGATTTAAAACACTATCACTTCTTCAGCTTAAGCTCTGCCTCCTGGCCAGAGATTGCAGCAAGGAATGTTTAGGTTAGAGGTAAGGTTTGTTTGTACTGAGATAATAGACTATGAATTGGGTTAGGAGAGGTAGAAACACATCCTGTTCTACTATGAAGATGGTAAGCTCTGTGAAGAAGTCTGGCATACTGCAGTGGCATTAACCATTCAAATTTATTCATCTAACTGGACCCCTTAGGCACTCACATAATTTTACATGGCTGACTTACACTTTTTTTCTTTTCTTAGTGTTGTTTACAGCTCCTTCCATGTGTGAACCCCCTTGCTTTCCTAGACCTGTTTGGCATGAAGGCTGAAATCTGCTGGACAGTTTTTGTGTGCTTAATCTGTCTAACTAATAAATTTATCTAGCTGTAGGAGGAGAACAATGGCTGAGCACAAGCATGCCACTCAGCCTGACAAGCCCAAGGACATTGAAGAAGATGTTTTGCAAGAACAGTATATGTCAGTGGAAATGACAGGCTATATGCTTAAATATAAACTCAAGACCATCAATACAATTTAGCATTTCTAGCAGCAACAATCCAATCACCCAAATTAAATACTATCAGTTCAAAAGACAATGGAAGCAAAAAGGAAATACATTTGAAAAGTTTGAGTACTTATCTAAAACACATTGCCTGCAAGAACCTACAAGAGCAAAAGAAACCCCAAAAAACAAAACCAAAACCAAAATAACCCCAACCAAACAAAAAAATTCCCAAAACCCAAAGCTCACTGAAATACACTAAAAAGAGAAGGAAAAGGGGGTGAAAGAATGGCTGAAAAGTGTCATTATCAGTGTTTGTGAATGCATATTCAGCTTTTCTCTTCTTGGTTTCTGTAACCAGGCAATTAAATAACCATCATAGCTTCAGCGTTACTAGTCTGTATGGATGCAGAAAAATTAGAAATTAACATTTTAAATGGCTTTGTATTTAGATAGTAGGTAAAAATGGATCACATATCTGGATGTTCCCAAGTTTATTTTTCTAAAAAAAGGTCATGATGAGCTCTTTGAAGATCTCAGTGCTCAGATTCATCAGAAAAAGAAGCAAACAACCTTGTTTCCAACTTTGCCTTTCCTAAAAGTGGCCCGTTCTCCCTCTTTTCTGTTCGTGGCTGTGCATCTGGCCTGAAGTCCACAGATGCTGGAGACACTGAACTCTAATGGCAATCATACTCACAGAAAAAAAAGTGATCTATGTTTTGAAAAATTGGTTTTAATATATAGGGACAGCTGAAGGCCACTGGGGGTTGAACTTATTATATGTAAGACGGGAAGGCATTTGTAGGGGTCTGTTGCCTACAACAATAGTAGATTGGCTTATTTCCATGATATCCATGAAAATTTACTGAAATTAATGGGAGTCTTTGAATGGATTTCACAGCATTTCTAGGAGAGATCTAAAGGAACAACAATACAACTGAATATGATGGTCTGAAAAACTGAGGTTGTAGTGAACAATGCCACCATGTAACATCAACTACTATTAAATTAAATGACAGGATAAGAATACACACCCCCTGAGCAAACAATCAACTTATATTTCTATTAACTAACGGAAGTTGTACCGACTACAATTCAAGCTGACAATCATACAAAAACTCAGTACTATAAATTAAACATTGTAAAATAAAGTACAGAAATATTTTGCTATGTCATGTTTATTTTCTAACTAACCGGCTTATTGTTTCCAAGCATTACATTCCCAGCATTGCTACAGTGAACACACAGCAATGTGGCCCAGATCTGGACATCTTACTGACACCCAGTGTAGAAAGTACAATAGCATAATTTGTTTCCAGCCTTATCCAACGAGTGTGGAGTAAGAGCCCTCTGTTATTTGTGTGAAGCCTGAAGCTTTAGCAGGAGACAATGCCTTTCAGGAACCTCGCTGGGGGCCGGAGCAGCCATCGCACACCTGACCGACCCCGGGCTCTCCGTGCTTTGGCTCTGCCTTACCCGCGGGCCGCTGGGAAGAGCAAAACCCGACTCCCGCCCCGCGGGCTTTCTGTGACAAGGTGTAAACGTGTTTCTGTTCCCAGCGCGTTTAGCGCTGCAAAACTCGTCAGAGAGCTAAAAGGCCGCTTTATACGTTAATTTTGGATCTTTGCCCGTCTAAACTCTTAATCCAGGCGCCGGGCGCCTCCGCCCGCCCCAGCGGCTCCGGCGGGACTCCGGCCGCGGCGGAACCCGGCCCGCGGGAGGCTCCTGGCCGCTG
>VXAC01000181.1:67593-80445 GCA_013399225.1 Rhipidura dahli | reverse complement strand
GCGAGCGGGGACCCCCGGCCCTGCGGCCACCCCCCGGCACAGGAGGCTTTGCTTTGACACCGGCCCCGAGGTCTGTGCTGCCGGGAGTCGCTGGTGCAGCCAGGCGGTGGTCGGTCCCTGTAGTTCCACCTCGGGAGGTTCTGCGGGTGGTGAAGAGCAGCACAGAACCGGCCAGTAAACGTAAAGCAGATCTACTGGTCCCCTTCCAACACGATGTTTCAGGAGTAACCTTGTCAGTCCCATGAAACGACCACCACCACCTTCCCCGCCTTCTGTTTGAGCCCGCTCTGCTAATGGAAAAGTGAAATCTACAATAGCTGTCGTCATTATCCACTTGTCTTGTGCTGATGCTGATGAAATCTGAAGTTCAAGGAAATATTTACTATTATTTAGAGAAACGTGTTATTCTTTTATCGTATTTTGCCCTCTGTCAAATAGGGGATCTTATGTTTAAGGAATTACATCACTTTGCAAATTCCTCTATCTTTCTCTAAATATAAACTGTCTTTTAGGATGTCTTCAACTTGGCTGTTTACCTTTTGTGAGTCAGAGCTAGTGTTACTGCTTTTCATTGCTTGAACAGGCTCAACAGACCCATGACACCTCTCTTAAGAGTTTTAAGAGTTGTTGTTCATGTGATGGGGATCATCTGGCAGCTGTACTTAACGTTACTGAGGCAGACAGGACCTTTTCCATCCTGATATTCTGGAAGATGACAATAAGGTATCTTGATTCTGTTTCGATTAAGACATGTCATCAATGCTGCAGTGACTAACTGTAGGGGAGGTCTGTGACCTGCCATCTCTTATAAGGGAGGAGTAAGCAGAGGGCAGGGAAGTTGTGTGATGCTGGTGATGCATTGAGTTAGCAACTGAGAGGTTTCTTTTTCACATCTGTAGTTTCCAAGCACACTTCACTCCTGATTTTTATTGTAATTGTAGTAAATTCTTTTAATGAGGCCCTAAGAACTCGAAACGTAATGAACACAGGAGAAGTACTTGTGCTAGTTAGAGGACAAGTAATCATAATGGGGAGTTGGACACTATATTTTTCCCCCACACTCTGAAATGTGAATTTATCTCTTCTTGCCCTTAGGATGGATGTTCCCCCATGGGGTTGATGTTAGTCTGCTTGATAAATACTTGAAAAAGTCAATTTCAGTGAAATGGTTAAAGCCTTTTTACTTGAGGGAATGCAGTTACAGTGTAGCCATGCCACACTAATTTCCCGTCTAATACTCTTGATTTTCTTTAGGAATGTGCCTTAAAGTTTGGATGGCATCTTTAAAAATGCACTAAAGTAAAATAATGAAAATAAAAAGTACTGTAACATTTTGAGTGTAGAGTGAAAGAACCATTTTGGAAGGTAGCCTGATCACCATTTTGTAATAGCTTCCTCAGGTGAAGGAATTTCCAGGTGGAAAGAAAAAGGCTGTGAAGAATTGTGCAGTGGAAAGTAAGGGGTATCTTACCCCTGCATAAGAGTGTTTGCTGTGGTGACTGAGATTTCTGTTAAACTTTCACATGTTGATTTCTCATCTTTGTTTCATTTTTCTTCAAGTTTCTGAGTGTCTCTCTTGACTTGGTCTGGTTAGGAACATGTAGAGTCAGGGAAGTGTGGTGATGGAATTGTGAGCTATAGAAGGGTCAAAGAGAAGTATTTTATGGGGATTTTTCTTCCAGATTTGTGTTCAGATCACCTCACTCCTGTGTGCATGTAGGACTTTTAGGCAGTGAAGATAATATAAAAATAAGCCATTTGTAAAATCCTCAGTATGAAGGGGGATTTTTCCTCCTATTCTTTCTTTGCACTACTTACAGCTGCTTATACGAGAAGTTCACCTCTTAAGTAAGATGAATTCATCAATAGATACTCCTTGTGTTTGTGGTATTGTTACTAGATTAAAGCATACATTTCAGAATACTTAAAAATACCTTTTTTAAAAAATGCAGTTTATAAGACTATATGTGATGACTCTGTTTTATTATGAATAAAATTCTGTAAAATGCCAACTCTGTAAAGTAGTAGCTGTTAGTCTCCTTTGGGGAGAGGCGTGCTGTCTAAATAATAGTGCATTTGTTCTTTCTTTCCTCTTTCCTTGTAACTTAATGTCTATTTCCAGTGCCCAGCTAACACTGCCAAAGTTGTACAGAAGTGTTTTAATCACAGGTTTGGAAGTCTCTGTTTGGATAATGTGATGGTAAGACAAACTTGTCTTCTGTTTTTAGCAAGCAGGAATGCTGTAGCTAATGTGTGCAGAGACAAATCAAGTCCTGTGGGTGACCACTTAATTTGCCTAGTCCTTGATTGGTGCTCTCTAGTGACAGTGGAAATTTGAAAAATGAATAAACTAAAAAGCCTTGGCATTAATCTACATTGTAGCCAGACATGCCAGTGAATTCATTTATACACTTTTGCCTGTGACTGAAGCAGTTTGTACTGGTTTAACTGTATGGAAGCATGTTTGAAGTTAGGCTTTTGGCTTTGCCTGTTTCTTGTTGTTTTGAGTCGGGACATGCAAATGAGGATGTATCTAGTGTTTTATCAGTGCTAATAAACATTGTAGCATTGTTTTTGTTCTGCAGCATTCCTTGGGTATACAGATCTTTAATTTATCCCCAACAAATTCCTTAAGCTTGGAGAAAAGGAGGAGAAAATAGTAATAATAATTCAAAACAAGAAATATGTTAACAAGAGAAGGGACTATTGGTTTTCCTGTGTAAATACTGTCACAGAACATTTAGGCTGTGGTGTGCAGGGAGGAACTCTGATTTTGTGGGAGTGGGACGAAGGACATTACCGCTCGCTACCTTTTTTTTTTTCTTCTCTGGGTAATCTGCTATCACAGAAATGAATGATGATTTCTCAAAAGCAAATGCATTTCTGAGGCTATACATAGCAGAAAAAAAGTCATGAAATGTATTCACTGGGTAACTGAGAGCCAAAACGAGATCAGACTATTTAAGAATAATCATTGTGTTCAAACTCTTCCAAAACTGCCACTGTCATCTTCCATCCTGAGAAACCTTTTTCCAGCAGTCCATTTTCTTTTTCAAGTATGTTTGTTGGAGGCCCAGTTGACTTTTGGCATGTGATATTCATTATGATGCTCTAGAGCTCATATTTGAAAGTTAAGCTGCCTTTTCCACTTTAAGCTTAGGCAGACATCCTCTAAACCTGAGGTTTTTGACACAGACAGTGCTGTGGGGCTTCTTTGTCATAAGTTTAAAAGATTCCTTTGTAAATGGGATTGTGTGACTGTGAGTTAGCTTGATATATTACATATTCCTACTTTCCCTTTCATCATTTTTCTTGGCAGATAGTTTTAGGAAAGGATTCCTGCTGTGCTGAAGTGCTGCAGGTCTGGGAGCAGTTTGGACTGTAATGTTCCTGGAAGGGTGGGCTGTGTTCTGTACAAGATAGCACTTGTTTGGGATTGCTGATGCTTGGAAGACCTAGGTTTATATATGTGTGTGTTTAATGTTGTCAGCTTCAGGCTTTCATGCGTAGATAACAGAGGTAATCTACTGTCAGCAGCCCCAAGGGAAAAAAATCCAGGCATTTCTGGATTTCTGATTTCAAACTGGAACATTGTAGTTTAGGGTTGCTCAGTGGTGCAGAATTCTTAACAGTGGCTATGAATACAATTTATTAAAAGTTTTACTGTCATGAACTGATACGGATTAAAGTCCAGCACTAAAAGCTGAACTTTCTTGCCCTTTAAACTTGGTTCTAATCTTGCTGTAAACATGAGAACGGTGCCAGCTCCAGGAATCTTATTTTTGTTTTTTCTTCTGCCTTTATTGTCTTGTGTGGTTTTAAACTTCAGACACTTTCACTTCATTATCTCTTCCTAGAGCTTCCATATTTTTTTTTTAAGTATGTGAAGTTTTCAAGTTGTGTAAAACATATCGTGTAATTACAGCCAGATCTGTTAATAATAGGGGAAGTCCCAAGATTAATTATATCTGTATGAAACACTTAGGATGGAGAGGCTTTGCAAAACAGGTTTCTGGGTTGAGTTTTTCTTGTCTGTGCAAAACAGTACAATTAAAACTATAAAAGTAATAAATAATAAACTTGGTCTGGATTAGATTTCAATATAGGAAGATAAGATACTCCTACTTGAGCTAAACTGAGCCATGGTTAAATTATTAAGATTCTGCTGCTGTGGAAGCAATTATTTTTTCTTGAAGCATCACCATAAGATAAAACTGGAAATGTAGCTTTTGTAAAATTTGATGCTTGCCTGAAATTCATCCATAAAAAATACTTACAATTTCTTCTTGCTAATTGTGCTGGCCAACAAGTTGGTTATTTCTACATTTTGGTTTTGGGTCTCCTTTTCACAAGCCATTCTGTGCTATGCATGCAGGCTGTTTTAGAAAACACTCTTCCATATCATGGAAATACTTGGTTAGAGAACCAAACCAGTAATTCTCCAACTTTACTTAAAGGTTTTTTTCAGGATTTTTGAGGTGCAAGATTGAAAACTAATCTAATTTTGTTTCTACCTTTCCACTTGCTAGTGTATTTAGGAGGAGGGGAAGAACAAACAACTGGCATATGCAGTATACACTAGGAAAACTCCCTCTTGGTAATAAATAGAAATTCTAGGATGTTTGCAAGCTTCCTCTTGAATTGTTTGCCTTTCTGGGCCATTATCTGAGCATATCAACTTTCTGTAATCATTTAAAGGGACACAATGCTCGGTTCAACATTGTTAATCATATATGGAAATAAAGAAGGAAAGAATATGATCAGTTATTGACAGATTGGAATTACACAGTTAGAGTGAGTTCCTGTTAGTTCATTTATTTCCTTGATCTTTTATGGCAGGTTCCTGACAGTGTAATAAAATGTCCAAGTGCTCTGGTACGCCCAGAGGTTAGTGACTAGTCTGTTAGCACCTCTGTGACTTTAATATAAACATGGCAAATGGTGTTTAAAAGTGGCAATTTGTTCAGTGTAGGTTAACAATCAACTCTACCCTCTAACAGCAAACACTTGTTATTCTGTAGGACTCTGTCCTGGGGCCTTAGGCTGTCAGGTAGCATGAAGTAGAGAAAGGATGGATGCTCAGAGATGTGCTCTGCTCATGCCTGACAATGCAAAGGGGCTTCTTTCTGGCTTCCTGGTGGCCATCAGTTCCTTGCTGGTAGGCATCCACTGTAGGTGGGCTCTGTACCTGGACCTGTGCCACTTTTTTCATTGAATGAAAGTTAAAAGATTCAGAGAGACAAAAAAGTGGTGTCTGGTGTCTTTCCATAGGAAAGGGCCAACAAAAGAACTTGTATTCAGCTGCCCTTAGTCTCTTAAGGACAGATTTAAGAGTAAGTGTTGAAATTCCGAATTCACAACTTAGTTTTGTCATTTTAAAATCTAGATCTGTGCTGAAGGGATTGCCTGAAGGAAGCAGTCTGACTTTAAAATACAAAAAAACCTCAGAAGGTCACAGAATTATAGAACAGCTGAGTTTGGATGGGACCTCTGGAAGTTCCTTTTTACAGTTTTATTATACCATTCTCTTTAGGAGAAAAGCTGTGTTAAGCTTAGCTTTTTTTGGGGAGCGCTCTCAGGCACATGGTGTGATTCTTGGGGCTGTCTGTGCGAGGCCAGGAGTTTGACTTCATGACCTTTGAGGGTCCTTTCCAACTCAGGACATTCTATGATTTGTTTTGGGAGATGTAGAAAGGAAATTGCAGCTCGTAAATAAAGAGGTTCACTAGTATGAGGGGATAACAAACAAAGAAGACTTTGTTTTGTAAGCAGACAGCTGAGTGAAGCCAGAGGCACATTTACAGATGGAATGGAGTTCTTGGTTACTGGAACTGAAATTTCCCTAACTTATGTTTTTTTGAGTCTTAAATGGGGACCTTTTCAGAATCATCTTATATTGTGTCCAAACTATTAATTTTTGTCTTGATCAATACAGAATTTCAGTTTCAGTATAAACACACTTTCAATATGTTCTTTGAGGAAACATTATTCTTGACTGATTTTAGTAAAACTCCCAACTTAAGAAAATTAATGTGTCAATTTTTTTATTTAAAGCATCAGTTTTACTGTAGCCTGTGTGCATTTGCAGCTGTTCAGAAGTGACTGACAGAGGAGCAAAGAATGATTCAACAGCATATGAAGTGCTGGATGCTTCCCACATCATTGGTAATGTATGATCTGTATTTGAAAAATGTAACCAAGACTGAATATTTACATGTTTTTAATATTTTTTTTTCTGGGTGACAGACTAGTTTGACTGTAGTAGAAGTCTGAAGTTGCTTTAAGTTAGGATTCTTGGATCACTTTCAATTTACCAGGGCCTGAAATACACATACAGGAATTCATGATGCAAGTGTGTGTTTTGAAGATTCTGATTTAATTTAACTCCTGTGGAAACTAAAGGTTGTAGCTGACCTTGGTCAGAGCAGGTAGGCATGCTTTGTCACGTGGAGCTGCTTTACTTTTCTGTCTCCTGTGTGTTTAATAAAGCTTCAGATGTTCCTTTAATAGGTAACTATAGGACTAGGTAATGTGTTTGTTAGATGCCAAGACATATTACAGTATATAATCTATTTTTTATAATCCCAAATATAAGATTAAGGATTTGCCATAGGTGATCAGTTGTACCTTGCAAAGTTGTTAATTAACCTGCACTTAGACACAGATTGAGTTTGTGATTCAGTCTGGGCTTAAAGCTAGAGTCTTTCATGTCAGTTCTGCCCTGTGAGTTAATGCTGTCTACTTAGGCACCTGATTATCTCCTGACCTGAGGTGTCCACATTTCCCGTCTAGTCAGTGGAGGGAGCTGAAAGCCCTCCGGGCGTGAATCACAGCATTGTGGTGTTTCACAAAATAGTAATGACATTACTTCAGTAAGCAGTGTGAAAAAGCACGAACAGAAATAGCTTAGATGTGAGTTAGGGGTAAGACAATACAATTTTGTGACTGCTGTGTTCGCTGGAGGGAGCTGGATCTGTTGGGTTACGCCCCCATTTACACACCTTGACACGGCACTGTCCCTGCATGCCCCAGTTTGCCAAGGTCATACTTAATTGTGGATGGTTCTCGTCCCCAGCCCAGCACATCAGTTGCATGGGAGTGTCTCTTGAGAAAGGTTTGTGAAGGTAAGGTAGCTGAATATCTGTGAAATCTTTCAGGAGGAAGTTAGGAACTCTAACTTACTTAAATGATTTGATGGAATCTGAAATATGACATTTAATGTCTTAAAATAAAAGTAAATTCTTTGTGTCCAATACGATAATTTAACTCAGAGCCCTTATCTCACCGAAGGTTTTAAAGGATTAAGAAACCAGTGCGCCTATACCTTGATTAAGGAATTTAGTAGATAGGAGCCATGTATACGGCACCTTCAGATCCTCATAAGAATTACATAAAATACTAGTTTCAGATTCTGTTTGGTTGCTAGACAATATTTCACTTTAGGGGACAAGAAGAATGCAATTAAAATATATTAGACTTCAGTAACTTCTAATTTTTTCTTGGTAGACATTATGCATTTTAACCTCCTAAAAAGAAAACTTCAAAGATAGTCTCTGTCAACTAAGAAACATACTGGATTTAGTCATGTCATGTAAAACAGTACTGCATTAAACTGCCTTTTTTTTTCCCTTTTTTTTTTGGTGGTGGTTATTCTTGTGAAAGAGACAGTAGTGTTTTGGAGTGGGAGTATAAGGGCCTATGATGGTTCCAGGTGTCTGTGGGTCCAGTTCTACTCCTAGTTACTTCTGTATAAATCTTCTAGTTTATTCTTGTAGAAATGGCTGCTTACTTGTGAAAGGTCTGGGCTGAGGCAAGGCTTGATGCTGTTGTCCTTGGAGTGCAGTAACAGTGCTTCTACATTCCTGCTAGGGGGGTGATAAGAAAATATTTGTAATTGTGCTTTCTGTTCCTCTTCACTAGTTTATTAAGGAGCTGACTTGGTTTTCTGGATGTTTGGGCAAAGAAAACTTGGAATTCTCCAATAGTGTCAGGCACTTGTTCATTGCGTATTTGTCCCCTATGGAAGCTTGTGAAGCAGGGTATAGTCAAGATGCTGATCTGGCTCGTGGTTAGTTACTTTTTTCAAACAGTAATAGCTGGTATCTTCAAATCTTAGCTTTAAAAATGGGCTGGTTTGTGTGTGTGAAAGTAGTCTTGTTATTCGTTCAAAGCTAAATGTGCAGTTTTATTTTTGGTTTTTTTGTATTCCACTTGGTTACAGTGAAAAGTACAGGAATGGATTGTCTTTGCCAGTAACCCAGGTGCCACTTTGGGTGCTAAGTGAGGCTTCATTACACCTCTCTGAGCAGAGGTCAAGCTGAAGAATGCAGTTGTGCAACTCTGTAACACTGACCTGGTGGTCCCACAAGTGCTTAGCAGATGCTGACCTCTGCCATACATTCATGAGCTGTGTGTGGTGAACCCTCATTTGCTGCAGAAGGAATTCATCTTAAATGAGCTGTTAAAGATGATATCTGTGGTAAAACTATGATGATAACAATACATCTTCCTAGTTCCATTTTTATAGATTATCAGTGTATCATACTTTATTTTTATCTTTTAAGCAATTCAGTAAGAAACTTGTAATCAACTCAGTGTGCATTTGAAATCCCCTTGGTATTAAAATTTGTGAATCCCCTTGGAGAATGTTGCCCAGTGTGTAACACAAGCATTTTCTCTTTCAGGATTACAACAAACCTGTTACTTAGGTTGCTAGACTAAAACAGGAAATGATATATGTTGACTGTTTCTCTGTCTTTTCATTGTGCATCTGTTGTGTCTTCCTCTGTGTCTGACTTAGTTTGTGCATGTGCCCTGCACATAGTCTGTGCGTGTGTCTGCACAGAAGGAAACGAATTTTCACAGGTGGAGCAATAAAAGCCACCCTTTGTGAAGGTGTAGTGTCTGGGTGTTTCACAGGGAGCTGGTTTGGTGGCCAAAGTTACACGAGCATTTTCTCACTTCCTGCTGATGTCAAAGCACTAAATCCCAGGTTATTTCCCCTCACTATATGGATTTATTTCATGTTCTTTCAGCACAGGCTTATCTGAAATTCAAGATGTTCCCAGCTTTGACATGAATGCTCATATTTATTTTTGCCTTTTCATTTAAACATTTCCTGTTCCTCCCTTTCCAAAAGGGTGGTAGGAGGTGGGATAGACAGTTGATGTCTGTTATGACTTTAAAAGGGAACCTTGCTTTTCTGATAGAGGGGTAAATACCTATTTTATCTTGTAGTAAGAGGAAAATCCTTTTTATTTCACTGAGTGAGCTATTCTTAGGAGGGGATAGTAGGGATCAGAAAAGTGGAATCCAAACTGATATGATTTTTATTACTACTTTATTACAATACTACTGAATTGTAGTAACTTATTCTGAATAAAATTTTCTGAAAACTAGAAAAGAGATATCATAGGACTCCCAGAAAGTGCAGCAGTGCCCCTAGAAACATGTCTGACATGGGAGGAAGTGAGAGTTCAGTACCACTGAAACACAGAGGTGCAATGAGTTGCCTTCTGAGGTGTGGGAGCTGTGGGAGGTATTCATCTGATTAATGAACCAGTATCACGGGTTCAGCTGTCTTCCTTGGACAAGGATTCCCATGACATGGTCTCAGCTGTGTCTAATCTCTGTTTAATCTTAGTCTTTGTTTTCTGCCTTTATAATTTTGTCTGTTTCTTCCTCATTTCTCTCTATTTCTTATCTTAGTAACCCTTATATGTGATTTTAATCATGAGGCCATTGTCTTTCAAACCTCATTTAGCAGTCCCCTGGGACTTCTTAAGAGACTAAATAGGTGTATATTTTGTTGTCATGAATCAGCTTAAACATTAACTTTGGCATCTTTGGTCAAAAATTTTTGACTAGAGATTGATTTCCTCTACTGATGGTTCTCACCTTTCTTTCTTCATGTTCTTATTTCCTCCTTTAAATAATTGAACTTTTGTAGCTTATCTTAGAAACAAGGTAACTTTTTGGGAGAGTAAGATGTGAGTGACCCAGATGACTGGAAAAGGGGAAACATTGTGCCCATCTTGGAAAAGGATAGAGAGGAGGATCCTGAAAGCTACCAGCTTGTAGCCTCATCTCTGTGCCTGGGAAGGTGGTGGAATAGATCCTCCTCGAAGCTGTGCTAAGACACGCAGAGGACAGGAAGGTGACTTGAGACAGCCAGTACAGCTTCACCCAGGGCAAGTCCTGCCTGACCAAGTGGCCTCTGTTGGAGTGACTCTGTCAGTGGGCAAGGGAGGCTACAGATGTCATTTGTCTGGACCTTTGACATGGTCCTTCCCAACATCCTTCTCTTTGAATTGGAGAGAGAAGAATTTGAGGGGTGGACTGTTAAATGGATGAGAAATTGGTTGAATGGTCACATCCAGAGGGTAGTGCTCAATAGCTCAGAGTCCTGATGGATATCAGTGACAAGTGGTGTCCCTCAGGGATATCTAATGGGACCAGTGTTATTTAATATCTTCATCAATGACACAGACTGAGGGATTGAGTGCATCCTCAGCAAGTTTGCAGATGACACCAAGCTGAGCGGTGTGGTTGACACACCTGAAGGACAGGATGCCATCCAGGGGGACCTGGACAAGCTTGAGGAGCAGGCCCATGGGAATCTCAAGAGTTTTAGTAAAACCAGGTGCTGGTGCTGCACCTGGGTTGGGGCAACCCCAGGCATCAGCACAGGCTGGGGATGACCAAATGGAGAGCCCAGAGGGACTTGGGGGTGCTCCTGGGGGAGAGGCTGGACATGACCCACCAATGTGTGCTGGAACCAGATAGTTTTTGAGGTCACTTGCAAGTCAAGCCATTCAATAGTTCTCTGGTTCTGTGACTTACTTTGTAGCTTCCATTTCCATCTACTTTCAATTCTGCTTCCCTTTCACAATGTTTCTTTATTTTTCTTGTGAGTTGCATACTTTAAATGAAACAACAAATTTACTGATGATAAGGGATGAAAAGGGTTCTATAAATGCCACTATGGTATGTGCTGAATCTTTCCAGATATGTTGTTACACTCTGTGACAGGATGTGAAATATTCCAAACACATTGAGTAAATAATAGATTTTATGAATAAATGCTTTTAAATTAGCAGAGCTAGATAACTTGTTTCTGAACATCTTAAAATGCAAAAGCTGGAAGAAGTGTAGATAGAATAAGGAAGGCCTTGCAATTATGTTAGATAGGTAACTAAATGGTTGCTTCTTATTCAGTAGTGGAACAAAATAAGCCAATGCTCTGTCAGTGCTAAAGGGTCACTGAAAATAAAAAGACAGATTTGAAGTGGTGGGTTTGAATGGTTATTTGCCTCAGCATGGTGCTGGCAAGTCTAATATATATACTTTAGTATGTGCAGAGTATTCTGTATTTAATTAAGCTTGAAATTTGAGCAAGGTTCATTCAAACTCCAGAGAAATGCATCTGTTATCTTTCAATCTTTCACTGAATGGAGCAATTGATTTCACTGTAGCATTATCTGTATAACAAGGTACAGGACAGTGAAGGGCTGCTTCTGCTTCTGGTTGGCATTTCTCAGTGTTCTAAAATGTCTGAGCACTTTAAGTACTGGTAATATCTCTATTGTACTTTGAATTTTCTGTTGTGTTTCTTTAAAATTATTGATTGAAGATTATTTTAAATACACAAAATTTGAAAATTGATCACTTTTCCGTATACCTGAGATCTTCGCTATTTAAGAGGTGAGTTTGCATCTCTACATAACCACAGTATTTTGGGGTTTTTTTGTTTTGGTCTTTGGACTGAATGGACATCTGAGGCAAAAAGCTTTTATTGGAAGATGTTTGGAAGGTTTACTAGTAGTAGATCCTTGCTTGATTCCAGATGGAAATCTTGCAGTTCTCTTGGGGTTCCTATGAAGTTATTCTTTCCTACAGTAATAAAATAGTCCCTTAAGTATAAATGATGCTAGAATTGTCAAGCTGAGCGAGCAACTAAAACTAATGAGTTGCAAAGAATTCCAAGAGTGCATCTGGCTATTAGGGCTATACCCACAGTTTTGTGATATCTTTATTTGGGAAAAGATCTCTTGCTTTCTTTACTTGCTGTGCAGATGGCCCTACAAAAGATTGCTCTTTGAAGAAAGAATGCAACATCAGTAGGCAGAGTAGCTAAAAGCACAGAATGCACTTAACTCTTTCTTAAATTCAGAGTGTTTCTCTGTCACGAGGATTTAGAAGCAGGTCTTACAATGATGTAACTTTTGACAAATTAGTATCCTTGTAAAAACTAGATGAAAGCCTTTTAAGAAGTTGTAAGAACAGTATTTGTACCATGTGCTGTGTGCCTACATTCTTGGCTCCTTTATTATAGATGCTGTTTTTTACAAAGTTGCCTGTGCTTGCAAACCTTTCTGTATGAAATTTTCTTGGAGAGACAGAAGGTTCTCAAATACTAATAGATCTTCTAGTCCATAACACATGTACACTTTGCAAATGAAATGCTTCTTTCTTTTTTCAGCAAATGGAGTAATGCAAATCCATTTTTGTAGAAAAAACCCAAAACTCTAAGCTTTTCCTTCCCTCCTTTTTACCCTGCCACAACTATTTTGTGATATTAACTTTAGAAATGTAGTTGACTCCTCTTTTCATCTTTGAAAACTTTCTAATATGTAGACAGGAATAATAAAAATTTTTGATTACTGCAACCCTGATAATACCCACTTTTTAAAAAGTGTTCTGTTGGAATCTTGAAAGCATATGAAATCGTGGAATACTAGGTTCAGCTACCTTAGCAATGAATGACCAGAAGAAAGCATATGTAGATTCCATTTAGGGTGCACTAAGACCCTAATAAGGACAGTGTTTAGTGGGTCTCTTTTTTTTTTTTTT
>VXAC01000181.1:45968-67578 GCA_013399225.1 Rhipidura dahli | reverse complement strand
TTTTTTTTTTTTTGAAACTTCCCTGCTTGTCTGTATGCACTGTGTTTCATTGGTGACCTCACTGGACTTGTCAGGCTGAATATAGGCTGTTAGTTTATGTTTTCACTTAGCATCACCCCTCAAATGCATACTGTACGTCTGCATTTTATGTAAACTTGCTTTTAAAAAACCCCAAACAACTCTTTAGTATTGTCTACCAGGGCTTGAATTTAGTCCTTTGTGTTTATGCGTGGGTTGTTTTGTTTAAAGACTAAACCTTGCCATATTAAACCATCAGAAATTGTTGTGATGGTAACATGATAGCTGATACTTACTGGGTAAGGATGAAAAATGTTGTTTGCAAAGTGAATGTGTGCAAAGTCTGCCTTATCTCTGTGGGGTATGGGAAATTTTTTGTTTGTTTGGATTTCTTTGCTTTTGTCTTTTGTTTGTACTGTTTTTAGTGCATTTCATTAGTGATAACATCTATGATAAAATGCATGGCTGAATCCTTGCATAATGGGAGAGCTACTGAAAGAGCTGTTAAATATAAGTAATTATTATCTGTGAGGCTTTCCCTGTCTATCCTGAAGATCTCTCTTAGTGATTTCTCCAGTTGTTGAACATAATGAGCACAGATCATCATTAGCTTTAAAGAGACTTGTGTACTTAACAGGATTCTGGGTCTTTGTTGAATGTGTGACACTGATTTTCTTCCTCTTGGAGGAAGACATTTCTCCTTTCTTTTAGGTCTGTCCTGTCAGTGTTTCACACTTGTCTTTATATAAAAATTAATAGGGCTTCCCTTCCTTTCCGTGTTAACTTCTCTCTTAAGTTTCTTTCTCATTTTACTGGTGTTACATACTTGGATTGCCTTTCTTTTATCTTCTGTTACATCCCTTCACCAAATTTCACACAGGCATGAGTGGTTAAAAAGACTGTAGTTGCAGCAGGTTGCCTACTCAGGTTACAGCATGATTAGTGTGAAAGCTTAATATTTAAAGGAGAAGATTTCAAAGAAAAGTGTTACGTTACCAGGAAAATGTACCAAATCTTGATATTTAACAAGGTGTAGAATGCCATGCACATTGCAGTAAGGAGTACTGATCACAGACATGTATTAATAATAATAATCTGGATAAGATTTTAACAATTCTAGAACAAGATCCTAAATTTGCTTAAAAATATTTTCCTTCTGACTTCAGTGTACATTCTCACACTTCTCTAGCCTTCCCACTGTATTGTATCAGGGCTTACACCCCCTGAGTAAAGCCAGTTTTGTTTCCTTTCAGAAATGAATAGAGGAGGGAATTATGTTTCTGGTGAAGACAGAGCTGTGTACAAGGAAATACTAGATCTGAATTGTTCTTATTACACTTGTGAAAAGTCATCAGAGCGGTAAATAGTTTTGTTGTACAGCAGGAAAGACAAATAAAGGACAGTAAACATTTGCATTTGATCTTGAATCTAATTTACATAGTTTATTTAACAAGGCTATCTGCTTTGATTGTAGAAGAGCAGGCCATGAGGTGAGCAGCAATCTGAGTTTCCATTTATGCCCCCCTCTGGTGTTTGCAGCTCAGGCTTCCTGGGTGTCAAATACCTCGAAGCAGGTAACATATTTGCAAAAGCTGGAAGGAATACTGCACACATCTGAATGCTCAACAAACATTTGTACATTATTTTAGGAAACCTCACAGGTCCTAGAGCAAACTTAGAAGTCACCAAATGTACTAGTACACTGAAAACACATCTCCTCAGTGTGAGTACAGCTGTACTAGCCTCCTGACTACTGGGAGATAAGATCCTGAGAAGGGTGAGTTCTCCTAACAGAAGGCAGAGAAAATCTGGTGATGTTTGAAGGACCTAGTTCTTTCTCTCTGTGAGCCACAGTTAGCACTGTTTTTGCAGCACAAGTGAGGAGAGAATGAGGCAACCTTCTTGTGAGAGCTTCAGAGGTCGTGCTGACTGGGTTTGAAAAATATTGTATGGAAAAGTTGTGTAGTTTTCTGTCCCAACAATAGGACTGGGAATAGGGCTGAAGGCTATCCTTAACATCTTTGGGGTACTGATAAATTGCAAATGAAAAAATATTACATGGGCTTGAAGGGAAGATGAAATTCATCTTCTTTCATCGTAAATTACAGCAGAAATAGCCAGAATAACATGTTAATTTCAAGTAAGCTGTTCAGTGTTGATTTAGAAGTCCTGAAATATGTAGAACCAAGTCTGTTCATGAAACTTGGGTAACTTGAACCAAGTTGTAAATGTGGTTCTCCCTTTCACCTACACCCCTCCATTCACATTTTGAAATTATATTGGGGTTGTATCACCAACTTCAGTCGTGAGTGATTGCAGTGTTGTAGGTTTCTCCCTCTTGATAAATAAAGGTAAGAAAAACGGAGTAATTACTATTCTCACTGGAAGTGTGTTGTTGAGTAATAACAATGAGGGAATTTATTAAAGTAAAACTGTCTTAGATCTCTCTCTCATCAAAACATTGTTCTTCAAACAAAACTGAAATACTCCCAAAATGTAGTCTACCAGTATATGTGAACTAAAGGACACAGGCTCCAAGATCAGGCACAAAGTAGTGTAACACTTACTGAAACTAAGTTTCTGTATAAAATAGTTGTAGGTAATTTCTTTTTACCTCTTCTTTGGGAAACATGCCCAAAAAGCCAATAAAAGCAGACTTGTATGGATCAGAACTGGTAATATTTCACAGTTATGGCATTCAGATCCAACACTTTGCTCCTGACTCCTTTTCTTCTGTATCACCTGCGTAGTGCTGCCCACTCCTCCCCCCCCCACCCCCCGCCAAAAAAATACATACTGAAGATCCATAAAGTGGGAATTTGGTAAATTATTTCATCTCCTGTAACCAGCTAAGTTCATTATCACTTCTGTGTGTGCAGGTTGTGGTATGAAATGTGCAGATTTTAATTGTTCAAGACACTCCTCTAAAGTCTATTAAAACAGTAAGCACAGGACAGGAGTTACAGCTTGATGGAGTTGAAGCAGAGGTGTTGAACAGAATGTAGTACTCTGCTGAAAAAGTATTTTAATTTTGTGCCTGGATTATCATAATAATTTTTAAAGATATTTGGTCTGATTTAACATAGAGGCAAACTGCATAATGAAAGGAAATACTGCAGTAAGAGACAGACAGACAGTTCCTGCCAGACACTAGAATTTAGACTTTATTGATAAAGTTAGTTGGGATGATTGTTTTTCCTTTCTGAGGTGGAGGTGGCAGTTCCTCTCTTAGAAAATGATTTCTGAGATATTCTGTTAATGTGTGCAACAGTGAGACTGCCAGAAAATTGTTCTCTAAAAATGCAATCTCTTCAGGTAACCAAATGCTTCATTGCAAGCAATTTCTTTTAATCTGCAAGTCAGTAGGCGTCAATCCTGTTCAGTGGTTTGAGTTTTAAAAGAAGAACGTTGATGTCACTCTGAAGCTTGCATAATGCCAGTGGTGGCTGCCTAATGCATATTATTCCTATGAGCTGTTCTAAATCCTAGACTTCACTGGTAGTGCAGATACTGTACATCATTTTCTGGAACAGAAATTGGTGCTCTTCTGCATCCTCTTTTCTGCATTATTTTCAATGTTCAAGACTGAGTGACTGAAGAAGGTCCTTTTGCCTACCAGTGGGCACAGCAATGTTTGTAGGTATTTCCAATTTAGCAAAACAAGTTTATGAAGGCAGTCAAAGAAAGGCCATTCTGAAATAGAGCAGGAAGAGCAAGGGAGTCTTCCCCTGTGGATACTGTCACTGTACTCAGGTGAGAATGGTTTGGAAATTTGACCTTTGCATATGGGTTTTCTTCTTTCTTTTTTCCTTTTTTGTTCTTGTTGGTTTAATAGCGTGGGTATACTGGAGATAAACCCATGTTAACCCCTCTGTAATAATATGTGGAATGCTGTCTCAGAACTAAAATGGGAAGAGGGAACCTTACGTGAGACAGCAGGACGCAATTTATGAATGTGAGTTTTCAAATCTAGTGTTTTATTGAGTAGACTTTCAGTTTGCATCTGTTTATGTACTTGGCACAGAATTATCACTCATTACATTAGGATTAACCATTCAATTGTTTTTTGTATATTGGAGTATTTTGTACTATTAGACCACCTAAAATCTAACTGTTCATCAGTGAAGTTGATGATGTCTTTTGCTTCTTTAGCTTGAAGGAAGAGCTGTGCTCTCTGCTTATTGATGACCTCTTTGTTTTGTGTGTGCTGGAAGGTGGTAACTGGCACCTTGCTTTTTCATACTATTTAAAGATGCCTTGTAATTAATATAATTTGCTGTTCTTCAAGGTAACTAATTCATATGTGCAATAATTCACAGGAAACTGAAAGGAAGTTACATGGTATTTCTCTTTTGGCAGTGCTTAGTAAGCATGTTTCATCATCCCAGAAATTCTGTTCAGTCTAAGCCTAATTTTGGAAAAGAAGGAAAACTGCTGGTTTGTCTGGAACTTGCTCGATACAAAGCAAGCAATTTAACTTTTTGCCTAAAGACTTGTAATTTGTGTTCGGAAAAGTTAATAACCATAAGGGAAAATTCAATAGGAGTTGGAATCTTGTTTTTTTCATTTGATTTCAGCTGTCACTGAGGACTTGACTGGTTTCATTTAGTGCTTCACCTAACCTCTCTTTATGAACATGCTCTAGGTTTCTGCTTTCCTTTTCCTTTGGGAATGCTTGATGGCTGCATTGTGGATTTTTATTGAGTGAAAATGACAACTGTATAAGTGGCAGTTTTCAAATCCACTTTTAAAGAGATGTGAATTTTCCAAATTCCTGGTAGATTGTATCAACCCCCTTGCAGTGCTTTTAATGGGTCTGTGGGGTCTCTTCAGCAGCTGGCAAGGAGTCCATCTGAAAACACTGTCAGGATCACCATGTATCCTATGGCTGTGGTATTGTCTGTGGTTCACTGCAAAAGTGCTGAGCTATCCCAGCAGGGACACGTGTGACTCATGAGTCTGCTGCATACCTTCATCCTGTGCATAAGCCCTGCTGTTGCCTCATGCTTATGTGTCACAAGCACGGGCATGAGCCTGGTGTGTGAAATGGAATGCTCAAGTGAGGCAGGAATGCTTGATGGAGCAATGGAATTAAGCGTGGCGCAAACAGGACATGTCCATCTGTCAAATATGAGCTGTATATTCTGCAACCTGAATGTGCAAATAAGTGCTCATCCTCTGGATGGACAGATATTCAGGATTTTGATCTGTCAAATGCTAACTGACAGGATTGTCAGGTGCTAAATAGAAAGTTCTTTTTTTTCAGTTTTAAATTTGAATTTAGAAGATTTAGATCTGTATTTCTTCTAATGCTATTCAAACTAATTTTATACACCAAGACAGGGGCAATAGTTTCTGATTTTGAAATGTCAGATTACTAGTTTCATTACTACTTCTTAATGCATTCATGCACTTTGACAGTGTTTGTGAGTTTGAAGTATTATGCAGACGCCGGGGAGGTATAAATCATATAAATGACATTAGTAGTAAGTTAGACTAAAGGATATTGAAACAAGCCAAGCAATTGCTTGTTCCCTTTTTTTATTTACTTATTTATATCTTGTAGGCATAAAGTGGGTTTATTTTGGTTTAGACAGATGTAGCAATGACATTTCCTGATTTCATGTCCTGGGGAAAAAAAAATACCTTTAGAAGAAGGTTGCCTTGAGTTGGTGTTAAGTGCTCAGAGAAATATCAGTTGTAAATAATGTGTTTGAGCTGCCCTCAGTAGGGACTAGATCTTTTAAAATGCTTCCAAAATCTATTTTCTGAGTTTCAGTGTGAATTGAACTTCTTTCTGAACAGAAACTTCCTCATTCTTCTGTCACCAAAAATAAATTGATCCATTGTTTTTGGTGTTCTACTATGAGTAAGTCTTAACTGAAATTTTGTCTGTAATTGGTACCAGTTTATTTAGGTTTTGTTGATATTTTCTGCTTTGAATCTCAAAATGTTGCCTCCTTATGCAACAGAGAAGGCTGAAAAGAAACTGTTTTATCTATAGGTGGGTATAAGAGTCCTTGCTTACAATGGGCAGTTATGCTTGTCATTTTATATATTCCCTGACCAAAGGGGAGAAAAGCTGTGGAAAACAATGAAACCTTTGAAATTCAGCAGGGTTTATTTTGAAATACTACCTCAAAATTTCTCTAAACTGTTCGGGGAGAAGTTGCAGTCTTATTTTTTATATACCCAGCATTTTGAAATGTAGAATTAAACTATTGAAGCTTGTAGCTAGTGTCTTATTGATAATTACATGTTCTAGTGTCTGTGAAATTGCTTTAACTTTTTCTGAACCACTGCACAAATTGCTCAAAAGTCTGATTTTAAATGTTAATTCCACTGTTATGCATACTCAATAGCAGTGCTAACTATTTGAACTTCTTTTTTTGTTTCTGTTCAGACATACTTAGAGGTTCAAGGATTTATTTTCTGTTTTAATTTCAAGTTTACAGACTGGAGTCTCCCTGAAATTCAGATGACTGCCTATTGGTGACCCATATGAAACAGGAACCATTCTTTACTGTGAGCAAGCCCATTTTGTGGATAATTCTCCTTTTTGGCCTGCTCTATTTATTATCTTACTAGAATGGGATTATACCCCAGGATGTTGATAAATGTTGATGAGTTGTAGTCTGAGCGCTTGCTTCTATTATGCATGATCTGTTGTATTTGAAGAAGCATGAATTTTTATGGACACCTATATGATGTGTTTGTCTCTCTATTATACTATTGCTGAAGTGGTTATCTTGTTATCTTGACTTACAGTGGAAGAACTGGCAAGGCTTGGCAGCTCCTTTGCCTCCTATCAAATTTGGGGGCAATTTTTTAATGTGCTCTTATTAGACTAGAACTGCTTCTATCATTTTTCTTTTCTACTGAATCTCAGCTCAGAGTTTGTCAGCAGGACTAGGTATGTTCTCGTGATGCTGGTGAGTGTTTTGAAGAACGTCATTAGTCACTGTGGCTCTGTGCATTGAGGCTTGCCTGCAGGAGGTGTGGTGACTAAGGGAGATGTTACAGCCTTTCTAGGTCATCGTCAAGTCAGGCTGCTGCTGTCATTCTGCAGAAGTTTTGCAGCTCTCCCTCTGAAGATCTCCATCTGCAGTTCTGAAGTCCTTGCTAACCACAAATAACATGAAGGTTTTGGTTCAGTGGTATAGCTTTTCAGATGCATGTTGTCTTCTTTCCCACTGCTGAGCTGGGCAGTCTCTTGCATAATTACCTTTTATTTGAAGAAGAAATAGCTCCAGCTGGCTACTGCTGCTGAATTACTGTGTGCAAGCAATGATTAGGTGTTCTGAGTTTCCTTTCTTGTGCTTCTCTGCTCTCACCACTTTTCCTGTCCTATGCCAGTACCTTCTGCAGTAGTCTCTTTCATGGTCTGCTGTCCATTACATTACTTCCAAAAGCGAGTAAAAATCAGTTTTTCTTGCTCGATTCCTTTGTTTTCCCTTTCCCTGTCCTAATGAGACTTGGACTAGCTGTGAGATAGCAAAAGGCTTGAGTAAGCACAGGCTTTGGATCCTGTTTGCTGCTTAGTGAGTTTACTCAAGCTGTTGCTAGTGTTCCTTGTGCAAACAGCTGCTGGTGGTTTTAAGCTGACCTTTTGTTTCTCTCACTGGTTAAACCTGCCCAGGTGCCCTGAGAACTGGAGGCTCCCCGTGGTTGTGGCACCAGGAGTGGCACCGGGAGTGGCGAGGGCTCCCTGGGGTCTGGGCTGTTGGTGGCCTCAGCCTGGGACATGGCACTCCTCCCTGGGGATGTGGGCAAGCCCAGGCTGGGGGTTGGCTCAGGCCTGCTGAGGGGAGCTGTGGTCAGGCAGGGCTGTAGGGGTGGCCTGAGGCCAGGCTGGGATGTGGGACTGGCTTTTGGGACCCACGGGCACCTGTGGCCAGCTGGAGATGGGCCCTGCTGGGGCATTGTGGGCTGACAGCTCCAGGGGTGACATGGGTTCTGGGCAGGGTGGGGGAGCTCCAGGGGGACTGCACAGGGCCAGTGAGGCTGTCAGGGTCCTGACAAAACCTACACAAGATTTTAGCTGTAAAATTAAAATGCCTAATGGAAGAGTTTAAAATGCCTGTATGAGGTGGTTGTCAGGTGTGCAGAAGACAGGGCTGAGGATACTTTCTAGCACAGAAAGATCATGTACATGTTGGCAACCTTTTATAACACCATAAAATATAACTTTTTCAAAAAAAAATTTTACTTGCTATTTCTTGAACATGCTTATTGTAAACTTCTCTTCAATAACAATGATATGGTGCACAATTTAATATTTCTAGTTGTGTATCCCTGCTGATACTTGTAACATACAATTTTCTTTTTTGGTCAGATTGAGCATTATGGAAATAACAGCTTGTCATCACTTGTTTGCAGATGTCTTCTTGCTGAATTGTAGCCTACATTTGAAACTTTTCTGAGAAAAGCAGATTATTTCCACTATTCCATTCTCCGTCTATGTCTTCTCTTTCTCCTTTATACTAAATAGGAATAAGTGTATGAAAAGCTTTGCTCATCTAATTCATGGGCCAAAGACCATTTGGGTTACAGCAACAACAAAAAGTCTGAGACTTTTTCCCTATTGTTTTTACTTTATGTGGCATAATGAGACCTGGTTTTTGCTGTTGGCTGTACATAAAGGAAGAAAGTTAGTAGTGCCATATATTAATCCTATGAGCACTATGTAAAGGAAATGGTTTTGTGGAAGTATTTGCTGTGATATACCATAATCAGCCACTTGTTCCATTTGGGAGAGGTTTGCTTGCTGATTTGTGTTATTTAAGGTAGAAGGTAGACACAAAGACAGGTCATTCTAATACTGTTTCTCATAGCTCTGAAACCAGATTGATCTCAAACTGATTGGGCAGAATGCAGTGGGACTGGACAGAATCACTTCTCTGAACGCAGCAGTTACCAGCTGATGGCTGTGTTGGTGTGTTGAACTTGGTTTGGTGTAAGTGGACTCCAGCTGTTACATTCTGTACTTCTGTATCTTTTTCAGATAGCTGGCAGTGCCCTTAAATAGGCCTGAATTAAACAGCTGTATGTTGATTGCTTTGATGCAAACCTAGAAAATCAAGGATTGTTGGGAGGTGATGATTATAGCTTTTTAATTGTTATTTTTCATTTTAAAATGTACTTTTTGTATCAAAATAAACACAGTTAACTAAGGAACTCAAGCTCAAGTTAGATCTGCTTTTTAGAGTTAATAGCCTCAGTTGGGCTACATCTTTAGTCAGATGAGTAAAGGCATACATTTGTTGGTCAGTAGGACTTTTAAAGACTATTAAAATTCCAGCTGCATGGATGCATGTCTCTTCTTGCATTTGCTATGAAAGGTGTGAGAAAGGTCACTCTTCTGCAGTATTGAATAGAATGTAGGTTTATTCAATAAAGACCAGAGATCCCCTTAAATACAAGAAATGTAACATATTTGAGCATAAATAAAACAATTTGAAGTGAGGAGTTTGGCAGTGAACTTGGAGTTGGCTTCCAGTTCCATGGATTTCACTAAGGTATGGGTACTTAGCTTCCATTAATTGTTTGAAGTGCCAGATTTTCTTCACTGGAATCCAAATTAGATACACCTTAGAGTAGTGTTACAGAAGCAACTGGATAGGAAGAATGTTAGAAAACAATGAGCCATGTGCAAACTTTAAAGCCAGAAACCTGAATATTTAAAAGTTACACATTTCTACTGTTCATAACTGGGAAATTAAATCTTTACTGGCAAGACAGTTCTTTTTCCTAAATAAGTAATTCAAGTGTCACCAACATCTACTGCCATTTCAGTTTTTACAAAATAGTATTTGGAAAAGAGTAATGCAGCAATATGACTGTCATGCTTTATCTTTTGCATACAAAGTGAAGCCTGATTATTTTTTTATTATGAGCAGGACGTACTGAAGGAATTAATTCATAAACAAAACATCTGTCTCTCCAGCAGTTTTTTTCCTGGGATTGGAATGAGTCATGGGTTTGGGAACTGTGCTGGTCTCAGCGCAATGAGATCACCAGAAGACTTAAGGGTTTTTGCTATGCTTTCCTGAAAGAAAAAAATATACTGTGAAGTTAGTGAAACTTACCCTCCTTTTACACTTGCACATGGCCACCTAATTGTATGCCTTTATGATATTAGGACCTCTCTTCCTGAAGAGCAGTTTCTTTTTATTCCCCACTAAAAAGATTGAAGGAACTTGGACAAAACTTTCTATATTTGTAAAAGTTAACAATCTGAATGTGATTAGAGGGAATTAAGAATGTTAGGTGTGGTGAGGAATGGTATGTTGTTGCCAATTCAGTTTTGGCCTAAATTTATATGTGGATAAATACCATCATTGAGGGAAAAACTTTGACTTGACTGACTAAAAGTAGTCCAAAAACCTTTCAAAGAAAATCATATTTTAAATGTAAATTACTTGATAAGCAGTATTGTGGCACTAGGAGATGGAAAATAGTAATTCCAAATGAAGGTGTTCTCTTCTGCACCTGCCTTTTCTGAGGTTTTATTTATGAAGTGTTAGTTTATTAATCTTAATGAGTTATGATTTATTTACAAGAGGAAATTGAAGTGACTCTATGCTTCAGTTAATTCCTCCTAATTTTTGTAGGAGTTGTAGGTTTTTTAATACTGTCTAGCAAGGCTATTTCATCTATATTCTCTAGATTTGGTGCTGTAGTTCTTCAGGTGAGAACAGTCAGTGATTGTGCTGGCAGAAAGTTTTGCAGTCATGTTAGTGCAATCATTTTGCACTTGAGCTTTCTTTCCTGGCACTTCATGAAATTCTCTAAATTTGATTTGTATGGAAACTGATACGGTCTCAGTCCCTTAAAAGAATCTAATATGTGTACCTCAGCTGCCTGATCCCACGTTTCTGAAATATTTTGTTACAGTGGCCGTCAGTGGCCCTGTCTCCACGTCTCTTCCGTATATTCCCACTTTGAGATTCTCTATCTGACAGTCTCATTGGGTGGTGGGGTCCTGTACTCCACTTATTAGTAACAGGGCCTCTCATAGTCTTATCTCATCTTTAGGGTGTGATTTTTCTATGGGACTTTTAATTTTCAAAGTTTCTTTTATATACATTAATATGTCTTAGAGACAGATGCATAGAAATTGAGGAAGAAAGCTTATCCTAAGACTTTTAAAGCATGCACAATTACTTTAGGGCTTGTTTCTAAAGGAATGTGCAGAGATGAGGGCAAGGTTTCAAGAATGAACTAACACAGTGAATTGTAGATTACTGCCAAAAGTAGTGCGTATTCCTCCCACAGTCTCACTGTGTTGATACAAATGTGCAGCTGCAAATTTTAGTATAGAAAGGGTGTTCTAATGAATCAGCAAATACTGGGAGATGAAGGATGTTGACCCCTTCGTTTGGTAACATCCCACAGTTTAACTGGCATAAGCTGCTACTGAAAAGCTTCTGTTTGGTTGGGGATGGGACTAGATTTATTTCTCTATGAAACAGTATTCTTACCTCTAAGTGGAGGTAGGAATTGTCCTTGAGCAATTGCACAAGTTGCTACTATTGTGTAGAAGTAGTTAGGTTTTGCACAGGTGGAGGATTTTCATAAGGCTGTTTATGCTAGAAAAAAAATGATACGTTTGAGTTAAACACTTCTGTATCTGCATGGATTTGTTTTCTGGGCTGCACACCACAAGCACGACTGTGGGGCTGTCAGTTGTTTTCCCTTACCTTGTTTTCAGATGTCTTAGTTAAAGATGCAATATATTTCTTCCTGTTGTTGGTACAGAAAGTATTTGTGGAATAAAAATCATAATTCTGTATGGGATATGTACTTGTTCTTTTGGATGTATGAAGCTGCTTTTGGCACAAAATTGTTTCAGAGGATTTTTTGCTGTAGATGTTGTCAGTTACTATACTTATGAGTTTGATAGGGGAAAATTGAAAATGCCACTCAATTTAAAAATGTGTATTTATCAATCAAGTGTGCATTTGGTGCTAAAATTATCTTTTCATAAGCCTATGAAGATATATTGAGAGATGATGTTATTTCAGGGTCCTTACCTATGCCCACAGTTTAGAGACAGTGTAAATTATTCATTGTAAAGTTGTGGTTGACATTAAAATTGGAAGGGTACCTGACACATTGATTGAGCTGGTTTCTTCTGGGATTTGTACAAAGATGTACATTGTATGTTTTGTCATGTTTGTTGTTTTTTTTTAAACAGCCCTCTTAGTTTGACATGTGAAATGGATAAATGCCTAATGACTATAAATCTAATTTCTGTGTGCAGTAAGCATGGAATGACTCCTAAATATATGAGGTGAATGATACAGGGGTGTTGTATTGTCCTGTCGTGTCTCGTCTCCCTGGACAGGATGCTTCTTACACAAATGTAGGTGTTACTCCTTGGTCCACCTTCTCCTGTCTTCATATTGTATTGTCTTAGTTTCAGGCATGCAAAGCATACACAATCCTGCTAATGTTTTCACTTCAAATAAAGGTATTCCACTCTCTCTCTTTTTTGGCAAAATACAAAAACACAACAGAACTAGAGAAGGATGTTTTTTGTTTGCTTGGGCTATCCAGGTCACCATAACTCTTTCATCCTTCACTATGCTGTTACACTGTTGTTCTCAGAATTTAATATAGAACTGCAAAGTGTCACTGTGTTTTACAGGTATCCCATACATACATCAATTATTACCACATTGCTCTGTAAGAGATATTAATCTAAAACTTAATGGTTTGTCTGGATCCATAAACCTGATGAAATCTTTCCCATCCTCAAGAAGTTACTACTTCCTCCCTGAAAGGAGTGCAGAGGGGAAAGTGGTATTTTTTTCTTTTTTTAAACAAGACTCTCTTGTTCCCAACAGGCTATCACTCTACTTACCTTATCTCTCCTTATCTCTATATTTGATGGAAACTTTGCAGCTATTGAAATAGAATAATTCTGCCGCTGATCACTGATTCGAATTACTATATAAGTGGGAGGATTTACTTGAGAGGAATGGAGAAAAGCCAGTAGTTTCCTTTCTAGATTTTCTCAGCTTTCTGTGAGACTGAACATGTCAGTTATTAAAAAAACCCTACCAGCGATCAAAACCAAAAATCCCCAAAAAACAAAACACACCCAACCCCCCAACAAAACCCCATAAATTTCAAACATACAAGGTCTGTTTGCAATTGGGTTTTTTGCACTGGATTCTGTCAGGAGAGCAGAGCTAAGTAATCAAACATAGTGGGGGCTAGAAGCTGTGGATGACATTTTTAATAATTTCAGAGATGATGACATCCCTTGAACAAAACACTGGATCAGACCATTTCATTTTTGTTTGTAATTTCTTAAGCTTGCAGAACACTGCAGCGCTGCAAGCTTTGTTGAACTCACCCATTTTGAAGTGAGTGATGCTTATAATTGCTGGAGGATTCCTGGAAAGAAGTGTGCAGCGTGTCAGAAATGTGTTCAGCTTGTGTTATTTACCAAAAAGAAAACTGTACTTGTCTAACTGCTGCAAAGCATCAGGGCACTGCCAACAGATGGTTTACTACTTTTACAGAGTGCTTGTTTTCCCTCAAGAAAAACATTTGTGTTGTAGTTCATAGAGGTGTGTCTGCTCTTACAGAGATTTTAATATCCCCAGAACTGCATATATTTCATTCTTAAAAGCATTATGTGTTTTGCTAGTAAGTTGCTCTTCTTAGGCATTTGGAGTGATTGAAAAAAAAAAACTACTTATACTTACCAGGGAATGTTGATTCACCTTAAATGGATGAAATAAAATGCTTTAATACCTTGATGTTATATTTTACTGTCTTCTCCCAATGTATTACTGTGCTTATGTACTTTTCCCCAGCGTTAAAGTAATATAAAGAAAGTTGGGGTTTTTTTTCTGATGTGGGTGTTACAGGTTGCAGTTCTGAAAATTGAAAATATTTAGCCTGAGAGACCAGACTTTGTTCCCTCCTCCTCTTTTGAGATATTTAATTTAATGGTTGAATGTAACGTGCAGAAATTTGCAATTTGTACAAATATCAATTATGTGAGGAGAAATGGGGAACTGGGAGGATTTGTAAAACCTAATTTCAGGACATACTGAAATATACTAGTTGGAGAAAGCAAGTGGCAAGGGTACTGTGTGCCAGCTGTTAGTGCCAAGAGTTTTGTGGGTTTTTAGTTTTGTTTCATTAAAACACCTTCAGCTGGTGCTGTAGGAATAACCTGTTTCTCTGGTGACCTGCACACGAAATTATGAACCCATTTAATGTGGTTTTTTTTAATTACCAGTACTTGATAAGTCAGAATCTGGTTCCTGTGAGATGTCTTGGCAGAGTAGGTGATGTGAATTAGTGTGTTGTAATTATGTGAGCTATACTGCAGTAACAGCATTGCATCATATGTTTTGTATATTCCTACAGGCAGCAGTTTGATAGCAATGTAACAGACCCTGACTTTTAACCTGCCTTTTTGCTATCCCTCTGTTTAACCCAACAAATATTGGAGTCAGTATACCAAGAAATTTTATACTATTTTAAGTCCTTTTTGTTCTTAACAAGGAGAAGTCCCCCATAGGAACTCCTGTTTTAGCACTTTTTAATAAGTTTGGTTCTTTGTAGCAAGTTTTGATTTTGAAAAATTTTGTCTAGATTGGTTCCATGCCATGTCCTCAGTCAGTGATTTCAATATTTGATGAAAGTACATGACATTTTGGGTTCTGTCTTTAAAGTGCAATTTTGTGATCCTTGTAAACTGTCGCTGCTGGGAGCCCATGGGAGCCCTAATCTTATCACCTGCACTTCATTCCCCTGTGCTGACAAACAGCTGTGGAGTGCACTGTGTCAGGGAGCCTGATCTGAGTAAAACCAAAATTAATCACTATTTTTTTTTATGATAGCTTAAAACTGGATTAATTCTCATCTAGTTTGCTGCACTACCACAGAAGCATTTATGCTGTCATAAGGAAGAGAAGCATAAAAAGAAATCACTAATTTCTGGCAGTACAAATGCTCCAGGTGGTCATAAGTTAAATGTGAAACAGCACAAACTACTGAGAGAAACTGTGAATGTTCTAAACTACAGTCATTCAAATTAGTTGTCCTTCCCTTGAGGAACGTGGCTGCTCCTTCTCACCAGTATCCTTTAATTTCATTTTTTTCCTGATTTTTCTTTGCCAGAATATGGACAAATGATGGAACAAGCAGCAATAGCTCAAATGTAACTTCAGACCAGTTGATTTGGGTTTGTGATAAAGTATTAGGCCATATGAACAAGTTGGAACTGCTTTAATGGTGCCTCTGATGCTGTCTCATGTGATATTTGTCATGGGTTAAGTAAGGAAATTAAGTTCACATGAAAGCAGCATAAGATGAAAGAACACAGAAATTATTTAGAAGTGTATTCTAAGGAGTTGGTATCTTTGTAGTTCTAACTGCAGGAGTGAAAGGAGGCTGTGTTAGGTCTCAAATAATTTTAACTGTCTAAAGTGATGGCACACAGAATGTACCTCCTGACTTTTGGTGGACGTCAGTCTAGAGAATGGCTAGTGTTAAAAGACAGAATTGGAATGCAAAACAGTAGGAGAAATAGCCTTAAAGAAGTAAGCACACAAATCCCCTGTTAAGTAGGAATAATTAGTCATTCAGATGTCAAATCTGTTTTATTTCTTCCCCACAAAAAGATTGAAGAACATGGTAGATGTTGAACTGAAGCTCTACGGCAGTAGCTATAGTAGTATAAGGAGTATTCTCTCCTTATAGGAGTCTATAGAATATCTTGAGTTGGAAGGGGCCCATAGGGGTTACCAAGTTCAACTCAGTGCTCCTCTCAGGACTACCTAAAACTAAAGCATAGGATTAAGAGCATTGTCCAGATGCTCCTTGAACTCTGACAGGCTTGGTACAGTGACCACTTACTTGGGGAGCCTGTTCCAGAGACCAGCCAAGTGGTTCTTTCAGTCGACTCTGGTGCCATAAATAAAGCTGTGAGTCCAGACTTGAGGATTGTGTTTCAGAAAAGATGTAGGCTAATGAGAAAGAGTCCAGAGAGTTGAGGTATTGTTTGGAGGAAGAAATCTCTTAGGAATGGCAAAAGAAACTGTAACAGTCCCTCCTGCAAATGAAAGTCTAAGATCGGGTATAATAACTGGTCTTAAGATCTAAACATTTCTGAAAGGTCATAAGAATTAAGCTATCCTCCTAAGACTAATTTGCAGTGTTGTTATGCAGAAGTAGTAGTTCTTATTGCTATGAATGTCCCAGTGTCCTGAGGGCAAATTTCTAAAAATGCAAATCTGGTCTCTCTGTGGCTTAGTTAACATCTGGCAGTTCCTAAATTTCTTGGTGAATCCTTGTGAGATTCAAAATGTTTCTGTTTCAAAAGTAGTCTTCCTGAGTAGTTCTTGTCTGGCTTTTGGTAAACAGTTTTGTTGATTGGGTGATGCTGCTTAATGTGGTGTTGTCCATCTTTATTTTCAAATTCTCACATTCTTAAAATAATAATGACTTTCAGATTGTGGGACTCTCACAAGGGGAACCTGTGTGGGTCTCTAGCTGTTGCTCTTCACTCAGAAAGACCTGGAGAGGGCTGTACCACCTCTACAGAGATGCTTTTTCCTTCCTGGGTCAACTCCCAAAAACACCTCCAACTTTTCTTACTGATTCCAGGGGAAGGCATATTTAGGGAACACTGCTACTTTTGGCAGTTAAGAAAATGCTGAAAGAATTAGTGTCCACTGATTCTTGCATTGTTACTTTATTAATTTCTTATGAATATAGTCTTGATCCAGAATGATATGAAAACATAAGCAGAAATTAATTTTAATTTGCTGCAGTTCTTGAAAATATAATTGTTTTCCTGCACGCCTGTTAAAAGTAATCTACTAACAGTCTGCAGCCATTCACACACAGAATCGCAGAACAGAAATGTTATATCTCATATTTGAGTTGGATTTTCCCAGATTGCAGTATTTTAGGTTCACTTCAGTATTACATCCTTTTCGTGGGCTGGGGTCCATGATACTGTTTTCCAGGACATTAGCTTCTAGATCTGGAATTGCTTTTTCTCTTCAGAACAAGAAAAAGCTTTATGACCTGGAATATATAGTAACCCATCCCTTACTATGTCCCTGGTGTCCTCTTGTGCCACCTCCTACTTAATTTTCTGTACTGTTTGGAGACAGTTCAGGGGCACAGACTCAACCGAGCAATTCTGCATCTTCTGTACTTGAGGAGGTACAGGCATTCCTTACCACCATGCTCTATGTATGTATTTCACTCAGCAGAGAAGAAATGAAAGCAGCTGCTCTGTCTTCCACGTGAAAATGGGCCTGGTTCTCATTTACCCATTTGTGGGATTTCTGTGATGTCCCTGATAATCTGTCTTTGTAAGTAGATGTTGGTGTTTTTTGCAGGGTGATGGAGGAAGGTGTACAAAACTTGTAGGTGACCTTGTATTTTTTTTTTTAAGTATTGTGTTACAGATGAAATGCACTCAAAGGTACCTTCCTTTTTTTGCATCCCTTTGTTTTATTGCCTCTTTATAAATACATATTCCATTCAGAGCTCTTTATCTTTTTAGATCTGTAGGTCCACACAACTTGCACAGAATTCAGATCACTTTCCCTTGTAATGAAAGGTTATAGGGATTTCTCAGGGCCTCAGGCTGCCTACCTCAGGTGAAGAGATGTGTCAAGCACTGAGCTATTTACTGCTTCTGTCTGACTGTAAGATCCTATTACTGTGCACTTCTCTCCTATTTGTTTTTCCTTGACAAAAAATTCACATGTTCTCAGGCCACACAGTATGATAGCCAGTATAGTCTTTCCTGTTTCTTTTGCTTATTGTAGAAGGTTTTGAGAGATTCAGTGATTCAAACAAGGCTACTTCAAGGTTTCAGTAAACAATGCTGCTAAATTCCCATAGCCAAACAACGGCTTGCTTAAAAACAAAGTTAAGAAGGCTTGTATTTCTAATTTACAGTAAATTTTGCCACGTGTTGGTTTTGGATTAGGTGGGCTACAATATAAAGCTTCACTTAAAAGATAGGAAAAAAAGTCACTTCATAGCATGAAATATTCAAGTTTTTGCATTTGGGAGCTGCTGCTCTCTGAAGTCTGCTTATGTCCACTTGAGCTTGATTGGGCAGTTTATTTTGTGATTACATATGTAAGTGAAAACACATTTCTTTTTTCTAGTTTGGACTGCTACAAATACAGTTACAATTTCCTAATTTTCATATTTTGGAAATTAATATATTATTCAAATAAACCAGTCATAGCTATGAGGTTATTTGGAAAACTAAATTGGAAATGTGACAGCCTACAAATAACTCTGGAGAAGTAAATACTTCTAAAAGTCATAAACCCATGTTAGTAGGAAGTAATAGAATCCTTCTGGCTGCTGCAGTGGCTGCTGCTGTTGTCCTAATTTAAATAAATATCTCTCAAGCAAAGTTAGATTTGAAAATAGAAGGATGACAGAAAATGATCTGGTTCTCTTATACATATTAAAGCGTTTTAAAGACATTACCTCGACTGCTTTAGAATAAGGTTGATTGCTGATTTGATCCTTGTTTGCAGAGCTAATTAAACTTGGTGTTATTCCTTTAGGACAAAGTTACACTTAATAAATGTATTGCAAACCAGCTTTTGGAACTTGTATGTTCTAATATTTGTTCTTTAAAGATTTATAAGATAGTTGCCTTTGGTTTAAAATGCTTTTTGCTTTTTCCAAAGTTGTACTAGCTATTTGTTCGAGATGACAGCAAATACAGGATTTTGATGACCTGTAATATTCAAAGTAGTTTAAACAGTTCCAGCAAGTAAATACCAGGCAACCATCACAATAGCAAAAGCTGTTCTTTTGGCAACAGTGTCTTGAAATTATTTCCTAAACTAGATGTCATCTTTCAGGATAGTGGCTTTATTAAAAGCAGATTTGAGTGCTTGCTATAGTTACTATTCCAAGAATAGTGGGTTGCTCAGATGATTTCACACTGCAGGCAGCATTTCAGTGGTTAGCCTGTCCTATGAGCCTATCCCTGTTTGTGATTAAACTAAAGATCCTTGAAAACAGCAAGGTTTGGCATACTGATCATTTTTTTCCTTTTTTTGGAAACTGTTACGTCCTTTTCCATCTCTTGCTTCGTATTTCATTTCTCCTTTCTAATTTATTCCTATTTGAATTCTACTGCATGCTGAGGATTAGTTTTCCCAGTTCTTTCTGCATACCTATACCCTCAACAAAGATACTGCAAATCTCCTTTTTTCCACTTATTTGCATAGAGTCTTATGAAATGTGGGTGTAAAGATAAATTAGCCATTTCCTGGCTGTGTGCCTGCAAACAGTCTGACATTCTGGCTGACCGAAAACAGTCCAGTTTTTTTTTTGGTTTGCTTTTTTTTTTTTTTTTGTGTTGAACATGTGGGATCCATTAAGTACTCAGCTTAATTATCTTGGTTTTATTTAATCTTCTTTTTAAGAAATTGCCTTTAATTGCTGTCACCTCACATATTTCTATGGGAGTAGTCAGTTGTTCATAGAGGGAGTTTTTAGTGATAGAAATATAATGGAGAAGAACTGTAGTAGAGAAAGATGTGAGAAGATGGAAATGAGCAGCGCATTGCAGGCACTTTTTCAAATCCACAGAGGAATCTTCTCTCTCTGTGTTTCTGTTGTGTGCTGGGGACACAGTGGAAATGCTGACATCCTGTTCCATAATGCTGTGATAGAAGGAGTGAAAAACTGCAGAAGGGAAATGGGATCTTTGTTCAGCCAAAAGCATCATTATAATAATTTGAGTGGAAGTAAATATGTGGAACAAAGAATGTGAGGTAGGAAATGTGGTCTCTCTTTCTGGACTCCTAGGTTTCCTGAAACCTTTAAATCCCCCTTACCTCAGAGGCATTAACGTTACAAGCAGTAATGGACTGTATCAGAATGCTCAGAGATCCTCCAATAAAGTTTGTTTAAGGCATTTTATTTTGTATTTGAGTACAAATGGGAGGAAAAAGTTTGTGTTCCAATGCATGAGTTCATATGGGCCATGAGTGGAAACTGCTGATGGTTTGAATTTGTTCTGGAATGTGCACCAAGAGAAAACATTATTTTGCAAAGAAATATGCATATACAAGATGAAGTTGTGCATGTAGAGGCAGTAGTTTGGGTTTGGGGTTTTTTTATGAGGAGAGGGGTTTTGTTGGAGAATGGGAAAAAATGAGACTTATTCATGTTCCTTGAGGAAGTTGTGGTATTTTTTTGGTTTTTTGGGTTGTTTTTTGGTTTTTTTTTTTTTTTTAGTAAAACTGGCAAAGATCTCGACTTGTGAAAACAAGGAGTACTGGAAGGCTTTACTTTAAGCAAAGGTCTTTTGCATGCATCTACAAGTACTTAGGGAGAAGGTTGCTTCTTTGAATTCAGCTGCTGATTTTTTGACCTGTGAAAAAGAACTTCATCTAAGCTATATTGACATGTCAGTCTCAGAAGTGTGTTTGTACACAGGCACAGTTAGTTATTTTCTTCCTTAAATAAATAGGCTTCTGTGTATATGTTTGTGTTAGTGTCAGTTTTCACATCAGATTTGGCAGTTGTGTCAGATACACACAGTGTTAGATTATTGCTTGAATGTGGCATCAGAAGCTGTTTTCAACCAAGTACTGTGAACAGAAGTCACAATCTCTGCAGCCAGGAATGCACACTTCAGTTGGAGGTTCCAGTCATAGCATTTGGTATCTACTTTGCCTACAGCTTCTGGCAGATGTATATAAAACCAACTTAACAACAAAGCCAATAGCAGCATTCAGCAATAAACTGTAATATTTGATGGTTCTATGTCATGTCTTCTGTGTCTGTACTGAAACAGGAGTTTTAATTTGTCTCAGATTCCACGTTGAGCTGGACTCTAAATAAAGTCTTATTTGTATGTTGATTGTGTCTAAAAGCACTTGCATTAAGAGAGAGACATGAGCACATAGAGAGAGAGGTATATCAATGAAATCTTTCAAGTTTTGCATTTATTTTAGTTACTGCATATGTGGCTGTTATTCTAGTTTTGTGCTGTAAGTTGCAGTGCACAAGTAAAGTAAAGTGATGTGGGAAATCCTGAAACAAGACTAGCACAGTGTTTCTTGTTGAGCTTGCCTCTTCAGCAGAGTCTTACCTAATGCAGTGAGACCTATTGCTTTTAATGCTTCTCAAGTGAAGTTTGAAGGACTGTATTTAAGTTTCAAAGTTATAAACCACTATTATTTTATGATACTGTAGGAAAGAAAAACTTGCATCTTCTATTAATCCAGGAGGCCTTTACATCTCTAATCTTTGAAGTCATATTTCATTTCGCAGTCCATGAACACTAAGAAAATATCTGAAAACCTCTATCCAAAAACTCATTTGTGGTGTTAACAGCATCAGATCATTGCAATCTGGAGAACACTTTTTTAGTTGAATGTCACTTGAGTGTATTTTTACCTAACAGCATTTCTGTGTGCTTTCCCAAAAAGCTATTTGTCAAGAATTCTTTAGACACGTGAAGGTCTGGGTTTTGCGAAGATTCAGTCTCTTTCTCAATCAGGAAGAATCTGTGTGTTTAAACCCATAGTCATTAACAGTGGCCTTGAATTAA